>VZRX01000113.1:0-144064 GCA_013398075.1 Notiomystis cincta
CTTCTGTAATATGTCTCGGGGCGGAAAAAAACTGTAAAGGCAGCAGGTTGCGTCTTGGAGCTCGAAAGATTTGCTAAAAATACCGGGAGGGTTTTTTCCCCCATTTTTCCTTTTTAAACTGAGCAGTGTGTAACCGTGGGATATCCTTCTGGCTTTTGCCAGATCTGTTTCATTGCTGCCTCTAAAAGAGCTTCTGTCGGAGGTGTGCACCTGTCGCTCCCTTCTTTTGCTCCAAACAAGTGATCACGGAACTACGTGGAGCCACCAAAATTGTGAATTAATCCGGTGACGGAGCAGGCTCTGAGCTCCACTGGAGCAGCCGATACATCGCTGTGGTCCCTCGGGTGCTGTTTCAGGAGTTGTTTGTGCCCGGTATCGCCAGGGTGCCGCTCGTTCCTCCGCCCCTGCCGGCGTGTTTTGGCAGCGAGGGGATGCCGGAGGTTCCGTCGGTATCGGGTGTCTCAATCCCGGCAGTCCCGCATTCGCAGCGCGGTGCTTCCCACGTGTGAAGTGCGACTTGTGCCGCCGTGTTGACTGCACGGTTCATCCCGGCACCTGCTCAGGTGTGGAATGGCCTTTCCAGCGCCCGTAATTAACGTTTGAGCTCCCTCCTTTAGCGGTGTGGCCCTGGCAAATAATTTGTGTTTATCTAAATTTAAATTGACCTTTGCGATTTTTTTAAATCTTTCTCAGATGCGTGCTTGGTTTCACTCCCTGTGCTAATTGCAGCAGTAAATGCCTGAGAAAATGATAAAAACCCCATTAAAAATACCACGGATCTCCTGTATTTGCCCAGGATACTGAGTGGACGTGACTGAGGTGTGGGCATGTTAAAATCCTCCTGTCAGAGCTCCTTCAGGAGCCTGGGGAAAGAGGAGGATTTTGCTCGTGTCCTGAGGACTGATGATTAGAAAGCCCTCCTGGCTGTAGTTGGGCTGTGCCATTGAGTTTTGGCAGCCTGACCATTGGCTGGCTGTGGTGTTGCAGTCATTAGTTTTTGGGGTTTTTTTTCAGCAGGGAGGTTATGAGCAGGGTGGTTTGTCTGGATCCCTGAGAAGCGAGAGGTGGGGTGTGAGCAGGTCGGCAGGCAGGATCCTGGCAGCTCCTTCTGGCAGCACCCAGGATGTGCCTGTTCATCCCCTCACAGCAGAGATGAGTTATCCTCTCCTTGCACTTGAGAAACTGTGCGGCTCACTGAGAGAGAGAGGAGACCAGAGAGCGGCCGAATCCTGCAATAAACGATCTCCAAGGAGGAATTAAAGGAGCTGGAGCTCTTCATAAGAAAGAAAAAATCGAAAGGATGGGTTGCTGCAAAGAGGGAGCAGAAAATCAGGCGAATTCATGTCGGGTGGGAGAAGTACTGGGCTCACAGCGAGAGCAGAGGGCTTTGCTTAGGTGCTGGGAATCTTTACTGACAGTAAGAGTAGTGAAATGCTGAATTATTTCCTGGGAAGGCTGTTCAGTCTTTGTTATCAGAGGTGGTTAGGACAGGTTAGGCTCATATCAATCAGTTATGGCTGATGAAGAATTGATCCTGCTCTCTGATGAGACTGGGATGTACAAGCTTCCTGAGAGCATAGATTATATTAGGAAAGACATAGGAAGAGTTTGTATAATATGGGTGTAATTAATAGAGTGATTATATCAGGTGTGTCTGTGCAGTGTTGTTTTCAGTACCATCAATTCTACTTGGATAGTTCTCAGGATGGCTGGTTTCTAGCAGAGGTGATAAATTTAAATGGGCTTTCTTTGAAACAGGGTGGAAATGCTAAATGGTCTTATGGATGAGTTCTTTCAAAAGCAATATAAATAATGCTGGAAGAAACTGCACCAGCAAACCAGATTCCTGTGCTGTAAAACAAACAAACAACTCCTCCAGGTGTGTGAAGTGCAAAGGAGGAGGTTTTGATAACACCAAATGGGAGAGAGGGTGAGGAGGCCCCTACTCGTGAACAGAAGGAACACTGGCAGTGCAGTGATGCTGGGAGACACAGGGCTTGAATGAAGCACTCACAGCTGGCTCGAGAGCTCTGGAACCTCAGGGAGTTGGGAAAGCTCAGGGGGCTCAGCATGGAGTTGTTCCCACAGGAACAATCCCTTAGGGAGAAGACCACGAGTCGTCGTGTCCTGTCCCAGACAGGATCATGAGTGGTGAGAGGTCTGGGGAGGGGGATGGGAGAAACTCGAATGAGAAGTTCACTCATTGACCTTCTCCCTATGGGAGTAGGGATAAACAAGAAGAAGGAAGTCTTTATTGATATTTGTAGGTTTTTCCCCTAGTGGGATGCCAGTGTATGTTTCAGGATGGCCTTTCTTGTCTCTTGCTTGTTCCAGGTGCTGTGGAAGTTGAGGGCCAGCTTCCCAAGGGCTGAGCTGTAGTGGGGCTGGGATGCAGGCCTGGGAAAGCTCCACCAAGAAGCAAGCTATAAATGGTTTTCAATTGTGTGCTGGTAGACAAAATACTTAAATAAACCACTCTGCTTTTGTGTGTTGAAGGCCTAATCCTCGTGGCTTTCTTCCTGCAGTGATTAGAGGCTCCTGTTACTGCATTTCCTGGTGCCTGTAGCCAGGGGTTGAGTTGGAATGGCTGGATTGGAATGCAATCAGCTGGTACAAAAATACCTGTAGAAAATCAAGGGCTTAGCTGTGTGTGGCATTCCTGTGGTACTTCATCCTGGCAGTTCTGGGCAAATATTCAGGAATATTGACTCCTAGTGCCTTGTCCTAAGCCTAAGAAGGAAAAGCTGAACCCAACTGAGCTGCAGGCAGATTTTGAGTAGGTACTGGACAACCTGCAGGTTTTTCTTTCTGCTCCAGTTGAGGACCAGGGTTACCTGTGCTGATCCATCCTCCAAGCCAGGTAGGATTTTGGTGCAGGTAGCCCAGGTTTGAGGATGTGGTGGAGAGTGAATCCTGCAAAGATCTTGCTCACTGCCAAGGAAAGATGGGCTAAGCCTCAAGAGGAGGATGCAGGGGACCTCCTGCTCCAGCTGTCCTTTATTCAGCACAGATACAATGTGTATTTAGTGTTTTTTTGTTTTTTTTTTTCCGTGCAGCATTGACTTCCAGAGAAGCTGTAGCTCAATAGTGAGGTCTTAATTTCCTGCAGGACCACCTCAGTCCTTCACTGTCATAAAAGCTACAATTTATTGCCCTGTTGTTGCCCAGCTCTGAAAACAAATTGTCAGGTGAAGCCTGGCACTCACAGAACTCAGTGGCAGCGAGTGGCTGCAGGGATGGTGAGACTTGGAAGACTGTGGGGTGTGTTTTTGCTGAGGGTGGAAGCTGGCAGGCTTATTTAATTAACTGTACTGCTGTTTTCCTGACCTGGCATATACTGCTGATTGTGATTTTCCAAGGAATGATTAAAAAGTTGAGCTTTTTTTTTTTTTTTTTTTAAATCTTTCATGAACAAAAGCTTCGAAGGGCATGACCAGCACATTTTTGGATGTATGAAAGTGGCTAAAATCAGAGAACATACTTTCAGGGCTCTCTGTGTGAAAGAGGAACACAGTACAATGAGGACTAGATGTTGGTTTGGGTTTTTTTGACAGTTATTTGATGATATTACCATTTTTTATTTATTATTTATCTCATGGGAATAATAAAGACTTTGAATCTAGGGAAAGGAAGTGATGGGAAAGGAAGTTACAGTCATGATCAAGTTGATCTAGTCACTAATATAAAACTTTGAGGGCAGTTCTTTTTCCACAAGGGGAGTATTTCTCAGCTGTGCTCAGACAGGAGGGGTATAGCTCTTCTGATCAGAGGCAAGTCTTGGAAAGACAAGAAGAAAAAAAGCTGTTCATCTTCTAAAATTGTTTTAAGATTCATGTTAAAGAGGAAACTTTCTGTGAGGTTAGGCTCCACCCAGTCTGGAGAATGAAATATAACTTCTGTGACTTAATTTCTGATTTCTGCTATGAGTCACCAGTTTGCCATTCTATAAAATAGCATTGAGCTGACTCAAATATGCAATTTAAAGTATTCTCCTGATTGTAGGTCTGTGGAAATGTAGAAATTGTTTTAGATTTGGGGGGCTTGTTTTTTTCTTTTTAAAATAATTATTCATTTATTGCAGTGTCAGTTCGTGGTCAGCCATTCTTCCTAAAATCCCAACTGCTGCTTTCTGCTTCTGTGGCTTCTGGTAGGATGAGGAACTGTACTGGAAAAATTTCAAATTTGTTGAAACCAGATAAAACTGTGTTCTCTGTGCTCACCATGAAGGAAATATTTGTTATTTCTGAAGTGCTCTCAGGGTGAGAGACCACCTGTGATGTTGCTGATGGGGATTTCCTCATATTTTCACGTTTCCAGTGCAAACTACAGCAATTAGGCTTTAAGGGCTATTCTGTCCTTGAGTATTTAATGATGAAAATGAAATGACTTGTGCTTCTACTATTAAAGATTTGGCAAAGGGTTTTTTCCCTGTGATTAGGGCCTCAATTGGTCATCAAAATGAGATGTCATCTTAATGAAGATGAAAATAGGTGGCACTTGAGCGTGATGTGGAATTAGCTTCCAGCAGGACGAGCCTGTGGGGTATGGCTTTTGTCTCATGTAAAACACAGAGCATGTCCACTATCTTCTTCTGCATGCTTGGCAGCTCTTAAGGAATTAGGAAATGTAGAGCTCATTTCAGCAATTTGCTTTTGTTGGCTTCCCCAGGAGGAAGGGACTGCCATGCAGTGTGGAAGCTCCCGATCTCTGACACTGTCTGTTGGGATAATTAAAACTCAGATTTTACTCAGATAGGTAACTTGTGAAGGATCTGCAAGGGAGCAACCTTGCATAAAAACCATACAAACCTGCTCTGGGTGATTGTCAGTCTTGTGCTCAGTCAGTCTTGTCTTAAACCCTTGTTTTCTTCTGCCTGAGCTGACTCCAGATGATGCTGAGCTCTTCTGGATTCGCAGCTGAAACCTGCAGAAGGAATAGCAAAAGGATGTTCACTGGCCAGGGTGCAGGTTGTGAGATGGAATCAGAGTAGGAAGGAAATTAGTTGTGACAGATTATTGTAAGAGGAAATAGTTATTCATTCCATTTCAACCGTTCTTTAAAAATACATCCTCATAATTTAGCCTTGTCATTTGTCTTAGATGTTTGGACTTATGTGAGAATGAGTTTTCTGCCTGGCAAAGCAACTCCAAAAATGACAATTTTAAGTACTGCTCTGACAAATTAAGATATTAAGAGAAAATGAGCTGCCCAAGATAGCACAGGAGTGATGTGGGATTTTTTTTTTCTTTTTTCAACTTGTGTGTTAAATATCTGGGGTCTGGATGATGGTTTTTCTATACAAATTTTCCTGCATGAATACTGTTCTGTCATTGTTCATACTTGCCACTGAGAATAATTTGATATCCCATGTCCTGCTCGTGTTTTCTGCTTCTAGACAAAACTCACAGACCGTGAATATGCAGTGCAGCAGCAATCTTTAATTAGTCATTTAAATTAATTGGAAACCTGTCCCAAACATCACAAAGATTCCAGGGAGGGTGTGGGGGGAGATGGGAGGGAAAGCTGGCAGCAAAAGTTATTTTCTCCCTGAAATAACAGTGAATTGAAAAACTGCAGAGATTTCCCAGGGGGAGAAAAATGTGATTCCTTTTTTGGAATGAAAATGTCCTGATTTATCATGTGACTTGGGAAATCCTCTTGGCTCCCTGCAGAGGGGGAAAGGGTGAGTTGGAGGCTTGGTCTGGTAGTGGAGCCTGGCATGTTTGTGATGCATGAGGGTGTCTGCAGCACAAAGGGCTCCTGTGGGAGCCTCCTGCTTGCTGCAAGGCTATTCCTGTTATCCAGGGACTCATTCCTGAGGCAGTGACAACAGAAATTTCATTGTCTAAATATTGAGTAGATTGGATAATTGCACTGGTACAGCTCTGTGTGGTTTCTCCCGAGTTTGGGGGTGTTGTATGTAAGTGGAGGGGAGGATCCTTCCTTGGATTTCAGTTTGCAAGGGAACCAAATCCAGTATCTCTTTTGAGAGAGAAGAGTTGTTTCATGAGCAGTGTCTATTGCTAGCAATGAAACCAGCTCCCGATACTCCCTTCTGAATTAAGGGAATATATTAAAAACATTTCCCTTCTGAAGATGAGAAGCTCAAGATGGGCTGTCCTTGTGTTTCATGAACTGCCTAGAAAACTTCAGAGTTTGGCTTTCGTTCAGGCTGTGCTCAGTGCCCTGCATCACTCAGGAGGACTGTTGTTGTTTTTGAAGCTGGAAACCCTGGTGCTAGAGGGGAGAGAAACCACTGCAGGTGCTGAGACATCCTCCCTCCTTGCTTGGCTGGGTGATTGAGTCTGATTGCTAAGTAACCAGCAGCTGATGGTCCAAAACACAGCTTTGCTCTGGAGCCAAAAAGCCACGGATTGCTCTGACCACAAAGCTGAAGAGTGCTAAGACGAATTTTATTTTAAGGATGGTTTTGTGCAAAGACAAAGACTGTGACTCAGATTCACACACGTTCTCGTGGAAAACAAATCACGGTTTTGAATCAGCCACTCACTCGTGTGTGTGGGAGTGACCATTTCCATATTTCCTTTTGGCATTTAGTGCTCAAGAGAGTAATTCTAAACAAACAGTTTCACAAAGTACCTCATTACTGAGCTAGATTGAGCAGGGCAGGATATGACACCACACAGATACGGTTTTTTGAGTTGGCAAAGAAGTCAGGATTTTGAGAAGAGCATTGATACTATGCAGGCACTTGTGAAATGAATTGTTTTGTAAATAACGTTTTTAACAGATGTTATTTTTTTTCGTCTTTTCCCAAAGGTGGTTTGTTTCTGGTGACTGTCCCTGCATACCATTCAGTTTTTCTCCACACAGCAGCTCCTTTGCCCGTGCTGAAGTGTGTTTTTTTTCCATTTGCAATGAGTGATGCACACATTGCATCCTCTGCTGGGTGCCCTCCCCTCTCCCAGTGGGAGTGCATTGGTAACACACAGCTCCAGTTCGTGTGGAGCACACAGGGGCATGGAGTTTGCTGGAGCTGCTGCTTTCATGGTCTGCTTCTTCATGGGAGTACAAAACTGCTCCTGGTGGCTCAGATGAGAGATTTGGGCCTTTTTTGAGCAATAATCAGACTCCAGCTTGGTCCAGTCGTACTCCTCGAGGTTGTCCCCTGAATTATTCCAGTTTCAGTGGAAAGAAAGAGACGGGAACACCTAAGCCTAGAGCAGCATGGCTTTTGGGATTTAAAGCAAGCACTCTGCGCTCCTGAGGAATTTGTTGTTGTCATCAATCAGATGTAGTTCATTTCTTCATTTTCCCTTTTGTAGAGGGGTAGGTGTGTAACTGACTCATCCTCAGCGCTGCTTTTACTTCCGTTTAGGACATGTGGCAACGCTCGTAAAGCCGAATTGCTATGATTAGCCTGACATTTTATAGAATAGAGCACACCAGAGAGGGCTGTTTGTTCTTGGCATTCCAGTGCCAACGTAGCAGGGCAGATTTTGGGTGTGGGTTTCCACCTTGGCTGGGACCCTGGTGCAGTGTGACAGGCGGATCGCAGGAGCGCCTTGCTTGCCTCCTTCAGCAGCTGCCGATGCTCCAGGCAGGATTCTGGCTCAGAAACACTGCCAGGCTTCCTCCCAGCCTGGGGGAAGGGGGGAACAGGTGGCCTGCGGGCGCTGAATTCCTGCGTGAGCCCCCGGAGGATGTGGAGACCCCGCTGGGTGGGTGTCAAGTCCGTGTTTTCTCAATTTCCCTGGCTGAAATGTTAAGTCAGCCCTTTCCTCCTTTCCCCCTCAATCCCCCCTTCTGACTGTCTTCTGTTAATTTCTTTTCATGTGCTCCAGCTCTGTTACCCTGCCTCCTCCAAGCTTTTCTAAAGAAAACTAATAAAAATATAATAGTAAAGCTTTCAGCCTTCTATTGTCATGCTTTCCATTTTTCGAATACCAACTAGCATCCCATGAGTTGTTTTTAGGTTGGGCTAATTTAGTTCTCAAGTGTATTTCCCTTTTTTGTTATTTGTGAGCATGAGGTAGTTTAAAAAATGTATTATTTTGGCCATGATTTGCCTTAGAAAAAGCATTTTCTGGAACACTTTAATACAATTATTTAAATAACTGAGCTGCTAGAGAACAGCTTGGCTGACCACTGGCAATAATATGCATGAAACTTATTTAATCCTAAGTGATTAAACTTGAATTTTATGGGTTGTGTTTACAGCTGCAGTCCTCCAGCTCTGATTTCATCTCTGCTGCTTGAACCTTAATATTATTTTTCAGTCCTGGTGATCACTGAGTTATGTGAGGCTTTTCCTATGGCCAGATCTACCTCAGCCTGGTTTCTGAAGAAATATAACAGTCAAAATAGAAGAAAATACCTATTTTTTTATTGCTGCTGTTACTGTTATCTTCCTCCTACTGCTATTGTGTTTTGCTGAGTCCCTCAACTTCTGCTCTAGGCTGTTTGAGATGCATGGAGAGCTCGTACATAAACATGAGAGAAATCCCTGCAACTTCTTGGGAGAGAAATTTTGATTTATTGCATATTACCTGAGTGCAAAACCCTTCCAGCTCTTGCTGTGAAAAATACCTGCCTGTTTCCTTGTAGATCTGAAGGGCATTACCCAAGTTAAAAGGACACTGTAAGTATAATAACTTCATGTTTTTGAAATCAGCTAATGAAGTTCAAGTTGTGTGATACTCAAAGTTAACTGGGTAACTTGCTGCTCTGTGTGAATAAAATCCCACTGACTCACTGGGAAGGTGGTTATTTCTCAAAATCAAGGGAAAGGACAGTTGCAGGCAGACAATCAAAAATAGTGGGGTTGGGAAGAAGGTAGATGAAAAATAGGATGTACTTGAGCAGTTGTTTTCTGTTAATTTTCCACTTTGCCATCTATCACTATTATTGTAATAAGTACAGGAATTTGAAAGCACTTCAGTGACTTCTTCTGTATTCCTGATTTATATTCTGGGAATTTTGGTGCAAAGATGCTGTTCTTGCTCATTCCTTGGTCTTTCTGATGCTGTTGCTGCAAGGTTGCTTTCGCCTCCTTGTTTAATAGCTTGCCCGTAATGATAAACACAATTTTCTCCCTGTGCTAAGGCTTTTATCTTGCAACAGGGTTTTTTCCCCCTTCATCCTTGCTGTGAGAACAAGATTACCAAGTCATTTTGGGGATATTAATTGTACTTTTTCACAAGAGAATGAAGGAGCACAACCTTAATAAAAAGTCTTAACAGTTTTATAGTTGCTCTTTGCAGCTTTGATTGTGATGTGGCTTTTCCAGGTAGATAATCTGACAGGAGAAGAACAACCAGGCTCTGAATAGACATTTGCTTCATTTCTGCCCCCAGCTCTGACCAGCCATTAATTTTCTTTCCTTCTGCACATTAATTAGTGTGGAGCTCTGAAGCTCAGAGGCTGAACCCAGTATATTCACCCTTGTGTCCAGGAGAGAGGTGAGGGGAATGCTGGCCTTCAGGATGCCTTCCTGTGAGAGTGCAAATCAGCTAGTGTTCATAAAGTATTTCCTTTATAGAAAAGCTTTTAAGTAATATTCAGGCAGGATTTAGAATAATAAAGTCAAATAAGACGTGTGCCACTTTGCTGCTGAAGTTGGCTGTTTCTTTTTTTGTTAGTAGGGCTAAGTACCAGTGGCTGGCAAGATAAATTTTATATGATGTGCTGATTTAGCACTCCAGAGCCTCCAGTGGTAAATAACTTTCCCCCTGTCCTCTCCCTTTTCTTCTGTCTTCCACCAAGTTTAGTTTCTAAGGCACAAACCCAAGCAGAATAAGTAGAGGTGTAACATGTCCTCTCAGCACAAGCTGTTAGTTCCTCTCTGCACGGTTTTACATTTCTACAAATGAAGTTTTTGATCAATAGGTAGCAAAAAATTGTAAGAGAATGCAAGTGAAATAGCAAAAAGTAAACAACCAGAGCATAGCTGAGTTGAATCATCTCCTTCAGACCTTTGACTGATGATAATTTTAGGACTGAATTGTTGCTTCCACTCTTAATTCCTTGATTCCCACTGGGAGGTTTGGGGGGGAACCTCAAACGTCTGGAGGCAGTTTTCACTCAGAATAGGTTGAAACTGCTTTATAAAAGACAGCTGTGAAGATAACTGATTTCCAGGCAAACATCTTCTCTTTACTGTGCTTGTGTTAAGATTATCCTAGTTTAGAAAAATAATCTGGGATTACTGCCAGTGAGACAGTAATCTGTCAGAGTGCAGATTTAAATGGATACTGCTAACAAATCCCAGGCAGCAAACTGAGCAGAGCTTCAGCATCAAAATATTTCCGGCTTTCTTGTCCTTTTCTAAATTCAGAGTTGCTTTACATTTTCCTGATTATTTCCCAGTCGAGACAGTGGAAAATGACATGTGTTTTTTGAGTTTTAGGGCCACTGTGATTTTTTTTTGCCCTTTCTTGGTTTCCTCAAATGTGTTTTTTGGCAAAAGAGCTGCTCTGCCAGGCACCCATCACAAAACTGAAAACACTGGACCGTGCCCAGCCTCACCAATTCTGCGGCTGCAGTTGTCAAATGCTCTGATTTATACCTGTTTGCTGTGGGAAAAGTTAATGTTTGGGTTGGGGGGTGGCAAAACCTGGTGTTTTCCTGTCCCTCTGCCAGTAAAGGTGTGCAGAAGGAGCAGCTGGTTATTCTCCAGGAGGAGTCAGCAGGATTGGGAGGCAGGAGCTGCAGGCTGGCCCCGGGGTAACTCCGTAGTCGCCGCTGGCAGAGAGGCCTCAGAGGAAGGAATTTTTGCAGTTCCTGCGCAAGCAGATGATTTGCTTTTATGAATCCTTCCTTGCCTGGATGCAGAAGAGCTTTTCAGGGAAGGCTGTGGGGATTCTCTCAGGTTTTCTGTGAGTAAATATTTAGTTTCCAAGAATCACTGCCCTTTGAGTGGTGACTGTGAGTCCCTTCCAAAGAAGAGGGCTGCTTGGACCTCTCTGAGGACTTTTGGCCTCTGACATTAAACTTGCTGTTTGTTCCCATTTGGAAACTCTCTTTGGGATTGCAGAGTAGTTGCTTTTGCAAGTGTGAGCTGGGAAGAAGGAAGTTTAGCTGGTGAGCATCCCTGACTCTGCAGTCCTGGAAAGAGATGGACACTGGGCTGGTTGGGAACAGGGTGTCTTAATGCAGCTTGTGGGGCTTCCTGGGGGATAAGTAGGAATGGATTGTGATTTAATGCCACTGAATGGGGGAAAAAATGTAATTAGTGTTACAATTACTCTGTATAGATATGTAACACTTAATACACAATTGTGTTCTCAGGGCAGTTTCCCTTCAACTGATAATACCAGCCATAAAAATTCCACTCCTGCAGCATGGCCATAAAAAATAATGACTTATTCCAATGTACTATCGCATTCCTGAACTTCAGGAAGCGTCTCTGTGGTGTCCAATCTGCACTTGGGGCTGTGCTTTGGTGCACCAGGGTTGGAGCTTGATTTGTATGCAAGGGAGCCATGCTGGGGTGGTTGCTGCTGCAGAAAAGGAGGCAATTTGTGTGTGCTTCAGGAAAGAGCAGGCAGCTTGAAGGGCAGAGCTGCTTACTGGCTGGGAAGCTGTCCCTCTTTAGCACCTTTAAGGAAGAGAGTTGATGTCTCTTCCAATACTGTGTGCCTCTTCTCCCACTGCAGTGTTTAACTGGGTGTTTTCTCTGTGCACTCACTAGTAGTAAACATTTATTTACCAGGTTTGGATGTTGTAAGGCAAAAATCCGCAAAAACATTCCACAGCTTTGCTAAAATATCACAGAATCCCAGAATGGTCTGTTGGAAGGGATCTTAAAACCCATCTCATTCCATCCCCAACTATGGGTAGGGACACCTCCCACTATCCCAGGCTGATCCAAGCCCCAGTGTCCAGCCTGGCCTTGGACACTTCCAGGGATCCAGGGGCAGCCACAGCTTCTCTGGGCACCCTGTGCCAGGGCCTGCCCACCTTTACAGGGATGAATTCCTTCCCCATATCCCATCTAAATCTCTCCTCTGTTGGTTTAAAGCTGTTCCCCCTGTCCTGTTACTGCATGCAGTTATAGTAAGTCACTCTCCCTCCTCTTTATCACCCTCTTTAAGGACACTGGAAGGTACTCCAGGTTTCCCTGGAGCTTTTTCTTCTCCAGGCTGAACAGCCCCAGCTCTCCCAGCCTGTAACAATGGAGTGGGTTTTAAAAATCATTACAAGGGGGAACACAATGGCTCCCCAAACAGGGGATTTTTGTGTCTGCTCAGCAGCTTTGCTCAGTGCCCAGATCAGAACCAGCTGGGCAGAGGATGGCAGCCCCATCCTGGTGGGTTTGAAGGGCTGATTCCCACCTGACCCGGGGGCTGAGGGGCTTTGTGCCAGTCAGGGGAACGAGGAACAGCTAGGTGTGGAGCAGCCTGGTGAGGAACAGCTGCACCAGGGCTCAGGTGAGCGTGGTGAGCAGAGTAAAAAGGCTGGGAGAGCATCCCTGCCTCTCCTGCTGCTGCCTCAGCTCTCCCTTTTCCTCAGCCTGGAGGTGTGTTGAGTGATACCTGTTGTTTCTGCCTGGAGGGTTTTGGGGCTCTGCTGGAATTAACCTTCTGAGTTACTTAAAGTGTTGTGTTCTAATGATCTGGCATTTCAGGTCTTCCTATCTTCACATATTGGGCCAGAGTTTGGGATGTGTGTAATGAATGCTCAGCAACCGGGGGAAATACACTTTTTGTAGAGAGAGAATGTAACATTTACCGGCAGGATGGACCTGGGGGAAGGGAGGTTTTTGCCTTCCAAGCCTTGCTTTCTCCTCCAGCCTTTCCCCACACCTCAAAGGGAGTACCTACAAAGCTGACAATCGTGTCAGGGATGTTTTTGGTGCCTTTTAGCTGTGTTTATACTTTAACAGTAACCTCATGAAAAATGTCTTAATTGAGGAGAAAACATTAAGATCCTTTATAACTACCTTGGTGTCTTGCTTATGTGTGTACTTAGATCAGAATGAGCCTTTTATATTGGTAGGGCAAGGGACAAAGAAATGCTTTCTTAAGCATGTAAGTGGGTGGATAAAGTAAATAAAGGTGAAGGCACACAAATATTTGTCTGCTGCTTGGATTGTGTGTGATGGAGTGCTGGATACAGTGATAAAAATTCCTCTTTTTTGTTTATGGTTTTGTTCTTGATGTTCAAGCTAACAAATAGGTTATTATTAAAATTCTGCTGTCACCTTTTCAAGGAAATCATGTGGGCAGGATTGGCTTTTCCTAGAGACAGAAGTCTAAACAATTGACACTAGCAGATGTTTTAGGTAAGGCTTTCTTAAAAATGTCACGTTGCTTTTCTCATGACAAAATTAAAGTCAACTAAACCTGAAGTTACATGTATCTTGGTTTTTTCCATGCCAGTCTGTGTGGGGCCTAAAAATGTTTACCTACCAGGAGTATGGCTGGTGCAGCAGGAATATGTATCAGGAAAAGTATGAAAATCCAAGTCCTCTCTGAGCTTGTCTTATAGTGAATGTTAATTTTGCATAGGAAGAGTTGATGAATTGACATACAGATTTAATCACCTGAACTGCTGAGTAGTAGCAAAGTTGCCTTTTTCAACAATGCTAAAATGGGTAAACCCAAGTTCTTTGCAAGATAAATATGTGTGGATTTCTTGGAAGTTTCTAAGTAGTGCCAGCAAAAGTCCAGGGTTTACTGCCTGGGTGACTCCCTGGGACTGTGTGTTACTGCAGGTGTCCACTGGTGATTTAATTAGGGATGGAGCTGTTCCCTCCTCACAATGGGCTCATGGAATAGGTTTCCTTTTCCTCCTCTTGCCCAGCAGAGCGTGGAAGCTGTGCCTGAGCACGGGGCACAGCACCGGAATGATTCTGGTGGCAGCGTGCCCCTGTGAGAGCTGGGGGGAATGAAACCCAAATAAATCCACAGACAGATGATTCAAAGTTTCAAAGGCACTGGGATAACTCCAAGTACCAGTGGGGGTATTGTGGCTTGAGAAGTTGCCAGGGGCAACTTCTTAACTGAAATTGCGTCCAATTAGGACTTTCAGCTGGGGCTAATCATGTTCTGATGGGCAGAGAAAAGATTTATCACACCTGATAGGTTCAAAGTCGGGTTCAGGGCTGGGTGGGGGTGATTTGGTTGCAATATGTTGGTGTCTGAGTACACCCTTGTAGGTTTTTACATTGGGGAATTAGATCGTCTTGAAGGAAGTTAAGATATTTCGATTTATCCTTATCATGGCTTAGTCAGTGTTCAAGCTGGAGGAAGGTCAAATTTTGCAGGTTTTCCTTATGACTGTTAATCAGCAGTAAACCTGAACAGTTGTTGGGAGTGACTGGGTAGTTTTTTGTTGGAGGGAGTCCTTGCAGCTTGACAAGGTTCCACCTTTTTGGAGCTGGAGCTGGCTGGATTCTGTGGTTGCTTAAGGTCTTGTAAATTTTCATTTGTCTTGAAGTGCCTGAGTTGGAGGGCTGGAGACCTCTAGTCCCAAGTAATTTCATTTTGGAGTTGGGCAATGCTGTTCATTCCACACTTTAATTAAACTCCTGCCTGACTAATGAGGTTCTTCACTACTTCCCTTCCACCCCTGCCACATTGCTTGTTCTCTGCTGGCTTCTTTTTGTTACTCTCTTCCCTATTTTATCATCCTGCTCTTCACCGTTTTGTCTACCAGCATGAAAATAAAAACCTGGAAGTCTTGAGTAGTAAAGATTTCTGCTCTTGGAGATGCATTAAGAGGTGTTGAATGTCATCATTGCTTCAAGTTTCAGCATCTGTTCATGCTAAGGAACTTCTGGGGCACTTTACATAACATGTAAAAGGTAAAAAGAAAATACCTGTTCTTAAAGTTCCATCAAAGATGTGAGCTCTGAATGTGGTTGGAGAATAAACTGAAAAATTGCACCAAAATCCAAAAGGGTTTTGTCTCTGCTGGGTGTATCCTCCTGTTAATTGGGAGGCGTGATTGAAAAATAATTTGGGAGGAAATAGATGGGATTTGTTCAAAAAGCAGCATTAATCTGCATTTGTTTAAGGTTAGTAATGACTGATAAATTTTTGAGTAGTAATAGAAAAGGCAGTATGAATTATTATGGTTGAGATGGGATTTTATAGGTTTTTCATTATCTGCTGATAAGGGAAATGGTTGTGGCATTTCTGAATGAGGTCGATATGGAGACCAGTTCATTTCATCATAGGCCTTTAGCTTTTTGCAGGAGGGATTTTAAGTGTACCGGAAAAATTCGAAGTCTAATAACTCATATTTGTTATGGAATTGTTTTTTAGAGCTCTGTCTTGCTGGGGAACTGGCTGGATATTTGCCCAAGTGAAAGCTTTTATTTAAAGTGTTCCTTTTGTAGGCATTTAGACAGATTCAGGGGAATTATCATCATAATTGTCCCTCTTCAGGCTGTAGCAGTGCCTTACATGGCTGTTAAGCTTCTGAACACTGAAAGGAGCTGATGGTCTGCTCCTCTGAAGGACTGTCAAAACACCATATTTTTTTTTTTCAATTCAGGCAACCCAATAGGAGAAAGTATAATTGGGAGTTTTTCCCAGCTGGGAGTGTTTGCTGAGCAGAAAAATGGGTTTACAGCACCCTGGCTCTTCCCAATCAAGCTATTCACTATTCACCTTCCTCGTGTTTGACCTGATAGGTGATTTAGAACAAACTGAATTGTCTGTGTTTTCTTTCAATGAAAAATAATGTAATGGCAAGTAAATTCAGCTTTCCTGGTTTAGGACTGACTCCTGCTTTCCTCCTTCTGCCTTTAGCCCAGGCACAGTTGCATTCTCCATGGTGAGACTGTTTTGTTGGAATATCTCACACGTCAGCCAGAGCCAGTTTGGCAAGATGTACATTCTTGGGGTGGATTTGTCTTTCCTCTTTTGAAGATATTCAGTTTACTGAAGGCTGAGCAGGTGGTAATGAGGGACTTCTTTTATAGCTCCATCACTTCTGCTGGAGGCTATAAACAGCAGGAGCAGGAGGACTGGTGCAGGAGGATGGATTTACATTCATGGCATTATTGGGTGAGTATTTGTCTGCTGCTTGTAGAACCTCTGAGTACTATGCCAGATAATCCAGCCTGCACCCTCCTGAACTGCCTCTGCTGCTGGGACACCCCGACTTGCTTTTTCAGGGAGTGTGCTGAGGTTTTTGTTGACAGCCTGAAATTGTAGGTTGGGTCTGTATTTACATACCAGGTGTGCATTTTGGATAACTGGGAGTCTCTTGCTGGGTTCTGTGCCGTTGTGGCTGAGCAGAAAACCATTTGTGCACCCACTTCAGCCTGTGGAAACACACAGAACCTTCAGTGTGAACCTCTGACCCCTCTCTCCTCTCTAAGCAGTCAAGGGTTAGGAGTGGAATTCACAAAGAGGCCTTTCAGGTGCTGGTTTGTCTCTTATGGCTTGTCTGTTCCTGTCTCAGGCTGCAAGAAATACTCCCAAATATCAGATGGACTTAATGCTTTTGGCTTGTCTAAGGTGGATTTATTATTCCTGGGTTTGTGGGCTGCCTTGATTGAGAAGGGACTTGGCTGATATTCTGCAGCAGGTCAAGTATCTGGGACAAGTTCTGTTCAGTGAACTTGTTCTGAATGATTTTAAAAAAAAAGGAACAAAACCAAAAACCCCCACCATGCTTTAGAGAATTATCTGTTCTCTACCTTGCTTTTGAGGTAGATTTTGGCAGTAGGTAGGAATATGAATGCCTGAGTTGGATTAAAATAAATGTTTTTGGTCCCAAACTGCAGGTGCTGCCCTAGTGTTAGACTGGGGTTTGACATTGCAGGTGCAGAGTGGTTTTCTTTTTCCTTAGTCTGTTTTGGCACAAGTAACACAACATTTGTATTTTGAGTGGGTAATGCATAGTTTACAAACACAGGCAGTTTTCTTTCTTTGTTTCCTGTTATTTTTCCTTACTGAGGTGTTTTGGGCTGGAATCCCTGATGGGATGGGATAAGTGCAGATAAGGGATGCTGCCTTTTTCAGCCGTGACTCAGTTTTGCTTTATTCAGGTCAAAGTGAGCACCTTGCTCAGTTTGCAGACCTGTAGCAGCAGGGGGAAAAACCACTAAAACCCTCAGCACAGAGTGTATCAGACCTGTTCCAAATGGAAACAAAACTGGTGTGATTTTTCAGGTGATAAACACAGTTCACATGCTGATCCCTGAAGAGGGAAATGTTTTACCAGGAAGCAGATGGAGTGGTTTTTGAATAAGTGCACTTAATTCCTTTAGGCTTCCCCTGAGTTCATTTCCTCCAAAAGCTAAACCTGGGAGAACTTTATCCATATTTTCATAAGCTAAAAATCAGTTTGGCATTGGTGTATGAACTGTGTTTAGGACCTGAAAACCACACAATTTTAATGTTAAATGTACACATAAACTTCTCCAGCTATAAAGCTCATTGAACCAAGCTCACTTGCTCCATACTTTGATTTCAATGCCCAATTTGTTTGCAAGTAAAGGAAGGTGGTGGCAAATACTTGTGGTTGTGCTCTTGTTAGGACTGCACCAGTCAGTTATTCCTTGGGATTTTGAGGTCTGTAGATCTTGCTGATCCTGGGCAGGATGTTTATACCTGCAAGGCATTGTCTGAGTTTTATTTTTCCTGCCCCTGGAAACATGTATAAATTGTAAGTGTTATAGAAGGGGATTTCTTAGTAGTTTTTAAATGAAGATCAGGATCATAATACAAGTTTATATGGTAGAGGGATCACAGGTGAGCCTGGGCCTTTCCTTGGGGCTACCTGCTGAGATGGGAAGGGCAGGCAGGATGTGTCCTGCCTAAGCCCCCTACAGCCCTAATCTCTGGCAAATTTATCAAAATCAGAGACTTTTATCAAAGTGTAGAGAGATTTGTGAGGCTGTTCAGACTTGTGTGGGTTAGGTTGGTTTTTTTCAGGTTGGTGTTATCTCCTGGTGCTTCCCTTTGTATACTTTTAACAGATAGTGGGGGACTGTAGGTATTGGTTGTGTTGTATTGATGATGTGAGAGAAGCTTTTTTCATTGGCTTTGGTTTCCAGCTTTTGTTGGAGGGTCTATCAAGGACTACCAAAGCTGCAACAGAGGGGTTCCTGAAATACAAGACAGGATCCAAACTTATTTTCCTCATGTGGTGGGTGAGAGTTTTGGTGCAATTTTATTAATACATGACCAGAATTTCTGGTTTTCAGTGCTGCTGTTCATTTTTCCCCCCTTCTATTGCCATCATCTTTGGGATAAATTCTACCTGCAGGAATGTTCTGGTTTGGGTGAGGCTCATGGCTTGGCCAGGGCCATCCTGAACTCTTTGTAAAAAGCTTAATTTGCAGACCTGGAGCAGTGAAGTCTGTGAGTCTGGCTCTGTTCAACAAGCTTGTTGCTCATGACTGCTAAGCTGGATGATGTTGGACATAGAGTTGAACATGGAATATGACTTTGGCAGCTTTGTGATTTATCAGGATTATTAAGCTGTGGTTGCCCCATCCCTGGGGGTGTCCAAGGCCAGGCTTGATGGTGCTCAGAGCGCTCTGGGATAGTGGAAGGTGTCCCTGCCCATGGCAAGGGATGGAATTGAGATAAGCTTTAAGGTTTCTTCCAATCCACAGCATTCCATGATTCTGTCTAGGGCCTGAATGGTGTTTAGAGCTGTGAAAACCCATGGAGGATCAGAGAGGGAGCATTGCCATGAATGCCCCAGCTGTACCAGAGCTGATGCTCCTGGGTGGGTTATTTACCTGCTCAATGTCCCCTGGACAACTGGACTTTCCCAGACCCATCTGATTTTTACTCCCTCTCCAGAGGTCTGCAGGCTTTTGGCAGTGGTCAGAGGTCTGTCTGAGGGTGCTGTGATGGGCAGTAACTACTGGGAGTTACCAAGCTGTTGGACAGAGGAGCAGAGATGAGCTGTCAGCCTGGATGCTTCTAGAAGTGTCCTCAGGAAGCACAGGCAGTCCTGGTGGCCTGCAGCCTACCTCAGGTTTAGCAGGATTTTCCAGCAGCCAGAAGAGTTGTGTGGGAGAATGTGTTTGGGTTTTTTCTTTTTTTTCTTTGCAGCACCTTGGAAGTAGGAAAGCTATTTCAAACACTTTGCTTTATGTGCTTTCCTAGAAATTCATGTGGACTAAATGGCTGAGGCCACGGTTGCCAGCTGGAGAGTGCTTTTCTTCTTTTGATGTATGTATTTTATAGCTGGTCTGGGGTGGGGGTGATGGGAAGGCTGCCTAGAGGAAGAACAGATGTGTGTGGCAATAAAGAGCTGTGCAGGGGTCACACCGAGGTGTTTTACACTCTAATGGGAACAGATGGATCCAGACTCCTGAGTAATGGAGTTGTCTGAGAGACAGAAAAGTTGTACTCGCGTGGTAGTGCTGCACAGTGCCTGAACCACAGCTGCTTCCATCCCTCAGTTTTGTTCCTAGATTATTGACAGAACAGGCTCCTGGCTGGATTTTTGCCTTTTGCTGTAGATCAGCTGCTCTCTGGGTTTCTGAGGCAGAAATTCTGGTGCTTGTGCTGTCCCTGTCCAGCCTTCCTGCAGGGGCTGTAAATAAGAAGCCTGGCACATCCAAGAACATTGCAGATGCTTTCAGCCAGGAGGAGCCTGTTGAATTAACCTTGGGGATCCACTCCTTGCTCTCCTTCCTCTGCTGCTCCTGGAAACCTCCCAGACTGAGGTTTGGGGGAAGCAAATGCTGGTTTTAGGCATTTTATTGAGACAGGACAAAGCCTTTTGCAGGATGAGGTTGCCATGCATACAAATATTCTCCTAACAGGGAGAAAAGGTTTATCAGATTTTACTACTGAGCGCTGCTGGAGCTCTCCAATTCAAATTTGGTACCCAGGCAGGGAAGTTGATGCAAAACACCTATTTATTACAGATAATTTTTAAATGCATAGCATCGTTTTCCCAGAAAAAAAATGCTATGGAGAATGGATTTCCTCTGTGAATCCCTGTGGCTATAATAATGATGTTACTTTTGGCAAAAATGACACACTTTAATCCTTCTTAATGCGTGGTCTCTGACTGAACAGGTGACAAAGGAAATGTAAATTACATTTCTCTTTTCAGTGAGGTGGAGTTTGTCCACATCTAACTGTTGACAAGTGAAATGAATTATAGCAGTCTTGCTCTGGTGTTTCAGTGGAGCTTCCTGTAGTGTTGCACAAAAATATAATGGGAAAAAATCCAGAAGTCCTCCAGAGCAGTTCTGAATACAGATTTTGTTACCTAATTTTTGACCACTGAATGAGTTTGTGTTCAGAGCCTGTCAAAACATACATCAAGCTTTCCTTTTGCCTCAGTGTGCTTTACAGGAGCCCTTTGCTGGCTCCTTGAGTTACACCACGTCTGGCATGGGAGCTCTTGAGCCCTTAGGAGCAAGGGGAATGCTGTCCTATTTGCCACCAGGACTGCCTGGGAAGCACAAGCAGCTACAGTGCATAACTCTGCAGGCACTTTGGGTGTTTTCCTAGTGCCTGTGCTCATGTTTTCCAGCCAGTTTTCTCCCTGGAGGTTTGGGAAGCACAACTGCTATGCAAGAAATACACCAAATCTTCAGCTTGCATTTTCCTCTTCAAGCTGCAGAGAAATTGAGATATTGGGGCTGCTCTCTAGGGTTTGGTGCCAGAAGTTTGTTCTCCTTAGCTCTGTGTGTGGTTCTCAGCCATGGAGAGGCACAGGAAGCCTGTCATGGATAGGAGGCTTCAGGGAAAGGGAAGATTTCCAGCTGAGGGGCTTTAGCAGATGAAGATTTCCTTGTCACACTGTCAGGGCACTGCAGCCTGGTTAACTGATGTAACCCTGTTCACACTAATGTCACTTCTTAGAAATGACACTTCTTTATCTTGCTTCCATTATAAATACTCAGGAGAGGGGTGCTACAGTCCATTTATCTGGGAGTTGGTGGCCAGCTGCTGCAGAGCAGCACAAACCTCTCACCCTTGGTCACTCCTTGCTGATCTCTGGGCACTGGGGGCATCCCTGCCTGGGAGCTCTTCTGGCAGGGAGCTCGTTCTTGGGAAAACTCTCTGTGTCCAAATAAAAACAAAAGCTCTGCCAAGGTCCTCTAGTATTCCTGGTATGAAACTTTCAAGTTGAGAACCCCAAGGCCTCCGTGAATCTTTTGGTTCTGGCTTCCATTCATTCAGCATGTTCTTAGTGATCAGCGTTGCAATCACGCTCTGTATAGAATGTTTTGTGTGGTTTGAATCCATATAAGGATCTTGCTGTCAAAACCACAGCATCATCAAAGGCCTCTTTCTGAAGGAGAGCTTCCATATAAATGCTTTTAAGATTATGCAAGTTGCTTATTTTTGAAATATTGGCACCAGAGCTGCTTGCTGTGAATTCCTCTTTCTGCTTTACAGAGAGGCCATAACTCGTTGTGATTCTAAAAACAAAATAAAAACAACCTCCCCCTCAAATTACTCATTAGAGGCAGCTTGGAAAAATGACATCTCTAAATGTCTTGGACAGGAAACCTTATTTGAGTCTCCATTTTGAAAAGAAAAAAAATGTGTAGTCTCAGAGTTTTGTTTGGAAGTTGCTCTGGAAATGATATCAATATGTGGAACAATGAGACATTGCTGTCATTTGCCACATCTTTTTAATAATAATAATTCTTGGCAATAAATCTTTTCTAAATAGCATTTATTAAAATAAAGAAGGTCCTTCTTACAGTGGAACAGTATTTTTATAAGAGCAGATGAGTAGACTCAGTTGGACAGTTAAGAACGGGGCGTTTTGGGTTTTTAACTTGCCCATCCTGCTCTGGGGAGATAAAAGCTGTGGCTGCCATCCGTTTGTCACATTCCTGGATAAGGACAAAATTTCTTCCTTCCACAGTCTGCTAGAGATATTTTGAACTGTTATGTTCCATGGTTAAGCTGCAGTAAAAGAGGAGAACAGCTTCAGGTGCCTTGGAGGTCCTGTCCAGCCTGGGCTGTGCCGTGGTGCTTGCCTTGCCCTGTCCTCAATGGCTGGAGCTGGTGCTTTGCAAAATTATTTGCATGGAAGAGACTGTCACATCTTAGTGACCTCAAATCCTCCAGGGAGCTTATATTTCTCCAGGCAGTTGGTAGAACTGGAGAACCAAGAGATTTGAGACAAAGGAAAAATAAAGTTACCCTACCAAAAGGGGCTGTGCAGCTGCTGTCATAGCTTCTGAGATGGAGCCAGTTGGTGCCAAATAATTACATGCTCTCAGCTGGAAAGAAGCTGCCTCATTCCCTCTAGCAGAAAATAAAATTAATTTCCTGTGATTGGCTGCTCAACCCAACTTGAATATCCTGTTTGGGAGTTTTTTGACCCGTTGAAAGGGTGAAGTCAAGGCCAGTGATGAGCTGGTCTGCTTTGTAAGTGACTTGAATTGATAGATGCTTACCCCATTTTTTTTTTTGTGTTTAACCCCTCTCCAGTGCCTGACAAGTGTTTTACCAAGTTCAGCTTTGCAGACAGCACCAGCTTGGGCTGTAGGACAGGAATGTTCCTGGCTGGAGCAGTTGCTAGGGGTGGTATCTGTGCTCCAGCACACACAAGACGGCCGGATCGAAGCCTCGCTTTGTTTAAAGACTGTGTTTGTATTCCTGGCCAAGGCAGCCCTCCTTGAGGGGAGGTGGTGTTGCAGGAATTACTGATTGCAGTTGGTTTTAAATCAATGTAAACTCTGCCTCCTCTAGGGAAAGGTCTTGCCAACTGCAAGCCTTTGACCCAGCGGGATCAGCCTTAAAACGGGATCGCTCTTGTAATCCCCCGCACTTGGAAAAAACACATCCCAAAACTGGAACTCTAAGGCCATTGGTGTAAATGGAGCTGCCAAAATAAATGAACTGCAAGAACAGATCCAGAGTGACAGTAAGCACCTCTAGGTGTAATTATGCATTAGGTAATTGGGAAGTGAACTACATCTATTTAAAGGAGAGAACAAGTGCCTTCATCTGGTCTTAATTGGGTGTTCTACTCCCCCCGCCCCTCTTTGGCTGTGACTTGACTTGTCTGTGAGCATGCTGGCTTGGAAGGTACCTGAATATCATTAGGAGCTCTGACACATCCACTCTTCCTTGCTTTGGAGTAATTAATTTCCCTTTCCTTGGAGGAAACAGTGAGGCAGGCGACAGGCAGTGGGGGACTGATGAAACAGCACTGTGGATGTATGAAGTGTTGTCTTTTAGGTGTTTGAGCTCGGAGTCTCTTTCAAGTCCCTGTGTACTCTTTCTTCCCAGTGCAGCCAGAGGCCTGCAATGCTGGAAAATGAATGCAGTGCCTCCCCTGGAAAGCCTTGGAAAACACTTGGATGATTACAGAAAACAAATGTTAGGAGACCAACCAAAACCCACTCTTGCTTTCCCTTGGAACGAATTTGCCTTAATAATTCACTTTAGGTAAAGGCAATTCCTTTTTCAGAGCTGATAGAAAACATGGTGAAAAAGGAGCTTGTAAATTTGCAGCCTTCATTTCATATCTATATATCTATATCTATATATATATATATCTACTCACACAGTATTTTGAATGGTAATTTAAAGTTTATTTATATATCTGCACACACAGAGTATTCTGAATGGTAATATGTCTGGGATATTTGGGGTGCTTGTGAAACACAAATATCTACAGAAAGAAAAAAAGAGGCAAGAAAAAACCCATGTTGGTTAAATGGTATATTTGATAGAGGAAAAAAACATTATTAATGGTTCAAATGTATCCAAGGGATTTTTAAAATCCTGTTTTCTCCTTTTTGCTGAGGGCGAGGCTTTTTGCTGTCTAGGAGAGCCTGGAGCACTCTCCCTGGGCTTTCCCTTTCTGCAGTGTGTGTGGAGCTGTCCCTGTGCTTTTGTAAGCATGACTAATCTTGCAACGTGAGCTGCTGCTTCCTGAAAGAAAAACCTCCTAAAGATGGGATTGAATTCAGTCCTGCATCCACCTCCTATAGCTTGTAACGAGTTTTTGATGTCTCGTGGCAGCAGGTCATCTCTAATAGTGAATTAATTTGGAGTGAGGAATCAGCTGTGGTGTCAGGACAGAATTTAAGCCTCTGGACTTTTCAGTGATGCTAAGCCTGATATAATTCTTCAGTTAAGATGCTCTGAACCTTAAACCTAAAGTGGCCCTCATTTGCTTTGCTTTCTTGCTTCTGTCCCCATGTAGAAAACCCTTGGTTCATTTTTTTCCCTCCAGACTTCCTAATTTGACTGTTAGAGCTTTTAAAAGCTGGAATATACCTGCCATGGAGTCAAATGCTGCCTTACTCTGCAATCCTGGAGACTGGGGGCTTTTCAGAGACACTGCAATTGTCTCTTAGCAGCTTAATTGATGGCTGAGCTTTGAATCAAAAAGACATCCGCCTGTAATTTTTTCTTTGTGTGGGGAAGCTCCTGTCAGATATTATGAATAGCCTGAAATGACATAAGTGCTTTAGGTAGGAATCCAGAACTGCTTCTGTTTGGTGGATTGCCCTTACCAAGGAGGCAGATGGGGAGCTAATGAGGCATTTTGATCAAGGAAGTTGAGTGTCTTGTCTTCAGGGACTTGCAGAACAATGTGTCCCTTAAGAGACTTTATTGGGAGCAAAGTCGAACTGGGTCCAGTGGCTTCTGTCATTGTTTAGACAGTGAGGCAGCAAACTGATGCTGCTGGAACCACTGGGGTGGCTGGAGCCAAGGTCTCTCCAGGGTAATAAACAAATAATATTTAGCCATGACTGTCCTGCAGCTTTCTTTCCTTCTGGTTCTCACTTTCCGTGTTTCTCGGGTTGAACATAAATTGATCATGATTTCCACTTCATTTCTCTACAAGGGAATTCTCCTGGGCAGGTGTTGAAGTCCTCTGAAGTGGTTTATTCCATGGAAATTACTGTACAAGTTAGTGATGTATGCCTGTGCTCAGGTAGGAGGATGGGAGGCAAAGTCAGGTCTAGCTCGTAGCCAGAGTTATTTCCAAAATCCTGTAGAGATATTTGCACAGGAATACTTTGGCAAGTGGTAAACATTCGTGTTGGTAACGACACAAAGCAAAACCTACAGTTGGCTGTTTTCAGTGTGCTCATTTCAGTAACTTCCCAACCTTTTAATCTGTTTATTTCACCAAACCAGGAGGAACAGAAACCCTCCTGTTTGAGCTGAGCCTAGTGGACTTTAATTTTGATAGTTTCTCTATAGCTGTGCCAAATAGCTGCTGCACTGGAGTAAATCCTGGTCTCTGCAGTCTCTGTGCTTCCCTCAGTCATGGTTTGCCCACTCCTATTCAATGACCTGTGTTCCTGTGGCCTTTGTGTTAAATGTGACAACAGCGATTCCTTTTTCCCCTCTCTCCTTCCACCTCGCCCCAGTTTGATATGCTGCCTTCTCGTTTCTGTTGACATTGTAACCTAGTCTGAAAAATCTTAATAGTGACACCCTTCCACCTCCTAAATGAGATAGAAACATCCTTGCAACCTCACACTGCCAGGTTGTTGGAGAGAGTGCAAGGAATAAGCCCTTGTTTAGACCAACACAGCTCCTGTCAGCACTGAAGAGCAGAGAAGCTTCTGGTTTCCTGCCAGTCCTGAATTTAAATAAATGTTTCTGCTGAGGAAACGGTTTTAAGGAGAGAAACACGGTCAATATTTCTGGTGGGAGTCTGTACAAGTTGTCATGAATTTCAATATCTCAAAAGTCAGAGTCAGTCATGCAGCACTGCCCTAATTTGAAGTGATGAAGGATCCTGAGTGTTGCTTGAGATGACAGTTGGCACCTTAATGTTGTTTTGGTATCAACAGTAAATATCTCTGACCTTTAAACGAGGACTCAGAATTGAGATTTTGACCTCCCCTGGAATTACACCTTCCACTGGCTGCATTGCAAGCCTCTGGGTGATGCTCCAGGTTGGGATGTTTCTGGGAACATGTAGAAATAACTGTGTGATGATGTTTTTTTGTTGTTTGGTTGGCAGCTCTGAACTTTGAAGGGCCTTGTGAAGGCCTGTGGTGAAGCAGTGTGAGCTCAGCGTGGTGGCAGGAGTGTGGCTTTGGGCCACCAGTGTAGAAGAAATCTGGGTGATTTGGGAGCAGCCCTCACCCTCTCTATCCCTTTTCTCAGCTGGAACTCTATCATCTCTCCAGGTTTTGATTTTTGTGGCTGCTTGGCAAATGCCTTCAGCTGGAGATCCTTTAACTGAGCCCTTGGGTACTGTACCTGGTTACTGACTGGAGCTCCTGGTTCAGGCTGTAGCCACTCTTTGCACCCTTCTGTTTCCCTGTGTCATTACTGCCCTGGTTACAGAGCAGTGGAATTTCGGGAGGGAGTGTTTATCTTTGCCACAGACATCACTTCTGTTTCTTTCCCCTCTGTGTAATTGTTGGTGTGTTGTGTGTTCAGGAGGGGTGGCAGCTTTTTCAAGCACTACTCTCTGCTGCTGTTGTTGCTCGTTCCTCTCTCCCATATGGTTGTATTCCCCAGTTCAGGCTTAAATAGTAACTTGGAAAAAGCTTGGGATGTTGAGGGCTTGGACAGGCTTTCCCAAAAAGAGAACATTTATTCCTGGTGTGTGACCACAGGTGAGTGACTTTATTCTCCTCTCCTAGGGAGAGAAATGAATTTTATTCACCACATACCTTTTTCTGGTCGAGTGTGCACAAGAAGTTTCTCCAAATGTGGATTTTTTATTTTTTTTTTCTAGCTTTGTGACCTAAGAGGATGCTGAAGTCACTTTGGCACAGATGAAAAGGTTGGGCAAGGCTTTTTGCATTCCTTGAGCTTTGCCCAGTCCACCTGCTATGAAGTTTTTTTTGCTCAGGTGATTATGATGACCCATATTTTAGAGATTATAGCTGATATCTCAGTCTCTGCATTTTGGTTCTGGCTGACATGGGAGACCTACTATTCTTTGGAAGCTTGTCTTCTTCCTGCAAGGAAAGGGTGGGGATGAGATGAGATATTTTGCCAAGGTCATGATTATTGCTGGGTGAAATCAGTGGAAAGCATGAAGCTTTGCAGAGGAATTGTGCCAGGGAGCCTCTATACCTTTAAATGTGTGCAGAATGTTCTGGAAGAGTATTGGGAAACTGATTCCTCACCTGTGTGTGCTTTGATGCATGTCTAGAGAGTGCTTGTTCCACCCCTTAAACTGCTTTCTTGATGCTTTTACTGATTTTGTGTGATTTTACTGTGCTTTCTTGTGGCATTTGGGTTCTTACAATAATAGGTGCTTTAAGCCAAGCTTCCCAGTTTTGTAAAACTTGGCTTGAAATCGTTCAGCAAAAGATCCAGGGAGAAGTGTGGAGAGCAAGAGATTCGGTTGTTGGGCGGGTGTGCCCAAAAAAGAGCTGATGAATAATGCACTGTTCTGGCAGGAGAGTCAGGGGCTTATCATGGTTCTGGGAGTGCCACGAGTTGTGCAAGTCCTAGTAGGTGCTATTGCCTGGCCACTGC
The DNA here is from genome assembly GCA_013398075.1 of Notiomystis cincta. Taxonomy (NCBI): domain Eukaryota; kingdom Metazoa; phylum Chordata; class Aves; order Passeriformes; family Notiomystidae; genus Notiomystis; species Notiomystis cincta. Next base: position 27,342 of record VZRX01000113.1, read on the forward strand.
TCTGTGCCTGTACAGGTCAGCAGGTCACAAAAAATTAAAATACTCTGGCATTGCTGAATGCACAGGAGAGAATTTAGTGTGATGCTTTCTATAATACAGCATTTAACATTCTTCTCCTGTGGAAGTAAATGTCTGCAGCCATTAAAACCAAAAATCTTTATTGCAGAATGCTGTAGGAGCCAATATGTTTTGATATGTTTTGATAGAGTCACTGAGGCTGAAGTCCTCCAGGATCACTGAATCCAAGCCTGATGCCCACCTTGTCCCCAGCCCAGAGCTCTGAGTGCCACCTCCAGCCCTTCCTTGGACACCTCCAGCCATGGGCACTCCAGAGCTCCCTGGGCAGCCCCTGCCAAGGCCTGAGCAGCCTTTCCAGGGAGAAATTCCTGCTGCTGGCCAAGCTGAGCCTCCCCTGGCCCAGCTCGAGGCCGTTTCCCCTTGTCCTGTCCCTGTTCCCTGGGAGCAGAGCCCGACCCCCCCTGGCTGCCCCCTCCTGTCAGGGACTTGTGCAGAGCCACAAGGTCCCCCCTGAGCCTCCTTTGCTCCAGGCTCAGCCCCTTTCCCAGGTCCCTCAGCCTCTCCTGGGGCTCCAGCCCCTTCCCCAGCTCCCTTCCCCAGCTCCCTTCCCTGCCCTGGACACGCTCCAGCCCCTCAGTGTCTGTCTTGAAAATGAAAATGCCTGGACCTGTTTATTTTGTGCTTCTGTCTGTCTAAACCAGCCTGATTTGGATGGGTTTCTTTCTCCCAAGGCCAGGCTGAGTAAGAAACCCATTGACAACCTGGAGTGAAAAAGGTATAAAAACTTTCCACCTTCAGACCCTGCCTCCAAGGCTTCCCATCCAGGCCAGCAGCTGCTTGCATCACCTCCAGGCTGTGGCTTTGATTGCTTTTGGCTCCTGATGTGCTGTGTGAGGAACACAGAAGAGTGGCATAGGTGCTGTAATGCCCAGTTGTGATTTCTGTTGGGTTTTCTGTACTGCATCTTGCTGTTTCATCTCTTCCACTTTGAAATAAGAGTTCACTGGAAGAATCCTCCTGGGGACAAATCTAGATGTGATCTGGTACTCTTGAGAGCCAAGAAGGAAGCCTCTCTCTCTCTCTCTCTCTCTCTCTCTCTCTCTCTCTCCCTCTCTCTCTCTGTGTATGGAGAAGTGTAATTAGCAGGATCTTGGTTACCTAAATTGTTTTGGAATAAATTCGTTGTGCTGGAAAATGCAGGTCAGTTGAGGTACCAAGCCTGCCTGAAATGGAGATCTAAAGTTGCTGGAATTTGAGAGGGAAAAGGGAGGTGATTTGTTTTTCATGGTGTTGCCCTAGAAATTGTGAGGTTTAGCAAATTTTATTTTTGATAATGTATTATTTTTCTTTAATGTTTGCCACTGTATGCTGCCAGCAGGAGTGGCACAGTGAGGCTCTAAAGAGCTGTTTAAAAGAAAAAGTGGGGACTTGGGGATTCTACCACAAAATTAGGAAGAAATGAGCATTATTTCTGAAAAAGCTTGACTCCTGTTTAAAAGGCATCACTGAATTACTCAATTGGTGAACCAAATAGAAAACTGCCTTCTGGCCACAGCCTTCCTGTGGTGTCAGTAACCTGACAAAAACCCTGTGGTCCCCTTTGTCTCTCCTCAAACCATTTCACACAGTCCTGGGGCGTGGTGGTGCAGCTCTGTGCCATAAATGCTCCTGAGCTGGGCTTTGTGTGTTATATTCTTGGCTCTGTGTGGCTTGAGGAAACCTCTCAAGGAGTCTGTGCTCACTGGAATTGTGCTGCTGGAACTCTGCCTGCTCTGTTTTGGCCCTTTTCTCCTGGATGCTGGCGCAGGAAACAGTTGGTGTTCAATGTGTAGTTAATAAAGAAGAGGTGGTCAGTGGAAAGCAGATGCCTCAGTGGACTGCTCCAGCAGTTTTTCCTTTCTCCTAAACAGCCTTTCCAGCCCTTCTGGGGATGCAGGGATGTGGTGCCCCTTCTGTGCTCGCCGCATGGGGGAAGCGATGCCAACATCTCTGAGCTCGCCTTTGAGGGTGTGAGGTGGTGTGAGGGAGCAGAGGTCAGGCTATTTATTTCATGTGTTAGAGCTGTGAAAGGCTGGTGCTGACTGATGTCCAGCTCATGAGCACATCCTCAGTAATCCCCTGCCTCCCCTGGGGATGTGGGACAGCTGCAGCTCCGTGTGTCGCTGGCTCAGGAGCCCTTCACAAGTGTCTCATCTCCCAGCCTCTGGAAAAAAATCATCTGCTTTCTCTTCCTACAGCCAGGATTCATAATTCCCTGTGGATTTATTAGTGGGCAAGGATTTCTTTTAGGCAGCAGTACAGAGAACTGGATGTAGTAAAACCCAAGCTGCAGTCAGTCCTGCTAACAGTGGGATTGATGAGCTCTGCCCTCCCAAACTTGGGCTATCATTCTCTTTCCCTAATGACTTCCATTGTAAGTTCTTCTTGCATGTTGTTAATAATAAGTGTTGATAATAACGATGATAAAGTAAAATCAGGATTAGCTGGGACTGTGATGTGCAAAGCAGGTGTGGCTGAAAGTTGGGAGAGCTGTTTCTGTCGTGGGTCTGTGGGAGGTGGGGTATTTTCTGGGCTGCCCCAGGTTTGAATCTCCCTTCACAGGAGCTTTTTGCATTATTTATTGAAGAAAATGCGTAATCAGGCCTGTTTTTCTATTTCTGTCTTAAAGCACCAAGACCTGTATGGCAAAGGTAACCTTCCAGAGCTCCAAGTGCAAAAGGCAATGCTAAAGGCTTTTTCCAAATCTGGTTTTTCTGTTTTGTTGCACGCAGTTTATTTCTCCAAATGAATCGGAGACAGAAATATTTCTGTCACTTAAAACATGAGTTTGCTACTTCAGTGGCTGCAGGGGAAATGGTTAAAGTGTGGCACAACTCTCCTGCTTAGAGACCTACTGAGTGAGGATGGCACTAATGCTGCCTTGGATCTCACAAGCCGTCCTGGTTGTGGTGAGAGGGAATGGAAGGGCTTGCTTCTTTCTAAGCTGCTTAGATCAGGAACAAAGCTGATGGGCTAAGTGCCACCTTTATGTTTTGCCATATGCTGCTACTCCTCAGTGTTATTTGCTACTGACACTTGTTGTATAGAATTAAAAAGTTCCCTTAAAAAGGCAGTCTCTGGAGAAATATCTTCTGACTGGCAAGGAGGAGATGCAAACAGCTCCATAGGAACCCTTGCCAGGGGGAAGAGGTGACTGCATTAGGAGATACAATTAAGTATGTTAAAAGAAAAAATCACTATTAGACTGGGCAGGCAGCTGCCCAGCATCAAAACTTGGCTTGTGATATCTTTGACCTTATAGGAGCATGTCTTGGACCATGGTTGGCTTTTCCATGCTAGCAGTGAGCTTCAGGAGGGATGAGTGAGTCACTCTGGAAATTGGGAATGCCCTCTGATGGGATGGTTCTTAATGGTCCTAGATAGTTTCCATCTTGGCTCTCTGTGTTCAGCTGGACCCCAGGGAGCCAGGGAAGATCACATGGAAAGGACTTGGATGGTTTCCTGAGCTCTAATGAAAAGAAAACTAAAATTGCAGGTTTGCTGACACTGCCTCAACACGAGGCCATTACAGGGATCAGGGAAGGAGCTTTTGCTCCCACAGTGGTGGATCAAGGGCAAACTGCAGTATCCAGGGTGTTTTTCAGTCCCTGTCTGTGATGCAGACATGCTCTGTGTATGTGAAGGTGTGGATCCTCATATTCCATGGCTGATGGGAAGAAAGGGAGGGTACAGCACAAAGGAGAATAACCTTTGCACTCCCCCTGCTGCTTCCTGTCCCACACATGAGAGATTACATATCTGCTGGATATCACAGGTATTATTAAATTGGGCAAACAAGTTCACCTGAGATTATTGTTAACCTGCTCTTGCCATCTTGGGCTGAGCTGGAAGGCAAGGAGTGCCTGGAGATGTTGAAAATGCTGTCAGGCACTCTTCAAATTCATCAGCAAGTTTGTCATAACCTATTGCCACAAACTAATTCCCACTGTCCTTTCAGAGACCTTTTGTACATAACTGGTGAAAATAAAGTAGCAGCCAGATCCTTGCTGGCAGGTTTAGCTGCATAATTAGGCACTACCTCCCCCCAAAATAATATTCAAATAAGCTGAGCAGGTCTAAAAACCCTTTGGCTTCAGGGCACAGCTGTGCAATGTGTGGGTGTTCTTATCTTCTGTGTGTTTTAATATGAAAATTATTGAGAAGGTGTTGAAGGGCATCTCCACCAAAGTCAGGACCATTGTCTCAGGGTTTCCAGAGGTCACTTAACACTAAAAAGTTTCTTCTTGGTCAGGCAGCCTCATTAAAAGCCCTACAAAGGAGGAAAGAAATGGGGTGCTGGGACTGCACAGAGCTGCCCAATTTGTGGGAACTGGGGGAATGAGGATCTAGGAAATGACACAAGAATCACTTTTATGCTGTCTCTGTTGACTATTTTCTTTGTGCTAATAGAAGAAGTGAAAAGTGTTGCTTTACCTTTTCTGCTGCAAGTTAACATTCCTGTACCAGCTGGAAAATAATGCTGTAAAATCAGGGGTTTTGTAGGAGAAATGGAGATTTTGGCTGCACTGTAGCCAGTGTAATGAGATGATAGCATATGTTGTGAAGCTGCCCTACATAAATGTACGAAGAGAGAACTTTATTTTCTGAAAGTCATCTCTTGAGATATGTGAATGCACAGTGTTAGTCAAATATGCTGCTAAAATTGCCTACAAACCCACACCAGGATAATTCAGTGTGTGTTCCTGTGCTTCCCTTTCTACACAAAGTCTTTTATAAATATCTCAGACCCCATTGTGTGGGCACTGCTGTGCTGTGTGTGCCTCTCTCAAGGTATGTGGGGTTGGTCCCAGCAGTAACAGGGCAGAGCTCCAAGAGGGTGCCAGTGCAGCAGTGGGAAGGATAAAGGTGAGAGGGTGTGGACAAGGCAAATCTTAAAGCTCAGCTCATTCCCACCTGGCCTTGGATGCTTCCAGGGGCACTGGCACAGCTTCTCTGGGCAACCTGTGCCAGTGCCTCACCACCCTCATAATACAGAATTCCTTCCCAGTATCCCATCTATCCCTGCCCCTCTGGCAGCTTGAAGCCATTTCCCCTTTGTTCTGTCCCTCCATCCCTTGTCCCAAGTCCTTCTCCAGCTCTTTTGTAGCCCCTTTAGGCACTGGAAGGGGCTCTGCTGTCTCCTTGGAGCCTTGTTTTCTCCAGATGAAATAAGCTCTGCTCTCTCAGGCTGAGGCTGAGACCTTTTAGAGACTGACAGCAGCTGGCATTAATCTGTGTGAAGTGCCTCTGGATCGACTTGCACACATGTGGGGAAGTCAAATTGAAGAGCTTCCTGCAAAAGACACTTGGATATAGATAGGCTCCCTAATGATGGATATAAAAAATGTTCACTCAAGCTTTTTAGTGATGTTGTCTGAGTTAACTGAGCTCACAGCTTCATTAACAAGGATGTCTCATGGCCTGGAATGCTTTGCCATGTGGAGATTTGGCAATAGAAATCTCTTGTAAATACTTCCAAAGAAATCCATGCTTTTGTTCTTCCCCTGGAACCGTGTTGCAGAATGCTGTGTTCTTTTTCACAGCTATTGATTGAAATAGTTTGGTTTCTTTGCTACTCCATTTAAAGCCATAGTAAAAAAATGCTGGAAATAAGTCTTGAAAAAAGCAGCTTATTCCTTGTTTTTCTTCTGCACTGCCTACCCAAGAAAATTTCACATCAGAGCTATAGCAGGCTTGGGTTTGACTGAAAGAATGGTAGCAGCTCCAGGCATTAGTTAGTAGTCACTGTCTGAGGAGATGTGAAAAGGTCTGAAATCCTCAGAGATGTGCTGTGGTCATCCTGTTCCTGGTGCTCTGCTTACCTGGCCTTTGACCAAATACCTCTCTGGGAATTATTTTGAAGACAGAAAAATTCTGGACTTGTTTTTTTGGAACAGGCTTTTAAATTTTGTTGGCATTAAAAAAAAAAACACCAAAAGCCTGTTATGGCTGAAAAAAGCTGCACTTGCACAGGGAGGTGATGTAACTCCTCCTGGTCCTCATTGCTCAGAACAAGCAGGTGGCACTTAAAATACACTCAGGTGAACCAAGCTTCTGAGGGTGGCTCTGAGTAAAGCAAATAAATACCTGCATTCCCTCTGCCCCTTCTCATGAAAGTGTTCATGGTGCATTTTTGATGCTTTTCTGGAGAAGGTAAAATGACCTCTGATTTGTGAAATGACTCAGGAAACTTTAATTACTTTAATACCTGAAGCCTCAGCTGGTTTTGCTGGAAATAAACCCTGGCTGTCATGACAGTAGGACTTCTCCTGTTTAGGGATGTCCAGTCTTAAACCCCAGGGAAAGGATTTGGTGAAATTCCTTGGGACTTTCATTGTCATGTTGCTGTGGAAAGATGTCTACCTGCATATTTTATTATGGGGAAAAAAAAAAAGCTTTAATATTAGAAGTGCTCCTTTCAAGCACCTTTAAGGAACTGAGGTTAATTCAGGGTATGAGAGAAATTCTGAGGCTGCTCTTTGCCTAAAATACAAGTACCCTGATGGGATAATAAAGAACTTCCAGTTTCTGGTACAGCAGACAGGGAAGTTGTGTGATGTAAAAATAGTCCCAGGAGATGGGAACAAAGGGGAGATGTCTGTCATGCCTTGGATCTGAGCAGAACCATGCAAGACCTCTAATACATAGGTTGGTTGGGGTGTTTTTTAGCCCTTTGTTGTGATTGGAATCTTTCTCTGGTGGCTTTACCAGTTCAGTGTGCTCTGCAAAGGAAAATGCTGTTTTTCCACTGCTGCTGGAGAGCACTGATCTCATCCCAGTGGGATGAGAAGGAGCAGCACAGCCTTTGAAGTATATTACCTGCTGCATGGAGGGCTCCTGCTCAGGTAGGGGAGGTGTCCTGGAATCTCTTTTTCTCCCTCCTGCCTGCATGTCATTCCTGAAAATCTGTAACTTGAGGGTAGAACCAAGTTCAAAACCGTGGTGCATGTCATTGTTAACAGAGGCAATTACAGCAGGAGTGGTGTGGACTGCAAGTAATGAATGTGGGTTTTTTCCTCTCCCTGAGACTGGAGAGGAAGTGCAGCGTTTTGTGCCAGGCAGACTGTTGGAAACACCTCTGGGGGTGAGGAGTGAGCTCTGTGAAGTTAATAAACAGTGTCGTGCTGCAGGGGCTGTGGCTGTGTTTGCTGAGCTGCTGGGGTTCAGGTTGTTCAGTACTGATGCAGATTTTCTAAATGGGTATCAATATTAAAAGCTGAAAAGGCAGGTGATTCTCTAAATGAATTTCTGCCTCGGAGGCAAGCCTGAGAAAAATGAGGAAGACAGCATTTTATTAGGTGTCACGAGAGGCCATAGCTTGCATTTCCCTTTTTCACACAACCAAAAACTGGAACATCTTGTCCTGAGGCTTGAGAATCTCCTGCTTCTCACTACACCATTTTTACCACACAAGAGAGGGGCTGTGCTTTCATTTGTAGGCAGCCAGGTAGGACTGAATCGAGAGCTTCAATAAAACCTTTTGATTGCTGGTTGCTCTGAGCTTGCAAATCAGTTTATTTCTGCCTGCTCTTCCAAGCCCTGCCACCTCCATGGACCAAAAGCCCAGCTTGCTGCTGCCCAGTGGGAGTGGAGCTGTGAGCACACAGTGGGCAGTGAATCTCTCCAGGCTCCTGACGTGCTCTAAAGCTCGCTGGGGAACGTGCCAGGGCACTGAGAACAACTTGTGAGCAAAGCTGGGGGAGCCCAGTGTGTGGATGTATCTGCTGTCACTCAGGGAGATTTTTAACTCATAGTGTCACTCTGTTTTAATCTATAGTGCCTGCCACAACCTTTGGAGTCAGATCCATGCTCTTGCCCCTCTCCTTTCATGCTGTTAATGTCCCTCTGGCACAGATGAAGAATGGCCCAGGAGCTGCTGTCTTTGGGGAAATCATATAGCAGAGCCCTGGGGAAAAGTGAAGGCAGGAGTGTGCTTGCTTTTCCTCTGGTTTGAAGACAGAAATGATCTCATCGTGGAGCATATATATTTTTCTTACTCATCGATACCATGAACACGAATTTTTCACTAAAGGGACACATTATTTCTTGGGAAGAATGATTAGAGGTCTTCTAATTCTTTCCTGCCTCTCAAGCAATTTTTTGTACATGTGGTATCCAAACTGTGGCTGATGTTTACTCATTTATCAGTGTCCTGCTGTTCTCCCTGGGTGTTCATAAAATGAAGCATATAACAGGATATTAGATAAATGCACTAAGCAAAACATGCCTGTGTCTAACAAACGACCAAGTTTAAATTGGAAAATATACTTTTGTGTTTTGGCTGCAGCCAAAGGCTGATTTTCCAGATGAGTTTATTGAAATAACTCCCTGTCCAAATGTTGAGCTCCATTTAAACCTGATTTCACCCCTCTCCTTCCTGGAGCGCTGTGGTTGCAACAGGGGTGAGAAGTTGCATTCTCATTTTCCTTCCCTGTAACTGCTCAAGAGGTGCTGAGCTAGTTTGAGTATGAACACTCAAATGTCTGCAATCAAAGCTTCAGCCCCAAAAATTCAGGGTGTAATTTAGGTACCAGGTGTGGTGGAGCTGCCAGCTTGAGCAGGATGGCAGATTCCTCTGAGCTTCAGAAATGGAGCCAAATCCTGGTGTGAAGAATGTTCATGTGCTTCAAAAAATTTTACACAAACGAGTGGTGTGTGCAGGGGTGGGAAATCTTGACTTCCCAGTTTTGTGCTAGTGAAAATGTTGATGTTCTGTAAACATAAGCCCTTACCTGCTGTGTAGGTCTGGTGTCTGCACTTAGTTGAAACAGATCCCTAGCTCAAATAAATATCAAGTATTAATATAGAATGAATTCCTTGCCGAGTGCAGCTGCTGCCATAGAGGAAGGCAGCAGTTGCTGCAGTCCCTCGGAGCCCTGTTTGGGGCACGGCTCTGTCCCTGCCCAGTCTGGGGCATTCCTTTGTGTCCCACGGAACAGCATCGGTGGGAATAGGAATGCTTGTTTAAACCTCCCGTTGGAAAAACGGGCTTCTGGGGGAGTCTGAATGTTCAAAAGAGAAAAACCTCTGAAAGCTTTCTGTTTTGTATCAAGATTGTGGTGTCTAAGTTTTATTTTTCTAGTTTAAGTCCCTGTTTGTGTTCCAGAACTAAAGCGCTGTGTCCAGCCATCCCAATTTCTGAATGTAGTTAAAAACACTCTTAATTTCTCAAGCTTGAGTATTTTAGTTTTTTTTCAAGGACAAGACATGTGTTTGAAAAGAAGGGGAAAGAAACCCAAACAAACAACAAAACGTGTTGGGTCTTTCATGTAGCCTCTGTAATTAGTTCCAGTGCTTAGCCACTACAGGTGGATGGATGATGTTCCATTGACAGACTAAAAAAGAATGAATTCTTAGCACATACCAACGATTCCATTCTGCAGCAACGGCTACAAGTAGAAGCATTTGGCTGCAGCAGAAGGAGCAGAATGATTTTTGCAGGAGTAACTCTGTTATTGCAACTCTGGGTCATGCACTTTAAGGAAATAAATCTCCTTCACGGGGAAGAATTATTTGTTTAGCAAGATGAGTGAGCGCAGAGGATCTTGAAGGGTTAATAATTTCTAGGCTCATTTTTCGAAGTCCATCTATGCTGTATAAATATGGAAACCAGTCTGTGGGAAGAATTCCTACATCTTTTTGGGTGGGTAAGTTGTTGCAGTCCCGAGTCGCCCGACTGCTTTGTCAACACTCTCTGTTCTGTGGATTGTCTTGCTTTTGCTCTTAGAGCAATGTAATTCTTTCTGGGAATTTCCAAACGGAAAATCGATGAGTTAGGAGTGTGAAGAGCTATTAATACATCTGCTGGTACGGCACGCCGTGGTCTGCTGAGAGCTGGGGGAGTCGGTGACAAAAATACTCCGCTCCCTCCCCGCCCGCCGCTCCCTCCCCGCAGTCGTGGCTGCGATTGCGGTGCAGGGATGAGGCTCTGACTCCAGAGCATCAGGGGAACCCCCACCACGCCAGATGAGACTGCGGAGCTGCGTGCTCGGTGTGGGAATCCCTGCAGCAGCCGTGGTTCCCCCTCGGGGAGAGCCGGGCCAGGCGCGGAGATGCGGTTTCGCTTCATTTCGAAGCCGCCTTTTGTTACGGCCGCTGGAAATCTGCGCAGCCGAGGAGGCTTCTCCGTGCCGGGGCAGCCGGGATTCCTTGAGCCGCTCAGCAGAAGGGAGAGGCATCATCCAGCCAGGGAATGTCCCGCTCCCCGGCTCCCTGTGCCTGCCCACCGGCGGCTCCTGCTGCTGCTGCTCCGCCTGTAACCTTCAGGCTCCTGCGGCAAGGTTGTGGCTGTGCCAGCGCGAAGCGGGGCTTAACTTCCCCCTGTCGGGGTCTGGGGGATGCCCTTGGTCTCTAAAGCAACCCCCTTTTAAAATAATGTAGAAAGAGAGGCTTACTCTTCCCGAGGCCGCCGGAGTAGCAGGATTCGTAGTGGAGAGCCTGCTGCTGACAAGTCGCTTTCCTTTCTTACAGGAGGGATTTGCATATGGGATAAGGAGGCTGGAGCAGAGGGTGTCAGCGTGGCTGGTTTGAGCAGCGAATTCGGAAACAATTCGATTGCAGTTAATTGTCTCGGGGGCTGTGGAGCAGGGAGAGAGAAGGGAAGTGTTTAATCATGTGGATTTGCTTCCCTGTGCCGTGCACGTTGCCTGGAAATCCCTTCGTTTGTATTCATAACAGCCATCGAGCATTCCTCAGTTGGAGCCACAGCCACCAGGCTGCTTAAAGCCATTATGAGATGTAGGGATTTCCCCAAACAGCCATTTCTGACATTAGCCCTCCTTTCAAAGCAGCTCAAATGTTTTGACCTGTAGGCAGTGCAAGAGAAAAAAAGGTCACTGTTAATTAGATTATTGCCCATCTGTATGTTAACATGACTCTCTCTGTTGGCTGTGCATTATTGATGATGGGTAGCAGAGATTAAAGTATTTTTCTGTAACTCTCTGCTCAGCTGGACTTCAGCCTTCAGCCCTGTTCTCTACAGATGAAATATGATTCTATGTGATTTAAGACTGCCTGAAACACAAATATGAGTGTCAAGGAGGTTGCAGGGATGAACCAGTATCACCTGCAGATAGCAAATTACAGCATCTGCACTGAGCAATTACTTTGGAAATGTGAGGATTAGTGCGAGACTGTTTTCAAACTAACTTGTACAGAATATACTGAGATTTCAGGTTAGTTTCTCTGTGTGTTTCTCCATTTTTGGGTGTTTTTGAATACCCGTCTTGGTGACTTCCAAACCCTGCTATGTTCGCACTCATTTCTGGAGGGCTCCCACCATCAATATCTCTGTGGTTTTGCACTGGCTCTGTTACCTGAGTTGTAGGGAAAAGCTGCTGGCCACAGCTTTGTCGTTATTTGCAGTGGTGTTTCCAGGTTGAAGTTTGTCAAAATTTCTTACCTTAGTTGGCTTTAATGGTGTTTCTCAGTGTGTGACCTGGGAGAGGAAATGAGGCAGAAGAAACACGTCCTTGGCTCATCCTGCAAGCCCTGTGGAGGCACCCTGGTAATGTTCTTCACTTATTTTGAGCTCAGTGAAAATTTGAGACCTTTAAACACCATTCCTCCAGAAATGTGGCATCTAAAAGCAGCTGGGGGCACCTGTCATGTTCTGTTTCCCTAAGTAAAAACCCCCTGTGGAAGCTGACCAGCATTGAAGGGTTCATTTGGTGACATTCAGGGGGGAATGTTTGGGGCACAGCCCTGCCTGTGCAGACTGGTGCTGCTTTGTTGGGTTGTTGGGTGGTGGTACAAATGGTTCCAGCTCTGGTGGCTCTCTCAGCACCAGATCTCTGGGCTGCATTTCAAAGGATGCCACTCACTCCAGTTATTTTGAGCTGTGCATCAATTTGGGGTGTGTGTGTCCTACTGGCAGAGTGTGGTCTCATAGCTGACATGAAAAGCTGTGGAGCTCCTTCACTCTTGTGTGAAACACAGGTACTTTGCATTTCCTGCCAGTTGAATAGCAGGGAATCACACTGGAGGAGGGAGGGGAATGATGTGGCATTAAATTTGGGTTATTTTAACCCTAAACTTGGATGGGGAAGCAAGCTCAAGGTGGTGCCTCTCTGCTGCTGCAGTGCTTAGGAGGGATTTAATTTTGATTTGCTCATTGCAGCCTTGAGAAACCTTCTCCTGCCTAAGGGAGGGCTTAAATTAGACATTCACAGAAAATGTGTGGAAGTTTCTGAGGAAAGATGAATTTGGCTGACAACCTGGGTTTATTACAAAGTGATATCAAGGTTCAGGAGAAAAAAACAAGCTTTTGTGTGCATGTCCTATGTGCTGATATATTGCCTGGTCTCTAGGGTGAGCTTAACCCCTCCAAGCCCCTCAAATTAATAGTGGAGCTCTTATTGAATTGAGTGTTTATAATTTATTGATCTTCTCTAAGCAATGAGAAAACAAAGGTCTGACCCAGCCTCGTGGCAATTTCCACCTGGAAGTTAAAAGTTGCTACTCTTTTTATGGAAGATTCACACGAGGCACTCTCCCTTCATGGAGAAGAGAATACTCCTAAACCCTTAATTTTGTATTTGAAGGTTTTTGAAGTATTTGAAGGTTTGATTTTTCTTAGCTGTATTAAATTGTAGTTTAAAGGCTTTGACCACCAACAAGTTTTGGTGATGCTTATGTGGTTCTCACAGAGGAGTAAGGATGGATGCAAACAGAGATCTGCCAGCAAGTGGTATGGTGCTCAATTAAGGTAAATTCCACCAGTGCTAGCCTTAATTTCTGTTTAGAAAGACACTGTCAATCCCAGTTGTGAGCAGGGTTTACAGGGTATTTCTCATCTTCCTGCTGCAAGCAGGAAAACCAGCAGCTCGGTGGCAGCACATTGTATTGATTGCCTTATCTAGCTGATAACAGCTTGAAGAAGAAAAAAAGAATGAGTTTGAGTAAAGCAGAGGACATCAGAGCACCACCGTGGGCAGGAGCTGGGAGGCAGGCCCTGTCACTGGCAGTGTGGTCTGGGGTCTCCTTAATTAAGATAGTAAATTAAGGGACATTTTTATAGCACCAGCACCTTGTGATTTATGTGATCTGCTTTTGTTTGCACCCTCTGCTCCAGGGAAGCTTCCTCCCTAAAGCTTCCTTGGAGGGAGAATGCTGTGCAAACACTTCAGAGCAGTGTAAGATGGGTGGTGCCTGCTGGCAGCAGGGGCTCAGAGAGGAACACAAAACTTAGTCCTGTTCAAAATGCAGTCCTGGGAGGGGAGGGGAGATGTTGATTCCTTGGATTTCCTGTTGGCTGCAGTGTTGGGCAAGATTCTGTGTCGAACTCCCAGAGCTCCAAGGTGTCTTGGAAATGAGCGCGTGAAGGACTGTGGGTTGTGTGAGACTTGGGCAGGTAAAGATCACAAGGATGCTGACATAGCAGCTGTGGTGATAAAGGTGCCACAGGAGGAGCAGTTTCCAAAGGCAGAGTTTGGTGATGTTGCACACTCCCAGATTTTGGAGTGGAATATTTGGAAAGAGGGGAAAATGTTGCCCCACGAAGCCAGGGCTGCCCACAGCAATGTTAGCAAAGCATTGTGGCTTCTCCAGACAATGGAGGAGTTGCTGAGTTCTTAACCTGGGAGCAGTGTGGGCTAAAAGCAGCACTTAGGATGGAGGCAGCTTCAGGTGGGAGTCTGGTTCTGATCCTGCCATGCCTCGCTGTTCCCTGTGGCAAACAGTGTTCTGTAAGATAAACCTGTTGAGAGTTGGCTTGGTTCAGGAAATGCTTCCCTGCAGCAGTTCATGTACAGTGCTCTGAGCCTTTGGGAGAGACCAAGCCAAGCTTGTCCTTCTCATTGTCCTGCAGTGTAGTTGCTGGATTAATTTTCCACAATGCAAGACTCCTGTGCTTTTAAAAAACAAAACAAAACCCCGAGGATTTTCAGCTTGTTTGTAGATGGGTCTGAACACATGTGCCTTCAGATGGAATTGAAGAATTTCTGTATCTCTGAGGCTGTTTTAGGCTGACATGAAAAAACCCATGAGGCTCAGTCTCTAGAATTGCTATTAAATAACTAATTTTTACAAGAGAAAGCCCAAAGTCTTGCTTTTTAACAGCTTGTGCACCTCCACTCTGACGTTCAGACCCACTGTAACTACAGAGAGGCTTTTAAAGTGGCATCTCCTGACAGGACCCAGATCTCTTTTAAGGGATTTATCAGTTCAGTGCCAAGCTGGGAAGAATTTGGGTCGTTTGAGTGGCCTTAGCCATGGGTCAGCGTGGGCTGGGTGAGCGGGGCTGCAGAGCTGGCACTGGCTCCTCGTGCTCCCCCACAGCGCTGCCAGAAATTCCCTTGAGCATCTTGGATCAGATCTCCCCAGGGCTTGGCTTTGTCCATGCCCAGAAATAAAACCAGGCATGGGCATTCATTTAATTTTTATCACAAGGGCAGGTAAAGCCCAGTGGAAAATACTTACTATCAGAATCCCAAGTCAGAGTTTGAATATTTTGTGATAAGGATGCCTAGAGCCCTATTTTTTTTTGTGTGCATGTTGTCTTTATCAGGCCTGTTTGTTGATGGAAAATAAACATAAATTGGTTTTGCTTCTTTTTCACTTCCATAGAAGTCAGGCATCAACTCTTCCAGTATTTCACAGAATATTCTGATTCAGAAGGTACCCATAAGGATCATCCTTCCAGATTTCTGCTGGAAGCTTCAAAAGTAGCTGGTTGTAGTGGGTTTTTTTGCCTTCATTTACTGAATTTTTATATCTATTTATTATTAAATAGCTGGTTAGCAGCAGCTTTACATTTCTTAACCTAAATGCTGTGAATAATGTGTTTAGAGTATTGATCTATCAAGTACCCTTAAGGTAGCTACATTTGACTTGGAGATTTATATTGCAACTTCAATTAGAATAAATCATAAAAATGTCTTCTTTACAATTCTCTTTGGTTTAAATAAATCAGAAAGTGTGTGAAATACATAGCTGTTGACATGCTGTGTGTTTTCAGAGGTAAACTGGGAGTTAGGATTATGGGAGCTGGATAGATGTACCTAAGTGCAGGGAAACCCCATTGCTGGAAGTGAGTGGCATTTCAGGAAAATAGAAATGGTGAATGTGTTTAAAGCTGACTATTCTAAATGAGTTTTCCTGCCTGGTGGCTTGACTTATTGAAGCTCAATATTCTTGAAATGGCCTGGATTTGAAGTCACACTTCCCCAAACTGATTTTTGTTGCACTATTGCTAAACACAGCTAGAAAGAATAGGGAAGGAAGTTTTGTCAGGCTTGATAAAATTCAGTAGCATTTACTTTTTCCTTAGTTAAAAGTGGATAGAACTTACCTTTCTGCTCTTGAGTGTTTAATCTCTGACAACTCCTCCTTGACCCCAGCATCAATTGCTGCTCCCAAACTCCTACACCGAAGCTTATCCTCTTCTGTGCTTTTCACCCTGAAACATGTTTTCCTTTTTCTCATGCTCATTCATGCCTCTGAAGGTACCTGAATTCATGTGGATTGGAGTTTTTTCTTTTTCCAGATATATCCCAAGTATTGGGGCTGGGGGGAAAAGATGGGATGAAGAAATCATAATGTGAAAGTTATTTTTTGTTAGAGCCAAGATTAGCTTTAGTGATTCCCCTCCCTTTCCCAAATACAGGCTGAGGGTTGCTGTGACATTCCTCACAGGTCCAGAGCCTTCAGAGAAAATCCCCAAAGCCTTGATAATGCCATGATCCCATCTGGGCAGGGCTCACCTGCTCATCCCTGCACCAAGTTCTGCCTTTCTTTGCACAAGGTTTGCTCTTTTTCCCTTCGGGTGCTGAGAAATTCCTCCCTTAGAGTTCAAATGGCAATTAAGAATATTTTCTTTCCCCCAGAATTTCAAGTTGCTTAGAAAACTCTGTGCCAAATCACTCTGTGAAACAAATTGCACAGAAAAAACAAGAATCATGACTGGTTTAGGTGATTTATCTTGGCATTATCAGGTGGCAGTTCTGGTGTGGTGCCCGTTGTGCTCTCTGGAACAACTGGGAGCTCAGTGATGAGGTGAAGTGAATGGGCAAATGCAGGTGAAATGGTCTGTGATATCTGTTTCCTAAGCTCTGATTTTATTCAACAGCTAAAACAGGGCAGGAGGGGAGGAGAACAATGCTTTCCTAAAGCAGCCCCTAAAATCCTACCTCCACAAGTAGAATTATTGAGGTTTTTCTCAAAAAATATCAGAAGCTACACCTGAAAAATTAACTTGCAAAGTGGCACAGTGATTTGAGCTGGGTTTCTATCAGCCTGAATGCTCATCCCTCTACCCTCTCAGACTCTTGCCTCAGAAAGGCCACAGGTTCTTGTAAAACCCTCCCCTCGTGTCCTTGGGTGGAGTGCAGGCTGGCAGGGGGATTCCAAATGTTTAACAGAAAAATTGCTCTGAAATATTTATCCAATAATTGGGCTGAACAGCTTTTGCTCTCCAATTTAATCAAGTATTTTATCACCACTTCAGGCTGCAGGTAATAGACTGAACAGAATATTTTGGATCTTACCCCTCTTGCATTATTCATGGTGAGTTGTCTCTGTTCTTAGCTTGCCAGATGAATTACTTGTATTTTCAATAGTTAGACTTGATTTATTCTTTTTTTTCTACCTATGTAATGCTTAAACAATTCCCAGGCAGATTTGGAAAATAACTTCTTGAAGACACGAAGTTTAGGATTGCATTGATCTCACATACACTGATGCATCAAACTGACACCATCCATTTGAGGGCAGAGCTCTCCAAGAGAAACTCATGTTTGAAGATTCTAAGTTGTCTTTTCCACAAACCTTTTTTTTTCTTTTTTACTGGTAAGGACCCAGTTTCTTTTAATCTTGCCCTGATGACTCATCTACTATAAGGGTATTAAATATCAGAAGTTATAGATTCTGCTTTTTGGCAGTAGAACTGAAATATTGGAGGGTTTGACTGAAGTAACAGTGTCCTGACAGTGTATCCTTGCACAGTTGGGGGTATGAGGAGTTTGGGGGAATAAAGGAAGAGCTGCTAGCACTGGGAATTCACCCTTAGTGTAAAAGGGGAGTTTATTTTGCAGTGGTCACAGCAGAAATAAAAATGGTGATTTGGAGCTGGAGAGTGTGTTTTGACCTGTGTGCTTCTCACTTTGAGCTGGACAATCTCTCTGTGCTCAATGTCTGTGTCAAATCCTTCCTAAGGAGGAATAAAGTTTATTGACTGGGAGAAGAACGCTGCCTGTGTGGAGGTACATGGATAAATCACCCACTGTGTACCTGAATTACCTCTTCTGGTTCTCTCCTACATGAAATCTTTCATTTGAAAGCACCAAGTGAGTACTTTAAGCACTGTGCAAACAGAGGGTTGTGGTGAATAAAGCAGCAACCATTTGAGGAAGGACACAGCCAGTTTGCATCATTAGTTCCTTTAAATGGAAAAAAAAATAGTTTTCAATCCAGGGATCAGTCTTGAGCAGCTCCTCATGCAGGAGGATGAAGAAAGTGTGTGTGTTGCCTGTGTTGGGGAGCTGTTCTGCAGGGTCTGTTCTGTTACTCCTCTCTTGTTGGCAAGTCCTTGCAAATAGTTCTGTGATTAATCGAGCTGTTGCTGCACACCACAAAGCAGTGATCTCATGGATAAACTTGCTTAGAAAGCCCTTTCTCATCTATTGTAGCAAATTTAGCCAGGCATTTGAAACACTTCATTTTTCCTATTGTTTCTCTGCCAGAAATATTTTAACTGCATTAGAGATTTTTGTACGAGCCAGTGATAACTTTTCTTATGAACTGTGAGCCAAGAAGCTGCTGAAGGTTGCACAGTTCAGTAAAATGTTTTTCCTGGCCTTGCTGCTGTTAGGAAATGGCTGTGGAAGTTTCCCTAGATAGTGATAAAGAGCAAGGAGTGACTAAATGGCAGGGAACAAGGATACCTGAAGAGGGTGGATGTTAGGGGAGCCTGTCAGGAGCCCCACACAGAGCTCAGTACTGGGGTTTGGCAAACCCCTCTGGTTACACTGGGCTGGTGACAGCACAGTACTGTCCATGAGACTGGAAACATGAGACAGTGGAAGCAGGCATTGGTTTCCTTCCCTTGGTGAATTTGACTTGCAGGAGTAAAATGTTAAAATACAGCTGGTATCTGGGAAGAGGGAAAACTTAACTTGAATAAAATAACTGGGAAAGGGAGGTTTTCCCTGGGTGAGCCATGTGCAGATGTGCCCATGGAAGAGGAATGCTGAAGTGGCTTGCTTGTGATCCATTGCCTGCTCCCAAAGGATGGTGGGTTCTGGCTGGAACCTTTCAGGCACATGGGCTCTGGGTGAGGGGATGGATGGGGCTGACACCCCTGTGTCTTCTTGGGACCCATTAAAAAATCCTGTAACGATTCAGTATCTTCAGGGCCATACAGAAACAGGTTTCAAATCTGCACCTGGCATTTAGTAACTGAAAATTCCATTTGGCACTCGGTTTTATCCTTGTCTCTTGTGCTCACTTTCTGCTACCAGATCTGGTGGTGTGGATCTGCTGCTGAGTTTGCTGAGAACCTGTGAATTTGCTCCTGAGAACTGCAGCTGAGGCACCATTTCTTCCTTCTCTCCCAGGAATGCAGTTTGCTTCCCCTCTGCAGCTCTTAAATACATTGTTCTTTCAGCTGGTGACTAGCAGACAGGCATGCTCCACTCAAATTTTAAGTCCAAACTGGTAATCTTTGACCAAACTTTTCATTTTAGCCCTGTACCTCTTTCCCAGTCTTGCAGTTATAAAGAGAAGGACTTGGCTCTTTTATTTTTCCCTGGAAAGATGATGATGGAGTATGGAGGAGTGCCTGATGTGCTTCTGTTGGTGGGATATGTGCCATGACCTGTGTTTTGAAGATGCTGAGAGTGTGGTGGGGGGACATGGTCAGCAGGGCAAGGGCAGCCCCTGCTGTCCCTGGGAGATTCCCAGAGGGCTGGTGACAGCTGAGGAAACAGCTGCAAGTGTAACCTGAGAGCTTGCCTGATCTGTGGCATAGCCCAGGCAGGCATCCATTTGTATTTTGGGATTGCTCTGAAGAAATATTCTTAATAAATGCAGATGACTGTGCTCTATTAGTCAATTCAAGACAGGCTTGCTCACTATGTTTTGAAGATGGCTTTAGAGCCTGCCAGGGGCTGATCCTCTTCCACTGTGCTGCCTGTGCCCAGCAGACACGTGGGTGCTTTGACAGTGCTTGTCACTGTTTTATTTGGGGTAAAAGTGTGTTGCTGGATCTGCAAGTTCAGTTACCCACACTTCATGTTGATCACTGGTGTGCCTGCTGCCCATGCTGACAGTATGGGTCCAGCTGTAGGCACCTGTGTGTCAGGTGTGTGTGCCACAAGGATTATAAAAGCTGGTTTCATTCCTAATGGAGCCTTTCCTGTGTTTAAAAAGAAAAAGGAGAAAAAGTTTTGGAAAACTACAGTCTGAAATATGTGTGAGCTGTTTGAATGACGTCTCTCTTGTGCTGTACATGTGTGTGACTTCTACCAGTTGCTTTCTCCATACAGTGAACTGGTGCTCTTCCTAAAGGGGCGAAAAATAGGAAGTATAAATGCACTGGTCCAGGAAAATACAGTGAAAGAGTCCTCTTGGTCCTCTTTGAGTTTGTTGTTTGGGTGCATCGATATTTATAAAGCTTTGGGGTTACTTGAAGCCCCTAATTTTTCTTTCATAGTAAAAAAACCCCTAAAAATTAAAATTCATGAGTGTTTTAGTGGCATGGATATTCATGGGCTTTGCTAGCAGTGCCATTGGTAGCTGATGAATTTGCTCTCCATCTTGCTCCTGTTGATAGCCAGTAAGCTGCTCCCAGCTGGTGGCTTCGGAAATGGTGCTGTAAGCTCACAAATCACACGTGCTGTCAGCAGCAGCTCTGCAGTCAGCCAGCTGACTCTGTGTGTGTGCCCTCTCCTGTTGGCAGAGCTTGTCCCCTGGCTCTGGTGGTCCCTTCTGAGATGGCCCTGGTGACTTCATGGAGATGAGCTCCCCTTGTGCCCCCTGTGACTTTTCTTGGTGCATGAAGGCAAAGCACTGACAGTCTGTGCTGTAGTCTGAGATCAAGTCAGTGAAGGAGACCTTTAAAAGCCCATCTGGAATTCTGTTTTGTTCCCCAGCCGTGCCAGGTTGGCTGCTTTTCCATGGCCCAGGACTGTAAACTTGGCTACTGTGGCAAAAAACAGAAAAAAAAGATTCCCAGGATTGATTTGCAAGAGACCTTGGAGGGTTTCTTCCCTTGCAGTGCTGTAAAATAGTGTAAGAGGCATTCATTGTGTTGGTACTTGAGCCATTTCTATCGTGTGAGATCCTTTAAAAGGAATCTGGAGCATCTTTGCTTGGTCTCAGACTCCTCTTGTTCCCAGGTGCTGCAGCACATGGAGAGGAGATGCAAAGGTGCCAGTCACCCAAATGGCTGTTGTGAAATGTACTTTCTGTGAAGAGCAGACACTGACAACCAGTTTAGAGCCTCCACTGTTATCTCAACCTTTTCCTGCTGTTCCCAAGGACCAGACAAAGGCAGCTCATCACTTGTCTCCTTGAGTCAACTGATGTTTCCAGCTCTTAACGTGGTCCACTGTTAACAAGAAACTTCAGCTCTGAAGAAACAGAGTTTTCAGGTGTGTTTCAGTCATGGGCTGGACTGCAGAAAGCCTGTGATTGTGGCTGTAAATCCAGTGCTGTGTAATCTGGGCTGTTTAACTGCCTTTCATCCTCACACCAGCCAAGCACAAACTTGGTGCTTCAGAGATGGGCTGTGGAGGGGATGTGATGCTGAAGCAGCTGCTGAGCACGGGGAGTTGGCAAAGCCAGCAGCTGTGGCTGCTGCTGCAGGAGGCTTTGGTGTCACAGGCTTGCAAAATGGTTCCTCCGTGGAAATTCCTGTTGGACAGAAGGTTTTCCTAGAAGGAGAAAGCAGCTGTTTGAACTCAGCAGTTTATGACTCACTGATGCCCTAACAATCAATTTAGGCACGCAGACTTGTTAAATGATGTCTTACTGTTTGCTTAATTGCTTAATTTGGGATCCTTGAAGGATTCACAAGGTGCAATAGGTGGGAAAACACTCCCTTCCTAGAACTTAGCCAGCTGTCATGGGGTTTTTGAAAAACTCCTTGTTCTGTCTAACTTCGGGTTCATTTGAAGTCATCTACTCTAAATGGACATGAGTGAGGCCCAGGAGCCTTTTCAGGCAGCAGCAAAGGACTGAAATGACTGAACCTGTTGTATTTTCTCCTGGAACAGTAAACACATAGAGCAGCATTTCCAAGTTGGAGCTGATGTGCTCCAATGCCCTTTCCTAGAAAGTGCCACAGGCAGTCTCAGACTCCAGGGTTGTAGAAATGGAGCAGGAAGGGTCTTGCACAGCTGGTGTTCAAGTACAGAAGATTGGTTGTCTGCTCAGGTTCTTGGGTGGTGGTTCCAGGACCAAGCTGTCCCGTTGTCCTTCCCAGGCGACCTTGGATGTGGGATGCCAGGCCGGCTGCACTGCAGTTACAGCTGCTTGTCTTGCCCCTGTTGTTCATGATAAAGTGGATGTGGTGGCCCAAGCAGGCTTTAACAGCTGGAGCCTGTTACATCTAAGGGTTGGCAGTGGTTGTTACTCTGGAGTCTCCCCCCACCATCCCACTGAGCATTCTTCAGATGGAGAAGGTACCACATGTCAGCCAATGATTTGCTTAATAGCGTGGTTAAGCACCAGTGCAATCAAACCAGTGACAGAGTTAAAATTATCTCCTAATTAGACTGAGAATCAAAGAGATCCTTCCTTATGGGAAGAGGAGGGAAGCAGGGAAAGAGTTTGCGTCTAAATGCAGTTCTGGGAAGGTTTAGGGTACCAAAAGGAGCTCGTGTCACCCCATTAAGGTGAGCCTGACACTTGCGTGAGCCACCTCCAGCCAGATCAGAATGAGCATTTTTAAGCCTCTTGCTGGGCTGTAAATAGTGTGGAGAAAGCTTACTGAAATCTGTTTGGGACTGTGCAGGCTTTATTTCTGCTTATCTTTGTAAATTCCATTTATACAAGGTCCACAAGTCCTTCTCTTTCTGACCTAGCCACCTTAGCCTGCACTAAGATGTGTCAGAGGCGTCGGTGGCTAAAGGGGAGTGGTGGGGCAGTTTTAGAGCCCCTCTCTGTAAACCTCCTGGCACCCAAGTGGGCCTCTACAAACCTCTCTGCAGGGGCTTGGTAGCCTTGAGGTGGCTGTGAAGGAAATATCCCCAGGAGCTCCTGCAGGCAATGCCAACTCCCTGGAAAAGAGCTGCTGTGATCCAATGACACCCTTAATGTCCATCAGCAAGGGAGCAGCACCACAGCTGGAGTTGGCTTGGCACCCTCATGGCATTCAGCCAGCAGGGATGAGAGTGTTTTTATTTCCTGCTGGGATTTCTACAGGGTGTTGGGGGTTATAAACAGAGGAGCTGCCTCTGTCCAGGGAAATGATGGATCCAATGCCTGGGTAAGAGGAGTGGTGCTTACAAGATGCTTTGCTAGAATTTGGGGGTTTTTTGAGAAACTGAGTATTAATCTTCCTTAGGCAGGACTTTGTCTGAGGATGCAGAGTTCCAAAAAAGAAGTTTGCTATTAGTTAATAATAGATGTGTGTGAGAAGGTTCCCTCTCCCAGAGTCATCCCCTGAACTGCCACACGCTCTCCTCCAAACCTGCCAACACATTTCTCACCAGCCCCCAAAACCAAAGGAGCACTCGTTCTTGCTCAGTGGTCTTGAGAGATGATGCTTCTGATTTTTTCAGTCTTCTGGAGGGTGGAGGTTTTGGTAATCCAGAGAGTCATCGTATCAAATTCATGACACTTAATATTTTACTGGATTTAAATCCATCTTCCCTATCTACAAATGGTGAGAAGAACAACAGTTATTGCTGATCAGACTTATTACTGTGTCTTGATCTGTGAGACTTTCCTGTTGTGTTGTTAAACATACTGTGTATATCAATAACAAATAACACCTGAGAAATAGAGCAGGTCTCACAAATGTTTCCAAGCCGAGGACCATGCGCTCTAGACTGTAAAACTGTTATTGTGTCTCTTTGTAACCCTTTAAAAGTTGAAATACTGTGTTTTTCGAAGTATGTGGTGGCCCAGCCACCACCAGATTTTAAGTAGGGGCTTGTGATGACCTTGTTCAGAAAGGCTGGAATGGGCTGGAATTGCCCCTGCCTCTCTTTCCAAATACAGCATAACTTCATAAACACCTTGTTACCATTTGCATGCTGAGAACCTCTTAATGCCAGGAAAAAAAACTCTGCTGAATTTAAATTAATTCTGTTCCTCTTGCCTGTAGGCATATTGGAATGAATCTTTCTGGGTTCCTAATGCGGAAAAGAAATTTATCCCCAGAGGAGAAGGGTGTGCCAGTCACCCACTATCCCAGTGTGATTCCCAGGCTGTATTCAAACTCTTGCAGTTGTAACTTTGCCTACATTTTTTTCCCCAATTTTTAGTGATAAATTGGCAATTGGGAATTTTTTTTCTCAATTTATAGTGATCTAGGGAATTAGAGGAACACAATGTAGAGATGAGACTTTTGCCTTTATAAACTGGCTTTTAAACACTCAAGTACCCTGTGCCTGCTGTGCGAAAAGGCAAGATAAAATTTGGGGAGGGGGTTCTTTGCTCTGCAGCCTCCTCACTGGTGCTGCCACGAGGTCATTGCAAATGCCCCAGCAGGAAAGGTGCTTGTCTGTAGACAATCCATGTGGGATGTGCTCTGGCTGAGTGGGTTTGCTGGGCTCTTAAATTCCTGAGCAAGTACGATAGCAGCTGGTGCAGTGTCCTGCAGCATTGTAGCAAGGCTGTGACCCGTGTTCCTCCTGTTCCCCTGCTCTGTGCCCATCGAGCTGCTGCTTTCCCAGCTGTGCTTTGTGCATGTTTTCAGTTTCCATTGTGACTTGTTTCCCCTAAAAAATGAGCGATCTTTGCTATTTAGCCCAAACTTGAAGTAAGCGTTCCTGGTTTGCGTGTCTGCAACAGAGGTCTGCGTTCCCACTGAGGGTAATTTGCCTCCAGAGCTCTTTATGGATTCTCCTAGTATTTGTCTGGACAGCCACTTACTCTGCTCCCAGCCAGCTATTTTAGTGCTTCTCTTAATGCTTTCTCAAGGGCTAATGTGTTTTCACTGCTGTGCTGGGAAAGCACGCGAGGTCTTGGCTCTCCGAGTCGCGTCCAGGGCGCCATCTGAGAGGACGAGCTGCTTGCTTGGAAGGGACTGGACCTCACACCTAAACTCATCACCTCGCTGCTTTGTCTGATTTTAGCAGTAAGTTTTGTCTGGACTAAAAAAAAAAAAACAACCAAAAACCAGCCAGTGAAAAGAGGGATCTGCTTTTGATGCCTCCTGAGAGGGTTTGTGGATGTGCAAGCTTCTAGCAGAGCCCGGTGGAAAGAATTGTGACTGGCAGCTGTGGCAGCTGGTTGTGGTTCACCTACAGCTTGTTTGGCTCCAGCTCACCCACCAGCAAAGGAGTGTGAGCTGGGAGGGATGAAACAAACTGATTGTAATGGAGCCCTGGCCCTGAATCACTCTTCCTTTTTGTCTGGACATTTGGAGTTTGTTGATGCCTATTTTGGGGATGATTTCAAGCCGCACATAGCAGACTGCAGAGCTGTGGACCCAGCAGATTTCAGAGGCTTAGAAAACCAGGCAAAGTCCTACCAGGATGTCAGCTGGGGAAACTTGCTCTCTGCATTGTTTGTTCATCCAACATAGCCAGAATAATTTAAAAAAAAGGAGGGAGAGAGGGACTTTTGTATGGGCAGATAATGACGGGACAAGAGTGAATGGGTTCAAACTGCCAGAGGGGGCAGGGTTAGATAGGATGTTGGGAAGAAATTCTTCCCTGGGACGGGGGGCAGGCCCTGGCACAGGGTACCCAGAGAAGCTGTGGCTGCCCCTGGATCCCTGGCAGTGTCCAAGGCCAGGCTGGATGGGGCTTGGATCAGCCTGGGATGGTGGAACGTGTCCCTGCCCATGGCAGGGAGTTGGAATGAAATGGACTTTTAGGCCCCTTCCAACCCAAACCAGTGTGGGATTCTATGATTGTCTCTGGTCTCTTAAGGCTATCCCAACAGAGGAGCAGGAACCTGGGATTCACAGTTGAAAGAGCTTTAAGTCTTAATTAGCATTGGATCAAAGGAAAAGTTCTGGTTCCCAGGGCTATTTAGTGCAGTGAGAAAGCATTAAAAAGGTTCTTGGAAAGAAAATATGGAGAGTATCTGATTCTGTGTGAGCTGAGCCAGCCTCCTCACTCAGAAAGCGTGTTTTGAAGTACCTTGATGCCTGTTGCTTCGTGGCTTTTCCACAGAGGCTTTTTTTGCTCTGTTTTGTGTGTATATTTAATTTTCCAGAGAAGAATGGTTCAATTTTCATTAACTAACTGAGACTGTCAATGAAAATACAAACCGTAAAGGTGTCTCTGACAGCTTGTATAATTCAGAGCCAAATTGTAAATTGCCTTCTTCTAGACCACTGAACACCTATCACAGTATATTAAACCCAGTTTAATTGATTTGGAAAAGCTTTAAGGAAGTGATCAAGCCAAAGATCTTCTGTTACTTTCCATTCCAAATCCCTCTCTCCTAGGATAATCTCTTTTCCCAGGACTGTTCATTCTTAAATGGCCTTAATGACTAGAAAAATGGTTCTTTTCCTAGTAATTTTTTTCTAGTGGTTCGTTTCCAAGGCTTCTCAATCTCTCTTAGTATGAGCTAAACTTCAGCCTTCATACAGGAAAGAAATGTGAACTGCAAACCCTTTGCAACATCTGTATCTCTGATGTGTGTGGTTTGCAGCTCTTAATTGGGCAAGTCGTTCAAATCGGCCTTTTGGCACTGGCTGCTGAAAATGGATTTGTTTTGGGTTGGATCCTCCCTGTGTCTTATTCTTTGGATGAAGCTGCAACAGTTTCTATGGGGGAAAAAACCGTGTAAGTAGAGGTGTAAACACAGTATATTATGTTCTGTGCTTTTAAAACAAAGTAAAAATACTTGAGCTGAAACAATGTGAAAAATTTCAATTAAAAATCCTGCTAAAACAAGCCTTGTGATCTGGGAGATAGAAAATTTATAGAAAACGGTATTTTTAAACAAAGAGGTGGAACAAAATGTTTGGGCAATCCTAGTTTGTCACACATCCTGGCTGTGGTTAACTTGGTAAGTTAGGGAGAAGTCGTAGAAGTCTGTTTTTCTTTAAGATTCTTTAGTGATTTTAACTTGGATGCCTGGATTTAATTATTTTATAACCAAAAAGTGTGTTTGTGTGTGGTGTGTGCCCATAAACCCTGTTCTGACTTGTTTTGCCAAGGCACAGGAGGGAGGTTTGGGAAGGGCGGAGAGGATTGGTGCGGAGATGGCCTGGCCAGGGGCTCTGCCGTGGCACCTAAGGGGGGGAGCAGCCCTTTCAAGGGCATTCAGCCCAAAGAAGGGATGGGGATGAGCTTTGAGGATGGCACTGGCTCTTAATGAAGTGATCAGCTTCAGTTTATAGCTTTCCTAAAACTCCATCTCTTCGTGCCTCTGCTGTGCTCTCGTGCATTTGAGTGCAATTGTGTCGGGTTTTGCAGCGGTGCCGTGCAGGAGATGCTCAAATGAATAGCTCTGAGCCATTAGGAGATGCTCTTGCAGTCATCCCTTTTATCAATGGTCAATTAAATAAAAACCTTTTGATCTCTGGGCCTCCTGCTTATCTTGCCAGAGATGACCGATGATGAAGCAGCCAATGTTCAGTCAGCCCCTCCTGCTGCCAAGGCTGGGGTTTGGGGAGCAGTCCCACAGCTGATAAAAGCTTTTCCTCCTCCACAGGAGCCAGGAACAAGTCTGTGTTTCTGAAACCATGCACAGAATGCTGCAGGATACCCTACAGCTGCTGCCTGTGCTATAGGGAAGGGGTCAACCCCACCTTCTTGTGGTTAGGGGGATGTAAGGAAAGACTGGAAGCATTGGGATTGTTCAGCCTAGGGAAGAAAAGTTTTGGGGTAACCTAATTGTGGCTTTCCAGTATGTCAAGGGAACCTACAAAAAGAGAGACTGTTTACAGGGGGGGGAGTGACATTAAACTGCCAGAGGGCAGGATGTTGGGAAGAAATTCTTTCCTGTGAGGGTGGGGAGACCCTGGCACAGGGTGCCCAGAGAAGCTGTGGCTGCCCCTGGATCCCTGGCAGTGTCCAAGGCCAGGCTGGGTGGGACTTGGAGCAGCCTGGGATAGTGGAAGTTGTCCCTGTCCATGGGAAGAGGGGGTGGAATGAGATGATCTTTAAGGTTCCTTGGAGCCCAAACCATTCCAGGATTCTATGATTCCATGACTTCCTCTCTTGCAATTAGACCAGGTGAGATGAGCAGAGAAAGCTGAACTGGGAAACCTTCAGAGGTGAATTTACCACGCTGGTTGAGCGTCAGGTTCGGCAGGAACGTGTTTGTGTTCCTCCTGCACATCCTTAGTGTGTCAGTAAAGATGTGCCTCTGCAGAGCACTGCCTTTCACTCCTGCTTTGACTTCTGCCAAGTCACCTCTCCAGGCGCTCCCTGTGGCACACAGGAGGGGGGAGCATTGCACCATCTCCTCTCCCAGGGCACAGGAGGGAGGCCATCCTGTGAAATAAGTAAAAGTACATATTAACCAAAGGATATTAAACATTAACATATAGGGGTATTCAGTTTGCATGTCAGTATCCTTGATCTGTGGTCAGGTAGCACAATG
Source organism: Notiomystis cincta (assembly GCA_013398075.1). Classification (NCBI taxonomy): domain Eukaryota; kingdom Metazoa; phylum Chordata; class Aves; order Passeriformes; family Notiomystidae; genus Notiomystis; species Notiomystis cincta. The sequence continues at coordinate 55,077 of VZRX01000113.1, forward strand.
AAATGCAGGTTTTTATTGGCTTTAAAACACTCACATATTTTTGTTGGAGGTTTTTTTTTTGTTGTTTCCTTCTGTTGCTCTTGTCTTGCCAGGGAACTTAAGGGATTTAGAAGCCAGAGTTGCACAGTAAGGATCCTTAGGGCAGGCAGAGTATCCAGGGGGAACAACCATCAGGCATCCCTTAATCAACTGGAGGATTCTTCCAGGGCTTCATGAGATGTATGTGGGACTAGCAAAAGGATTCATTTTTGCTGTACTAATCACACCTGGTGCTAAACTGCTGCAAAAGGATTGTAGGAAGCAGGGAAGAATGCCAAGTTGAACATCCTACACTTTGGTATTTCTTCCAGAAAAAACCTGGCCAGTGTTAATTGGCTGCAGGTATTTGTAGCCAAACTTAGTTTTTTTGCTTAGGAACTCGTGAAAGAGTGTCTATAAAGCTTGTCTGGCACTTCTGGGCAACACTCTTAAACTTCCCTGCTAAGTGCCTCATAAAGGATTCAATCCTAAGGTGAGTTTGGCCTCTAGGCTCACCCTGTAAGGCTTGCAATCCACGAGAAGGAACCACTTTTTGGCTTTTAATGCTTGGACTGACTGGATGTGACTTTGTGGGTACAGCCTCTTGCTGTCTAAGAGTACTTACATTTCTGTTCCACCACTTCTTGGACCAAACCCAGCTGTAAGGTTAGCCAGAGAGATGAGATTTGTGTGTGTGTGTGTTGTGCTTTCCTGCAGGGAATTGGTGGCATGGGACTCCCCCAGCAGTGGGATGTGCTGGGCTGCTGTGGCCTGCAGGATGTTGCACCTCTCAATATTTCAGGGTGTGCAGATCCTCCCAAGAGCCTGCTGTGTCTTTCCAGGAGCTGAAAGCCAGGTTCCCTCGTTTCCCCTTCCCTGGAAAACTAGGGAGAGTTGGCTGCTCCCCAGCACACACCGAGGCAGAAGGAATTTCCTTGCACTTGTGGGAATCTCCCTTCAGAACTCTGCTTTTTTTGTTCTTGGTGCTGCAAGTGCAGGAATGTCAGCGAGGGGCTGTTTTCTCGCCAGGAAACTGCTCTTGCAGTGGGAGAAGAGGGGCAGGAGCTCTCCTTTTAAACTGGCTCTAACAGAGACTAAAGGAGTTGCCTTAATGAGGTTGGTAAGTGCTAGAGGAAGAAAATCAAACAAGAAATCAAACAACAGCACAACAGCTAAGCTGCCCTGGGGAAATTGCTGGGGGGAATCCATCTGATGCCTTCTCTTGTAGTTATGCAGTTTGCAGCTGTGAGTGACTGAGAGAGACAAAATCCCTGAAATTAGTGAGCTCAGAACTCACTGAATTCTTCAAACTTCTTTTTAAACAGTGGTTGACAGCCCCCTTAATTTTGAGAACTTTTCAGTAAGACTCAAGTGGTGAGTCTGGAAATCAGGGAAGGGAATTTAGCTCTCAGGTTTCAAAGCTAACACAGGTTTAAATGCATCCTAGTGTTTTGATTGGGTTCTGTGTTTCAAGCCTTCAGCATTCAAAGGAATTAAAATTCTGAGCTTTTTTATTTTCCCAGTAACCATGAGGATTGTATTAAAGAAGTGGAATCCAAACCATCCTGCTCCAGTAAAGCAAAAATATTTTCATAGTGGAACTGTGATCTGGCATCACAAACTGTCAAGGAGATGTTCCAGCCCTGCTTTGTGTTGCCTGCCAGAGGTAGGAAGGACTGTGTGAAGGTTGGATGAAAGAGGGAGTGTGGGGGTCTGGTGTGCCCTGTCTATCATCTGTCTTAAGTTAGGAGCAGGGTAATTCTCTGTAAATTGCTGACACTTGCAATAAAATTAAGAATATAGACTGAGAGAAGGTTTTGTTTTTAGGGTTTTGATTTGATTTTTAGTTGGGGGAAAGTGATGTGGATGGTGGCAAGGGAAGCACCTGCTTGACTGATGTGCCTAACATGTCAGCACAACTTCTTTTTCCCCCTTTATTACCTCCTCTTCCTTCTCTTGTCTCCCAGAGACTCAATCAAAGCCATCAAATGCAGTAATGTTCCTGCTCAGCAACAGTTCCTGCTGCAACTCCTCGTTTCATTATCACCAGAGCAGCAGAAATGCCTGGGAGAAATGCACAATGAAGGATGAGGAGCAGTTACTTCATCCCTGCTTTTTTCCCTTTTCTGCAGAGAATTAATCTCTTCCTTCCTGCCCCCTCCTCTTCCTGGACACTGTGGATTACCTGCTTCTTTTTAGGCAGATGGGCAAAGGAAGCAGGATGAGAAGGGAATATTTATAGCTCACCTCCTGTTTATGTTCCCTTCCTAGCAGATGTGATGGAGCTTTGTACTAATGCTGGAAGAAGAGAAAATTCAGGCAGGAACGAGGGCTGAGGCAAATGAAGATCATTTGCTAATGTGTAGGTCATACAAAGTACTTCCAAATGTAAAGAATAACACTTCCCACATCTTGCTGGCGTTGCCTTTTTTTTGTGTCCATCTACAGCCTGATTTTAAAGTGCAGAAGGAGAAATCCATGAGGAAATAGCACTGCAGTTCAGCCGGGGTCTCGTTGGCTTGACCTTGATCCGCACGAAGCGCTGCCCTGTGGAGGCAGTGGGCACCAAATGTTCTTTTTGCTGCAGAGTCTGACCTCTTGAGTGGGATGGAGTAAGGGTGTGCTGTCAAAGAGAGAGGGAGGAATGAGTTCAAGACAGTGGGATTTAATCAGACAAGTGTCTGGGGCCTGGGAGATGATCTGTGTGCTTGAGCAGGGCAGCAGTTTGGGCTTAGAGAAAATCGTGCTCAGAAGTGTATGGTTTGTTGCTATCACTGCAGGGGCACAGCTTTGGGTTAAAGGGGCTTTTCCCACTGCATTCCCTCTCCAGCCAAATCCCTGGAGGTTTTCATGGATGCAGTGACTCCCAAACAGCAGCTGTGCCTTGAGGGAAATACTGCTGGCTGTGTGAATGTATCCAGAGACCAAAGCAAGAAGCTGGAGGTCTTCCACACAGGGTTGCAAATTCCTGGTAAAGTTGGACTCAATTTCAAAGGGAGATTGAGTTGTTAAATTTTTTTTAAATATTTTTTTTTCTCTCAAAGAGAGATCCCAGAAATGGGCAGTGGTGTCCAGGCACCTCAGAAAGAAAAGAAGGGGGTGAGAGATGCAGGCAGAAATCTCCAGTGGCAGATGGTCCTGTTGTGATCTGTTTGGAGGTGTCTGAGGAAGGCAGGGAGGATGCTGAGGAGTAATCAGTGGGAATTAGCTGCAGTTGGCAGGTGCTGCCATCTTCCTCTCCTCACCCCAGCCCTTCAGAGCTCTCTGAGGGGCTGCTGTGGGCTGGGAAGGTCCTGAGTGCTCAGAGCCCCATGCTGGCTCCTGTGTGAAGGGTTTTATTAGGAGACTGGTTTAATAGTCACTGATGGGTTGCCTGGGGCTCGGAGGGGTGTCTGGTGCTGAGGGGTCTCTGATATCTGGGGTGTCATGGGGCTGAGGGGTCTCTATGATGGTTGTTTGGGGTGTCATGGGGCTGAAGGGGGTCTCTGATACCTGTGGGGTGTCTGGGGTTGAAGGGTCTCTGATCTCCATGGGGTATTTGGGGCTGAGGAGTGTCTGTGTGGGGTGCCCAGGCTTTGAGGGGTCTCAGTATGCAGTGTCTAGGTCTAAGTGGTCTCTAAACAGAGTTTGATCCTAGATAAAGGGTTGGCTTAGGGGGAAAGTGTTCATTTCAGCCTGTTTCTTGATATTATCTACTTTAATTGGCAGTAAATCAGCTTTCCCTTAGTCCAGTCTGTTAAGTCAGTGAGGAGCAGTGACTGATCTCCCTGCCTTTATCCTTTTATCCTGCATCATCCTCCTGTTCCAGAGGAGTGACAGAGCAGCTGGCTGGGCAGCTGGCCCCAGTCAATCCACCACAGCTAAATGGACTTAAATCCAGTCAGAACTTATGTGCTGGTGCAAAAAACCTGGCTGAGCTGGGAAGTCACACATCACATCCCTCGGACAGCAGGCATTGGTCAGGGCACGGTTTTGCCCTGAGTCTCCTTTACTTTGCAAACAGCTGGTGTGAAGCAGAAAGAAAAGGGGAGGACAGGACTTGATAATTTCGGGTTTGAAGTACTGTTTAAGAGAGCCCAAAATCTACCAGACTGAGGAGCAGAAAGGCAAAGATGGATAAATGGAGCCCTCGGGCATGTTTGAGGTGGGTGGCTTGGGTTGCTGTGGCTGCTGGGGGAAGCTCGCAGCAATTTTCATCACTGAGATTCCAGCCTGGAGGTTTTAGGATAACCCCTTTTAGAGCCAGGAAAGACACTCAGCATTTCATGCAGTGAAAGTCAGGATAGAGAGGAAAATAGCTGTTTCTTGTTGGAAAAGGTGAGCTGCTTTGTATCAGACTTCAGGCAGCCTCATTTAAAGGAGGCCCCTTGTAATTTGTAAAATAGATGTTGCCAGGAGCACTTGCAAACGTGTCTCTTCAATGCTTCACTTGTAGTACAAAATTTTTATGTAGAGAATTCATTTTTTCACAAAAACTCTCTAGTTCTTGCTGCCCTGTTACTCCAGGTAATGAGTTAGCAGCAGGTTTTACTTGGGTTCTAGGGTAAGATGTTCACCTCTTTTCATGCTTGGGGTGGTTGTTTTGTTTTTTTTCCTGGACAGCCTCTTTTCTGATTTTAATTAGGGTTTGTTAAAGTTGTTAGCATTCCATCATTGATAATTACATACCTGGAGAACAAGAGCTGCTCCCTCTTCTGCCATCAGGGAGCACTCACTGGTAGCTGAAAGGTTGATTTTTCCAGCAAGGCTTTGATTAAATTTATCACCCAGGTAGCATTGAGAAAGCTACATTAAGACCTATAGAGATGCTGTTATTTTTACATTTGGGTTGTCTAATATAGACCTGGACAAGACTGGAGGAAGCATTAGTTTCAGGTATAGGACTGGGCCTTTTTCCTCTTGCTCCTTTAATCATTTTGGGAGTGCAGCTGCTGCATAACCCTGAGCCTCTTAACATGCATCTTACTGCAGATAAGGCAGGAAATGAAGGATCTGATGGATGTGGAAAGTGAATTCCTGTGTGTGTTCTTGTGAGACCCAGAAATTCATCCTAGTGCTTAAAGCTTCTCATTTCAGTGGTCTGAAACTCCCAAGTACTGCTTATTTTGGGAGAGGTGGACACGTCTGCCTCAACTGAAATTTGGATGCTGTTACTCCACACTTCATTGCCGAAGGAGGGGGGGAGCTGTTGGCTGTTTGTCTGAGGGGCACATCTGGTCAGTAAAGCTTGAAACGAGTTCCTCTCTCTGCCCTGCACTGCTCCTGTTGCCAGCTTCAGCCTTCTGACATCTTTCTGTGGGAAGCTGCTGAACTGCAGACATCAGATAACAGGTTCAAACATTGCTCTCCATCTCAATTTTAAAACAAGTCTCCCTTCAGGAATAAAAATGATGGATGACTCCTTAAGCTCTTGCTAACCTTGGATGACATATCATGACACTTCGGTCCCTGCTCAGTTTGGAGTTCATTTGTTCCTTTTTTTCCCTTCCTGCCCAGTAGAGACTGTTTTTGTCGATCAGGAGTTGTACCAGCAGCACAGTTCAGAGCTGCAGGAGAGACAGATCTGTTTGAACAGCAGCTCTCCTGTAAAATGTACTGGCAGCACACTGCTGGGCAGGGGGGTGGTGATGAAACAGAGGGGTTCAGCCCATATTGGGATACAAGAATTATCCAGGGGGTTAAGTCTGGGGACACCTCAGCTTTTTGATGAGTCACCTGACATGCCCTGAATTTTTCAACCTGTTTTGCCTTTTCCCTGCTCTTGTTGTATGAGGGCAGGAGGCTTTTGGAGCAAGCTGGTATCTGCCAGATACTCACAGCCTTAAGGTGAAGTCTTTGCACGTGCTACCTGATTATATCCTCCAGTTTAAAGATTATTTTGCAGTGGGATAAGGCTGGGTTTAGGATTTTCTGAGAACTATGTTTTTGGGCTGCTAGAAAGGCAGAGTCCTGCTGTGCAGTGTTTGAAAAATGGGTGAATTATGTTGTGTAGAGGGGGAGAGTGAAACACCAAAAACCTCGTGCTAGCTGTGCTGTGGGATCAGGTAAAACAGATCTGTGAACAGTTTTTGGGGTACCAAAAGGGTTTGTGTCTCACTGAGTGAATTCTGCTCACTTGTTATTGTATCTGATTTTTAGAAGGATTAGAATTCCCCTCCTTAGGTAAAAATTGGTTCTGAAAATCAATTTGCATGTGGTACCACTTCTGGTCCTCGAAGCCTCTGACTTTGTTAAGAATGTAACAGTAATGCCAAGATAGCAGAGCTGGGTTTGTACAGGATATGGGGCTGTCGCTGTGTTTTTCTCAGGTAGTTTTGGGTCTAAAACCTGGTTTTCTTCAGGTAGAAAGGCTAGCCCTGGTAGCTCAACACTACCACACGATGTCAGAGAGTCAAGATTTGCTTATTTCACTTGCTAAAAGGCAAATTTGCCCTTTGGTTCCCAAAACACGGGGGGTTTTTTGCAACATTTTTGCAGCTTTTGCTGAAACATTCAACTTCCCACTCCAGTTACAGCTGTTGAGGGCCCACTTCTTTTCCTGTGAGCTGACTGATTTGACCCTGGGAGCTGAAAATGCAGTTAAGAGGAGACAAATTGAGAATGACTGATTTTCATTGTCAAAACTTGATAGAAATGAAGTGTAAATACAGCACATATCAGAGTGAATTTCTAGAGCTGTTAATGTAGTGGCCATCAGGGCTGAAGGTCCTGCTTTCAAGAAAGATTAGTGGAAACTATCCTTGCTTTTGCATATCAGACTTCAGAGGACAAGGGAAGTAGCAATTAAAGCCATTTAAAGTAGTCTGTCAAAGGCAGCCTCATGAAACACAGAGGTTTGGACAACTTGGCAGAGAAATAATCAGCAACCTGGGTTTTGTTTGCAAGGTTGATTAGAAATTTACTTAAACAAGTCCTCCCTGTGAGATACCTTTATAGAAATGAAGCTTTGGCAGCTGTGTTTTAACAATCAGTAAAGAAAAAGTGTCCCAGACTGCAGGAATGTCCAAATTGGACAACAGCTGTTGAAAAATCTGAGGCCAGCCACTGAAATATAAATTACCAGAGACAGGTGAGAGCTGGTGTGTTATGCCTTACTCTGGTTTACAGTTGGGCTGTTTTGTGCCAGAGCTGTAATTCCTGTGTTGGGGGAGGATTATAGCATATAACCAGTGTAATATAATCTAAAAGATAGACTTAAATCAGTCTGATTCTAGATTTCTGTGGGCAAATCCGTCTCTTGCTAAGTTTGTAGAATATACAACCCATTCATGTGTTTTCTTGTCATTGAGCTCTTGTAGTTTTTTATTTTTATAGCTCAGTATTACAATTATTGCTTTTTATGTCGGAACAATTTGTCCTTCTATGCACAGGTGTGTTTACCACTTCAGGTCTCAGAGTTTGGCTTCTCTCTGTAAGGACATGAAAAAAATGATGTTGGCATGGAAAACTAGAAAAGAGAATGAACATGTTAAGCCACAACTCTCTAAACATCCCTCCTGGTTATGCAAAATACTTTTTTTAACCTTTAAAGACTCGTGCTTTGATGCGATTTCTACTCTGCGTCCGTGTAGGAATCGAAACGGATTCCTTAAAACTGGGTGACCCCGCGGCTTTAAAAATCCCTGTCCCATCCAGGAAAACAAAGCCCAGCTGTTCTGTTACAGGCTCGGAGAGAGGTGTGTGGGGGTGAAGTTGGCCGAGGGGAGACCCCCGTGGAGTGACAGATGGGAAGGGAAGAGGCCGTTCCTGGCAGGCGCTGCTGCTGCTCCCTGCCTGTGCCCGCCGTGGGTGGGTGGGGGGAGTGCCTGGCGCGGGCCCTGGGGAGGGGACACGGGGGTGGCGCTGGGCCAGGTGCCGCGGGGCTCTGAGCGTTTGTCCTTTTGCTGTGCCTGTTTGCAGGTGCATCAGCGGCTGTCTCCTTGGCAGAGCGCGAGAGTGCTCTATTGCAGTACCGTAGTGCCCTCCGATGGTGAGTACGCGCGGCTCCGGCCTCACTCGGGCTCCCCCACTTCAGTCCCTGCCCCCCTTTCCTGGCTGAGGCTTTTCTGGCAGGGCACCAGTCCAGTTTGGAGCTAAGGAAGCGACAGAGACAACAACGTCCAGAAAAATGAAGGCAACGGGGCAACTCCTCTGTGAACTGCCCTTACAGAAGGGGACAGGCTTTATAAAGGAAGATGGGATTGTGTGCAACTGTCCAAGGCTTTTTGCCAAGCTCCCTTCTGATGTAGCTGTGAGATCTGGATGATCCCTGCCCTTCGGGGCACTGCCCTTCCTGCAGGCAGGTGTCAGAGGCTGGAGCCAGCCTCTGTTCAGTGGTGCCAATCACTAGGACACAAGGGCAGAACTGATGCACAGGAAATCCTACCTGAACATGAGGAAGAATTTCTTCTCCTGTGCACTGGAACAGATGGCCCAGAGAGTCTGTGGAGTCTCCCTCACTGAAGATGCTCCAGAACCACCTGGATGCAATCCTGTGCCATGTGCTCTGGGATGTCCCTGCTTGAGCAAGGAGGTGGCACCAAAAAGAGCCAGTATGGTTCCTTCAGCCTGACCCTACCTGCCCCCTTAACTTCATTTATGTAACAGCAGTGCAGTTCATACCAGCTACATGCCAGAATGGTCAAAAGCATCATTTGCTGCAGTGAAAAAGCTGTGAAGCCAAGGCAGTGTAGTTCTTTTATTTAAATTCTGGGACAGCTCAAACATTAAGCTTTTTTGATAAGGTTATCAGAGCATAAAGTAAAAAGGTGCACTGGTGCAACTTTAAAAATCTCAGTGTGCAAAGAGGAAAGGAGCAGCTTCCAGCTGGCTGCCTGCTGTACATCTGCATGCTGTGCACAAGGAGTGCAGCACTTGTGCTGACAGACAAGAGCATTGAGTGGGCCCTCTCCTTGTTGAGGCTTGTTAATAAGGTCTGAAAGCCAATAACTGAAGGGTTCCTGCTTCCCCTGCCAGGATAGCAAGTGTGCAAAGACAAAAAGAACACATCAGCTCTGGAGAGCTTACATGAAGACCTAGGGGCTTAAACAGGTAGAAGTGTAGAGGACATGTGAGGTTGAGAAGAGTCTGTGTGTGCCTGATATGATTTTACCTCTCCTCATGTTGTGCTTGAATAATTCCCTTGTTATTTCTTCTGATAACTTCACCTTTACCAGTAGCCAATGTCCAACACTGACTTCTTTGGCCACACTTTTTTCTTTTACTGTACTTTGTTTTGACCTCACGTGTTGCTTATGTTCATCTTAGGCAAAAATGGAAATCTGTTTTTAAAAAAAATACCCATGACCTGTTGCTGGTGCACATATGATTGAGTCAAAACTTTGTGGTGCTTGGATGCATCTCATACATCAAAGAGCTCCACACTTAATATAGTGTGTAAAGCTTTTTAAATCCTCCCTGATCTCATTTAGCACCATTCCTGGCTAGGCTGTTAGGTGTCTGTAATAAGTGCAGCACACTTGTACAAAATTAGTTTCTTTTACTGGTCCCATGCATTGAAATCCTGGCTTAAAATTTAACTAGAGGAACATGAGCTGAAACCTTAGCTCTGTAATTAGTGAGGTGCCAAATGCTTTGTCCACTTAGTGACTTGTGAAGTAGATGCAGAGGACACATAGGGCTGTGGGAGAGAAGGGTGAGGCAGCTCTTTCACAGGGGGCTTATTAATAACTTTTTCTGGAGCTGTCTGCTGCTCTCTGTTAGGTTTGTGTTATTGTGTCCCTCAGATTTTTCTTTTATTTGCCTCTTCAATGCAGTAAAAATCTGACCAGCATTACTTGTGTGGGAGGTGATGAGAGGATCGACCTGGAATTATGGACTTTCCCCTACCAGTGAATTAAGCTAGGAAATTACTTCTACAAGGTTTTTGGAAGGAAAACATAAAGCCTGTATTTACAGGCTTGCTGACCCCATCTTTTGGAGGGAAATGATTTGGCCTTTAAAACTTCCCCTAAGCTGGAAATCCTAGTGAAAGGCTTTTTTTTGTGCTCCTAATGCTGCTGGATGGCTCCCAAAATGCTCTAGGACTGTTCCTGGTAGGCACTTCCTCCATAGCTGGCAGTCCTGGGTGGGGATACCTGGAAAAAGTGTCAGTGCAAACACTGTTCTCTCTTCTACTCTGCAAAAGAACTACCTGTGTGGTCCAGGTAGCATTTTAAATTTAAAGAAAACCTGATAGCTGGTGTCATAACAGCTGCTGCTAAGGAGCTCTAAATTCTCTCTGACTGTCCAAATAAATTAGCACTTTGCTTTATTTCTTTACAGTAAATATGTGACTGTTGTCTCTGAAGTCTGTGCTTTAGAACACTGAAGCTACTAAAATCCTGTCATATGTCTGAGTCTTGAGAATAGGCATTGAGAGATTTTCAAATACTGGAGCCTCTTAGGATGCTTTAGTTGTTTTAGGTGTCCAGACCTGGTTGCTTCTATTTAGTCTTTAAGGACTTGAAGGTAGCAATCCCTTGCAAGAGGGGAAAAAGCTTTTTTATGCTTGATTCACTTAATGAAGGTGTATGATAGGTGAGAATGAGAAGAGAATTCTTCTGGCTTTGTACAAGTGCACTTGGTACATCCTTTCTCAATATACACCATCCCCCAGTTTTGGAAAGGTGTGTCACCCAGGACTTGTCCTCACAGTGCCCTTCTCTAGTTAAAATAACGTTATTTGCCTTTATTTCTGCCTCTGTTGACTTTTTGACTGACTGGTTTTGATGTCAGCTGCATAAAATGACTTAGCATGTCAATCCATGAGTTCAGGGAGTTTAAGGAGACTGGGTTGACCAAAGCTACAACAGGTGAGGATACTGAGGCAGATGATTTGTGGGCAGGTGTGACTGCACTATCCTGGAGGCACAGCAAATGCTCTGAGCAATAAAAAACTCATATGTTTTTACATAAGGGAGGTACCTATAAAAGCAAATCATTCTGAGGTGTGCTGTTATATCTTAGCAACTACATCACTTGAGGACAGCTATGACTGTGATTCAGTAAAGGACTTAGGGAATATGAACTTTTAACTTCTCTTTTCTACATATGGATCTCACAGAGCAGGTTGTGGTAGTAAAATAATAACCAGCTTACCGTTCATACAGGTCACTGCCATGGATTTTAGAATTACTGAAATTCTCAAGAATGCTCTCAGAAAAGCTTTTGGCAGCACCAGAGAAATGGAAAATCTTGTTTAATCTACACCTTAGAAGCAATGCCTGTCTGGAGAAGTACAAAGCATATTGATCCTATGAATTTTAGATGAAATGACCTTGAAGCCTAAACTCAGAGTGCTGCTTTCCTACAACCTCATGCTCCTGACTGCTTTCTTGCATGTCTTGCCTCAGGACAAGGAGGAGGAAACCAGAACTAGACAAGAATAAAAACATTTGAAGTTGGTCCTTCCTTGATGTTTCCTAATATACACAATCTGCCTATGTCTCCTGAGCTACAAATCCACAAATAAACAGCAGTGTTTTGTCTTCCATAGTCCAAAATGCTTTTATTCTCAAAACCTCACCAAAACATACTGTGCTGCCATGTTATGGCTTTTAGATACTGTGTTGCCTTTAGAATAAAGATGTCTGTGTTTAGAGAAAGTGACTTTGACCAAGTACAGAAAATGACTGCCGAGTTACTGGAGTGAGAATCTCGCTTCTCAAGATTTGGCCACATCTCTCGATAAACCCCAAAGTTTAGTCTGGTACATTCAGATCATAATCAGGTTTGCCTCTTTCCCTGTGGGAGAAGAAGAGAAGATCTGTTGTCTCTTGCTGATGAGCTTGTGTGTCTGCTGTCTCTGCAGAAGTGACGGTGGTTTACCAGAACGGGCTGCCGGTGATTTCCGTGAGTCTCCCGTCGCGGCGCGAGCGCTGCCAGTTCACCCTGAAGCCCATCTCAGACTCCGTCGGGGTGTTCCTGCAGCAGCTGCGGGCGGAGGACAGAGGGATTGATCGGGTTGCAATCTACTCAGCAGGTACTCTTTGTGTACAAACGAATTGATTTACTTGCTTGCCAGCTGTTTGCAGCCAGCCTTTTGCTTTTGGAGTAGAAGTTTGCTGTGGTGCGCGTCCTTCGGCTTCCCTGAAAAAGCAGAAGGTAGAAATGCTGTTCCTAGAGCAAGAATATCGTGTAGTCAGGGCTGCCAAGGAAATCAGTCCTAATTGGAGATGTCTCCTGGTCAGTTTCCTACTATTTAGTAGGAAAGACACAAGCTCCGCAACCTACACCGAGGTTCAAATCGACCTGTAAGAAACTGGTGCAGAAGGTGGTGCAAGAGAAACAATATCCTACTTTAGCAACGGAAACTCAGTCGTGTTTCACCTTTCCTTGTCCCGGCAAAAAGTATCATCCTTTGGAAAGAATAGAATCCCAACAGCTGCATTTGGGATGGTGTTACAACTTAGCCACAGCGTGTTAAAGTCCTTTGTTCCTCCTGCTTAATGCAGCACCTGTGTTTTCCTTACAGACGGCACTCGTGTGGCCTCCTCCACTGGCATAGACCTGCTCCTGCTGGATGACTTCAAGCTGATCATTAATGATGTCACATACCATGTCAGACCACCAAAGAGAGGTACACCAGCCTGGTTCTGCTCAGCACTGGGAGCACATCTCAGTATCCAGCTCCCTGCCTCATTGCAATGTGCTTTATTAACTTGTTCAGGAGCATGGAGTGTTATTTCTAAAGGGAAACCCTTGTGGTTTCTAATCCTGCCCTTGGAGCCAAATTTAGAGATAGCCAAGTAATCAGAATAATCACTGATGAGAAAAGCAGGTAGTTCATTCTGTTCGAAGTTAGTGCTTCAAACAGCCCAAGCCCCCAAGAGGAATAAACAAAGAAATAGAATTCCTTTTAATTTTTAAGTTTTTCAGAATTTTTTTTAATTACTGAAAAGTAATTTAATTTAACTCATTCTGAAGGAATACAACACAAGATGGGAATTAGATTGAAACTCAGATTGTTTGGTTTGTCTGGAAGAATAAATTGTTGCTTCCCCTGACAGCTAACATTGTTTCCATTTAAGTGTGGTACTTTGAATATTGCAAATAAACCTCAAAACCATGTTAGCTACCACACAGTGATATAAAGGAGACTGTGCCCTTAGAAGGTTGTGTTATGAAGGATCAGCTAGGAAGGGAAGGGAAACCAACCTATTTTGAGTCAATAAAAAAATCCATTTCAATAATATCCTTTGGACGTGTGTGATTTTCAAGATGTGAAAACTTGCAAGAAGCTTTTGAGACACTTCAGCATTACTGGTGGAGGCAGGAACTCGGTGTTTTTATCTGCCCTCTTTCTTCTGGGCAGCTTCATAACCTTCATAAAACACCAGGTTCTTGCATGCCTGTAGTAAGCTCTGAGGATTTAAACAAAAGGGACAGCTTGAGAAATGCTGTCCTGCTGGAGATGATTTTTTTCCCCATCTCATTAAAGTACCTGTTAACAGAAACTCTCCATTGAGAGTGGATATCTAAAGCACTGGATAGCACACACACACAAGGAAGTTCCTCTGTCATCCATTGTGTGCTGCTAGGTGAGCTCTGGGATCACCAAGGTTACAGGGAATTGTCTCCTAGGATGCACTTGCCAAGGAGATTCCTCTAGTTTGTGCTAAAATGAATGTGCCTGCAAACAGGCACTGAGATTAGTCCTGTCAGACTTTCCAGCTGTTGACTTTCAGTTTTGTGTATTTGAGAATGGAAATGCCAGAATACTGTCATTTTAAATGATGGTCACCTCAGTAGGAACACATGGACTTTTCTTCACAGGGGAACAGGAGCCCTTTACTAGAATGAAATTATGTACTTTGTGTGTCCTGGCAACTGAGTCACTTGTTTCCCTTAAGCTGCTGGTGTTAAAACTTAAGTTGTCCAAAGCTTTTTGAGTTGGTAAAATCATATTTTGATAACTTTAGGTACAAGCCCAAGGATGCTACAAAAAGTTTTTTTTTTTTTAATTTGGTTAATATCAAAATTATTTGCTTTAATTTCAAACTTCTTTTTTTTCCACGTGGACTGTAACACAACACAAGTAGTCACAAGTCCTTTACAAACTGGTATCCTCTAGGAATCCTTTTTGTGTTGGAATGCAATGATAAAGGTGTTTTTGAGTCATGGCCCTGTTCTTGTTTCTAAATACCGTGAGGGAGAACTTCACTCCTTTGTAGGCAGCACACCAAGGGGTGTTACCCACACAGTGTTGGGAAACAATTTTGGCACTGGCATTCAAAATGCTGCTGCTGAGACTGTTTTGGGTCCCTAACCCATGATGTTCAGTTGTCACCACCAATAACCCTGGCTGCTGGTGGTCTGTAGTCTGATTCTGCCTGTGTCTTGACAGCTGGGGTGATGGATCATAGCTAGTTTAGTTCATTTGTCTTGTATATAAATAGGAATCAGAAGCAGCTGTTGACATCTGGCCAGCTTTATTGGACATCTCTCTTTTCCTTGTTCTTATCAAATTTTAGCACTCTCCAGTAATAAAGCCTGGTTTCATTTCAAGGGAATCTCATTGTCCTGGAGTGCTGGAGCTCTTCCAAAGACTTCTTTGTTGAGAAGATAGTTTTGTTCATTTGTGCTGCAGGCTAGGAGTGGTTTTCCCAGGGGCATGTGAGAAGCCCTGTGGGCACAGGTATATAAAGCAGCCTCTGTTTTTTTCCTAGAGCTCTTAAGCCATGAAAATGCCACGACGCTGAATGATGTGAAGACATTGGTTCAGCAGTTGTACACAGCCTTGAGCATCGAGGAGCACCAGCTGAACAAGGAGAAGGAGCTGATAGGGAGACTAGAGGAACTGAAGGAGCAGCTAGCACCTCTAGAAAAAGTAAGGAGTTTCTCAGTGTGTTGTATTTGTCCTCCAAATGCAGCCTGAATGTATTTCCAGGTTTTAATTGGGTCCCTGCCATGCTTCAGATAGTTTTAAGATCACTGAACCAAGTGTTTACCAAACCATGTCTGCTTCTGGTTTCTGTGGAAATACTTTGTTTCCGTGCTTTAAGTGATTGCAAATGAGCTTGTTAGTAAATAAAGACTGGGGCTAATGCAACAAAACGTCTCTGAACATGGAGAAATAAATATTTTTGAGGCCTTCAGAGCATGCTCAGAATAAATGTAGGTGACAGCAAGCTACTGATGGAAAAGAAGTTTAGGTTTATTTGTATAAGCACTGT
This sequence comes from Notiomystis cincta, assembly GCA_013398075.1. Classification (NCBI taxonomy): domain Eukaryota; kingdom Metazoa; phylum Chordata; class Aves; order Passeriformes; family Notiomystidae; genus Notiomystis; species Notiomystis cincta. The sequence continues at coordinate 70,250 of VZRX01000113.1, forward strand.
GCATAATCAAATCATGTTTCAAACCACTTAATGCTACTGTTAATGTAAGGAGCTGTGTTTACATTATCATCTCTTAACAATATCAGCATAATTACTCCTGAGACTGCAAGGTGTGTGTTTCTGCCTTCTGCAGGTAAGGATGGAGCTCAGCAGGAAAGCAGAGAAGAGGACAACCTTGGTGTTGTGGGGAGGCCTGGCCTACATGGCCACTCAGTTTGGGATTCTGGCCCGCCTCACCTGGTGGGAATATTCTTGGGACATTATGGAACCAGTCACCTATTTCATCACCTATGGTAGTGCCATGGCAATGTATGCTTATTTCGTAATGACCCGCCAGGTAGGACTTGTTGTGCTGACATTGACATTTCACTAGGAGATTTCCTCTGGGCTCCACTCCCTAGAAAAATAGCAAAGCTGTGCCTGGTAGCAGCTGCTTTGCCCCTTCCTTGTCCTGTTGGGACCCAGATGGCACTTGTTTAATTTGTGCTGGCTGGGGAGGTGGTGTGTGGCTGCAGGGTGTTCTCATGGCTGGCTGTCCTAGCAGAAATGCTTTTCCATGTTTGGTGAGTGGCTGCTGTAGCCAGACAGATTCACCTGCTGGCAGATCTGGTCAGTACAGACAGGAATGGCTGCAGGAGGTACCTTCTGAGCTTCAAGGACACCCACCCCTCTCATATGCCACTTTGGCCTTTTCAAAGAGACCAAGGCTCAGGCATCTTGTTGGAAATGCCTTTCACAGATCTAGCCTCCCATCCAGAATCCATCTCTGGATCCTTGTAATTGTGACAGATTCTCTATGGGTTTTCCAGTACGTGGTTTGTCTGATCACTTCCTAATCCCACCTGAAAAATGAGGAAGGCTCCAAGTGTCTTTACTGTCACAAGGCCATCAGAACAGATGCTGCAGGTGTTCCAGCGTGGTGTCCCAAGGGTGTGTCAGCTGCATCCTTCCAGGGACAGTATTTATAGCTTTTTCCCCTCCTTTTCTCCCCCCAAACCTGTCAGTACGAAATGTTAGTTCTTGTTCTCTCTGCACGGAAGGATTCCCACGCCGGGGACGGGAGGAAGGTGATAGTAACTCACTGCTGGAGTGTAATGAATGAGTAGAGAAGCAAATGTCTGACTTTGCTGGCTCTGGCTGGGATGGAGTTAATGTTCTTCAGAGCAGCTGGTGTGGTGCAGCGTTTGGCATCTGTGACCAAGACAGCCTGGATAACTCAGCAGTGCTTTTGCTGTTGCTGAGCAGTGCTGGTACAGCATCAAGGCCTTCTCTGGTTTCTGTTCCTCCCTGGTCTGCCCCCTCCCAAACTCCCACTTCCCATCCCTGGGAGTAGGCTGGGGGTGGGTGAGCTGTTGTGAGGGAACACAGCTGGGACAGCTGCCCTGAACTGACCAAACTGATACTCCCTACCATATAATATCTTATTTTGTAATAAACTGGGAGGGAGCTTCTCCAGAGCAGCTGTTGCTCAGTGTCAGACTGGGCATTGGGCTGCTGGCAGGAGGTGGTGAGTGATTGCTTTTGCATCACTCTTACTTTGTTGTGGGCTTTTTTCCCTCAATTATTAATCTGTCTTTAACTTTACACTTAAATTTTTCTTGTTTTTTTCCTACCTTTGTGTTCTGTTCTCTCTCCCACACAGCTGTGCAGCAGTGAGTGACTGGGGTTGGGGGTTTAGCTGCTCACACCACTGTGTGAGCTTGGAGCAGGCTTGTGCCTTCTGCCAGCAGCTGGTCATTCCCCCAAACACACCTGAGACATACTGTGCTGTTTGGCATCCTGTGTTGCCTCCCTGCTGTAGCTTCATTCCTGTTCTCTCTCCTTTTTTCCTCTTTAGGAATATGTTTATCCAGATGCCAGAGACAGACAGTACTTACTATTTTTCCATAAAGGAGCCAAAAAGACACGATTTGATCTAGAGAAATACAATCAACTCAAGGATGCAATTGCTCAGGTAACAAGAATTTTTCCAGGAACAAGATAAAGAAATTACTGCTAGCTGGCTTTTCATTACTATTAATAGACACACCTCAAGCAGGAATGAATGTAATTTAAGTTTTCAGCCCATTTTCTTGTCATAGCCCCACTGCAATCCCTGAATTGGCTTTGATATTCCCAGGAATAGAACTGCTGGATGTGTAAATCAACATGAAACCCATATCAATCTTTAAGGGCCTTTCAGAAACTGCTGGCAAATCTTGAGTTGCTTTATGCCTCAGAGGAGCCTAATTCAAGATTTCTTTTCTTCTCAGCTCCTACACACCAGATGGATTTAGTGAGGAATGAAGACTTGCATCCATTCAGTTCAGGTCTTCCTGATACAGCACTTCAATGCAGTCCTGGATAATAATGTTCAGAAACTGTGGCTGTGTTGTTAAAGTCAGTGGGGGCAGATTTCTCAGGCTCTGACAGATTATCCACAGTGTGGGATCTGTTCAGCAGAGCACTCGGATAGAGATGTTTCCTTGTGTTTCTCAGAGCCTGATTGCAGAAGGATGGTGTGAGCAGCCAAAGCAGAATCACCACATTGTTTTTCACTGCTCTCTGTCATCCTGTATTCCCAGGCTCTGGGAATGACAGTGTGAGATATCCAGTTCTACATGCCTTGGAGAACAAACTGCATAAGGAGGGACCCAGGGGTCTTTCTGGGGTTTCTCATGCCATGTTGAATATAGATGCCATATCTTCCTGGAGCTTTTCTACAATCAGCCATCCCTAATAATCTAGTTGGGATGTTGGTTTGTTGGGGTTTTGTTGGCTTTTTTTATTTTTTTTAAATATTCTAGTGAGTTCAGAGAAATACAGCTGAGATTGGTTTTCCCAAATATGAGCCTGCAACTTTGTTTTACTCTTTGGACAATTTTTTTCCAGGGGAAAAATCCAAGGAAATGTAGGGAAGCTTTCCCTTCTCTGAAGGGAAATGGTATTGGGGGAAGTTGTTTTGGGAGCTTGTGCTTTATAACGTGTCTTTTACTTTTAGGCAGAATTGGACCTTAAGAGGCTTCGAGATCCACTGCAAGTTCATCTGCCCATCCAGCAAATTTCTGAAAAGGACTGATCAGCAAAGAAGCTCTGAACCCTGGCAAAAAACCTGTTCATAGCTCTTGCCTTTTTTAATTAAAGCATTGCAGGTGGAAGCTGGGACGTGGTGTTGGGGGGTGGAGGGTTTTTACCTTTAATCAAGACAAAGGACTGTAAAGGGGGAAAATCTCTTAAATCTGAAGCTGGGACATTGTGGAATGTTAGTTCTGAAAAGGGCTTGGCAAATAGTCACATTTTAAAAACTGTCAGAATGGTGATTGTGTACAAGTACAGGACTGGGGGGGTTCATGAAAAGAATGTAATGCTGGGGTGTAGGGGAGTCTTCTTCCAGCTTTGCAGGGTCTGCCTCTTGATAAGACACCAGCAGCCTGCTTAGCTTTTTAAATTTTCCTTTACCTGATTCCAATCTCTCTTTCTCTCTCGAAAAAAAAACCAAAAGGAGAAAAAACCAAACAAACAAAAAAAGAACAAAGAATCCAAGCCACCCGGAGCTCTGGCTGGTGATCAGAACTTGCACTCCACCGCCATTAACACGCACACTTCTGGTCAGACCTGGTCTCTTTTATAAAGTTACTACAAGACTGCTTTCTACTGGAAAACCGTGAGCTTCCCCTTCCCAGCCCACCCCCTGTGCTCCACTGACTTCCTCCTTTGCTTATTTGTAGCACGGATTGGTTGTAGCCAAGTGAGAGAAGGAATGAGTTTTCTTCTTCTGGACATTTGATAATCGATATTTTGGATTATTCCATAATAACTGTGTGAACTTGGCAATGGTTCCAATGCCCTTGAGCTCCTCCTAGAAATCCATGGCAGCATTGCATGAGCGGTTTTTTATATTCAGTTTTAAGGGAGGGAGGTTCCCCTCTTCCAACCCCAAATCTGAGAGCCACCTGGACTATGAAATTATGAAGGCTTAAAGGATTACAAAACTGTTGCTGGAATCATGACTCCTGCTTTTAAATGAACAGTTTTGGAACATGGAATAATGAAACTTGATATTGGACTGCTTGTGTAATGGGATAGAAGGTTTCATATCTCATCAAAGCATTTCCCTTGCCCAGAGGCTTTTTGAGAGCCTGGGGATCTTACAGTGCAAGACACAGAACTGCTTTGGTTCTGTAGCACTTTCCCCTGATTAAGTAGCTTTAAGTGAACTTTGGTGTCCACAGATCAGAATTTCTTAGGAGTGGCTAATGACATCTCTTGTTCTTAGCTAAAAAGAAATAAAGGAAGGAAGGTCAACCCATTGCCCTCTCTCTTAGCCAAGGCTGGCTGCTTTCTAAGCAGATAAAACATCTCTTCACTCAAAGCAGGTCAGTCTGGTTTAGCACCCTGCTTGCTAGATGCTGTGGAGACAGGATGAAGGTGGGAGAAGGACATTAAGCTTTATATACCAAAAGGCTGGCTTCTTCTTTTTGATATTTCACTACTACTCCTCACTGTGTCATGGAAAGAGGCTTCTGTTTTGGTTTGGGTTTTTTTTTTTGGAGAACCATATTTTAAAAATATAGGAAAGAAAATAATTCAGTATTAACTAGATGCCAGGTGCCTTGCAGATGTGGAAACACAGCTGGGATTGCTGCCTCTTCTCACTCAGTGGCATGTTGGACCGAATGGGTGCATGTTTCTAGTTTTGGTTTATTTTTTCCCCTTCCCCTTTTCCTCTGTCTTTCCATTTAATTACATTGTGTGATTATTTTTTATCTGTTTTATCCTGTTTGTGTGATGAGTTTTAAAGGGGAAAAAAAAGGAACACAATCCTGTAGCTGAATCCTTGGTGTGTGTTTGGGATGAGGGAGGGAGCATGGAGAAAAGTCCTTCTTTAAAAAAAAAAAAAAAAAAAAAAAAAAAAAAAAAAAAACCTGAACATGTGTAAAATCCTGTATCATTTATGAAATATGTATAAAAGAGCAATGTACTTCTGGAACAATAAATAACTATTCAATTTTTGAATCAGTGCTCCTGAATAATGTTATTTTCCCCTGAGCTAAGAATAGAATATTCCCTGTGTGGCAGCTCTCTCCTGAGTTTCCTCCATTTCTTTTTGTTTAGGTTGTGTCTCCTTGCCTGCCCTCAGCTCACGAGGCCGTGGTGATGCAGATAATAGCTTTCCTGAAGAAGCCTGGATGGAGATGTGGCTGCCAGGCCTGGCTGCCTAACACAGGGATCTCAGGAGCAGTTGAGGTGCTGAGGTAGAGGTAGAGATGCTTGGTCTAGCAAAGATCTTCCTTTGTTTGGCCAGCATAGGAACAGGATGAGAATATACATGGGCAGGTAATGCCCAGCAACCTGAAAAAGGTACCTCTGGTGTCAGTGTATTTCTATACTGCATTTGAGTGCATTGGAGGAAAACTGGAGTGTTAGGCTTCAGTTCCTACCCATCTGGGCCCTTGAATGGTTTGATTTGTCATGGTGACATATGATTTGTTCATTACCTTTGGCAATCAGCAGAGTGTGCTTTGCCCTAACTTTATGGGTTATCAGGGTGTGAGACATTTGCTGCAGGTTTCTGTCGTGCCCACAAACTGCTTAAAAAAAAAAATCCCATCTACGATTAGCCAGGTTTTGAAACAGCCAGTTCTTGTGTTTTTCAAAGCTGGAAGCTGTTTGTGGTCACCTGCCTTTAACCACTGCTGCCAGGCTGCCTTCCTCCGAGCAGCCCTGAGTCTGCTGCTGCCCCCCTTAGCTAAATTGTTTGGCTCACTTGCATAAGAATTCATCCATTTTGGCATGCAGGAGAACAGGAGCCTTCATGCCATCCTAGCAGCAGCATCTCTGTTTTGAAAGCAGGAAGATGCTGTTGCAAAACTGTTCCTGCACTTGCTTTAAGGTTGTTCTAGAGACCAGGTGGGTGAGGAAAGTGTCTGAAATCCACTGCTGCTCCAGCCTCAGTGCTTTGGAATGTTGACACTGAAGGGGAGGGCAGGGTTTGTTTGCTCTCCTGATCCACATCTCTGCATCTCAACATCAGCACCCTCCCCTGCAGCAGCTGTTGGCCCTCTGGGGCAGGTGCTAGGGTGCTGTCCCCTGGCCCCACTGGCAGAGCAGGTGCTGCTGCCTGAATGTTGATGTAGCACTGCATTCCTGAGCCCTGTGAGGGATGGGCAGCAGGGTGCAGGGCAGTGCTCAGGTGCTGCTTTTCCCACCAATTCTGTTACTCTTTCGATTAACCTCTCCTGTGATGGAGCTTTCAAATACACGTGTGACCAGTTCAAAGTTTCCTTGAGAACTGCATTGAGCTCCCTTTGCCACACCTGTGAGGCTCTGCCTTGCAGGCCCCTCCAGGGAAGGTCTTTGTGGCTCTTCTTTACTCTTCAGCAAAACCCTCTTTCTTTCCCCATGTAACCCTTCCTGCCTGGCAGGCAGCAGTGATGGTCACTTTGCTGCAAGTTCTTGTGCTTCCATCCTGGCTTTAAGAGGGTTTTTGTCATGTTCTGAAGCTGCTCTTGGCTATCAGACCATGGCACTGAGCCAGCCGTGTGAAGCTGGCCAAGCTGCCCTGTCTTTGAGCCAGTGGACCAATTTCTTCGATATCCCCTGGGGTTTTTTGTGTGTGTGGAGTTACAAAAGGAAGCTTCTTTCCTCTGTGCCCCATTGTATGGCTTCATTTTCACAGAGGAAGAGAATTTTATATCTTAAGTATTCTTCTGCCTATCCCAAGAGATTGTAATTATTCCTTTAAAAAAAACCATCAGGCTTGTTTTCTATACTGCCATTAAAGGGGTGAAATGTCAAAGACAGTAATGAAAATTAGACTTGCAGTGTACCTAAGCCTTGAAGTAGGGAAGAAGCTACTTTTAGGCTGTGCTGCAGTGGCTCTGAGGGCTCTTAAAAGATGAGTCCTGCTTGTCTTTCTGGCCCTGATAAGTTTTGCTGTTGTTGGTTTGCTATTCTGATTTCTATGCCCTAATTCCTCCATCTGAAAATGGAGAAGCATGGAAAACATGCTGGGTTTGGAGGACCTGTGGAAAAACACTCCCAAAACACCAAGTTGTGTGTCACAGTGCTCTACTAAGGGAAAGGAAATAACTACCACTCTCAACTAGGAGTGATTTTAATGGGTTATCCATGCTGTACTTGTTGAGTTTGCCCACACTTCACTCAGCCTGTGTTCCCTCCCTGATCTTCACAGCCCTTCCTACTGGCACCGAGTCCTGGAACAAGTTGTTTACAGCAACAAGGCCTATCTCAAAGTCCTTGACTTCAGTGCAATCCATCTCAGCTGCCTGCCAGGGCTTATTGTGAACCTACATCCTCCAATCAATCCCAGACAGGGAGCCTGTCCTGTGTACCAGCTCCTCCTCCCTCTCTGCGGCAGGAAGTGCTGATTAGCTCTTCCTCCTGCTCCTTCTAGGCAGGTTGCAGGTTCCTGCACCCAGAGCTGTGCTTCACACACCTCTCAGGCATTGATGTGTCCCGAGAGGTGGCTCTGACAGAGCCAAGATCACCTCAGCAAGTGCCAAAGCATTTTTATTCATGAGTCCATTTCAAATGGTAGGAGGCTTTCCAGCCTAGCCAGTGCTTTGAGGAATTTGAGTTCCTTGTGTTAGGATGGTAAAGCCCTGCAGACATCTCTGGAAAGGACAAGGGTGGTTGCCACTTGCAAAATGAGCCTTCTTTCTTGTGTTAAGAACAGATATCCACAGGCTTTGTAGCAGGTTTAGAAAATCCCTCTTAGGTACTAAAATAAAATCCCTGCACTCTATTTTAATTTTGCCTTCCCTCTTTGTATCTTTTAAACAGTTCTGGTGACTTCTTTTAAGATATTCTAACTTGAGCCTGATTCTTTCTGGGGTGTTGGGCTCATCAGTCTTTGGGGTGCAACTTGTGGAGGTCAGGAAGGACATTTGCTGGAGAGTGCAGGTCCTACAGAATGCCCCATTGGAATTTTGTCTCTCCCAGAGCATCTCCTTGTAGGGAGGTTTTTTGTTTGGATTTTTTCCCTCCATTTATCCTCTCAGGACTAACAGCTCCCTCTGAGGTGTAGATTGTTTGTGGGGGAATTGGGGCCACGAATATCCAGATTAACTTGGAAAGAGAAGGTGCTGATGGAAGAGTTGCCTCTGGTGCTTCTTCCTAGAAATGTTTAGAGGCAGCACACTGTCTTGTCCAGCTCAAGACCACTTCCTTCAACTAGATGTTCAGGTGATTTGGGATAGGGTCATCTCTGGGAATGCTGTGGCATCTCCTGCTTTAATCAATTTTTGAAAACTTGATAGGGCCTGTAGGTGATACCTTTGAGGCTCCAATTTGCAATGCTGCAGTTCATTTCTCTGTGTTAATCATCAGCTGTCAATCACTCATGTGTACCTGTCAAAATGTTGTTGTAACAGGCTCATGTAGCAGCTACAAAACAAAAGCAGCTGGTGATGAGATGGTTCAGAGAGCTGTACACACCTGTGACACAAACAGAGCATTCCATTCAGGCTTGTCACTTTTATTTACCTGGCATCGTAGGTAGGAATCAGCCTCTCAATGAAAGTGGCAAAATAGAAATTCCAGTGGCTTGCTGTATTCAATTTTAGTTTCTCTTCTGGGAATTCACATAATCACCTCTGGAGGGTTATCTGCCTTGATAGCTTTGTGTAGTGAATCTTTTCTCCTTTCCTGTTGTTGGAAAAACCTTTCTTGTACTGCACAGCTGTCAGCACAATAGAGCCACAAGAATTTTTTTTTTTTTCCTTATGGGAGCAATAACAGTAATTTATTTGGACTTTTTTTGTTGTTCCCTAGAGTTGTTCATCACAGAGAAAAGACTCCTGTGCTGGGGTGGAGCAGAGCAGCATATTGCACTTCACTCTCAGGGGCACACCCCAGAGAGAGGCCATTGAGGATTTTCTGTGGTGTACAGTTCCTACAAGACAGACAAGCACCCAACTCCCTGTCTTGTGCAAATTCAATGTGTGAATAATGGAGCCACTTTTTTCCCTGCTGGGATTTGAAGCTTGGTGTCCTTAGGCCAGCCTGCTGTAGAAATGCTGGATGCCAAGGGACTGGGGAAATGCCCACATATGCCTGATTGTGTGATTGCTGTAGGCTTGGCTGCACTCACTGCTGATGGAGAGCTCTTGCAGTGAGAGCTGGGGGGGGGAAGAACCCTTTCTGGGTTTGTTGTGGTAAAGGACACATTTCAGTGTGCTACATCTGGAGCTTGTGGTTGTCACCTGCCACTCAGCCCAGTTTGGCTTGGACCAGTCTGGAGAGGTTCTCAATTACTCGGTTTTGGATCAAAATTAATTCCATAACGTTGGGTTTGGTTTGGTTTTTTTAAAGACAAGAGATTGTAAAGCTACTGCAGAGAAGTGCCTTTACTTGCCTTGTGTGACAGTCTCACTGCCTGGTCAGTCTGGTGACCAGCAGGGGCAAGGGCCCCTGTGTAGCCTAGGAACAGCTCATTTCCCTGGGGACTCCAGTCTCTCACTTTGACTGATGTTCCCATTGTAGCTCTGCTCCAAGCACTCTCTGCAATCTGTGCTCGGAAGGATCAGTGCTGCTCCTTTGGCCACTATTTCCTGCAGTCCAGGCTCCTTGGCTGCTGTTTTCTGCCTGGAGGGAGCCACGGAGCATGACTTGTGGAAGAAGCAGAGATAACAAGCACCCATCTGTTCTTCTTTTTCATGCCTTCGGGATGTCTGCGTGTCCCTGGTTAGAATTCTTCCCTGGATAAGATAGCAGAGGTGTCACTGTGGGGCAGTCAGGGCAGAAAACAATAGCAGGTCAAGTCCCAAAAACAAGATTGATCAGTAAGTCCATCGCTGCTGTCAGTGAGGGGCAGAGCTGCTCTGGGGAGGTCAAGGCTGGAGCTGTACCCCACATCCCTTCGGCTTCTTCCTCTGATAAACTTCCAGGAGAGCAATCACACTTGCTCTTCTGGAAGCCTGGAGTCAGGAGCTCCACTGAGAGGAAGGCTGCAAGAGCCCCAGCCTGTACAAGGGCTTTCAAGCCTCTGTCCCTTGAGTGGTGGCTCTTCCTTGGCTGAGTGGGATGTTCCAGTACTTGTTTTTCTGTATTTACTTTGTTGTTCAGCTCCAGCCGGTGTCTTCGATGGGTGAGTGAAGAGGCATTGCCTTATTTCTGTTTGCCATCTCTAAGGTTCACTCTGAGCCTTAGTATTCTTAGGTGGGAGAAATATCCCTTCTCTTTGACAGTGATGTGAAATTCCTTCCACTTGGAAAGATCCTTCTGTTACAGAGTATGAAGTCTCCCATATTGGGAGATTCTCTATTGCCAAGGCACTGTGGGGTTTTCCTCTCCCTTTGGAGGACAGCCCCCATGAGCAGACATTATGCTACCTTTTCACTTGCTTCCTTGACAAATCTGAGCTGAATTCAGTGTCATACTGCAGTGCTGCTCCCTTGTGCTGGAGCAGAGACCTCCAGTTAGACAATGCAGCCAGGATTAATCTCTGCAGGAGGACAGGGTGCTCACCAGTGCTTACTGGAGCCTGATTCGTCACCCAGTGTAGCTGCTCTCGTGTCAGCCAGAGAACTAATGATAGCATCAAGCTTATAAATGGAAAAGCTTTGCTTCATAGCTAATGCTTGTCAGCCTCAATTGCTCAGGCCACACAAGAAGCATTGGGGAGGAAAAAAAATTGAGCCAAGAGAAATGAAAAATAGGGAGCCAGAGACAGTTGTTCATCTGTGCAAACCCCCAAACTTGTTTGGGGAGAAGAGGTGAGAAGCTGATCAGTTGCTTCTCTATTTTTGTGGAATTTTTTTCTTAAAAACTCAATTAATTAAAATAAAAAAACTGTGCTGCCAAAGACTGCTTGGTGTCTGCACGGAGGCTGGCGTGGGGCTGCACTGGCAGTCCAAAGGTGGCTGTGAGGATCTGCAGTGTTCCAAAGAGCACTGTTGGCTTTTTCTGCTTGTTTGCCTCCCCCTCACTCCTGCCAGAAGCTCTCAGGGGAATGAAGGATGTGAGGGAGCGCTACCTCAATTCCCCTGACGTGCCTTCTTGCAGCTCCTTGCAGCTGCATGTTCACCTCACTAAATTTTGTCTTTAAATTATCTCCTGGATGTTTAGGAGACAATGTAATTTCCCTAGATGAGCATTCCCAGAGTCTGCCTATAAATGATATTTCATAATTACATGAAAGCTAATGAGAGTGTTGGTATTTTTAGTGCTGCCCAGATGGGAAGCTGACAGGGCATTCCCGCTTCACCTCATTTGGCTTTTAACAACACCCAAACCTTTTAATCTTAGTCAGTGACTCACCCTAAGGCCACACCAAATCCTCTTGTGGGAACCAAGGGAATTACACTGAGGGAAGCCCAGAGGAAGCTCTGTTCAGGACCTGTCTTTTCCTTTTGGGAGAAGTCAAAGCAGCTTTTGGAGGATGGGGTTTACAGCGCTGCTGCTGTCTGTGGGTAGGGGCAGGCAAGCAGGGGCAGGTGCAGAGAAGAGCTCACGAGGGAATGCCTGGTGAATCCCATCAGAGATTCCCTGCTGCCTTCCCCTCTCTGCTCTCAGCAGAACTAGGCTGGTGGTGGTGGCAGTGAATCAGCTTCTCTGCATATCTTTGAATCGTGGCACTAGAGATTCCTTCCTAACCCAGATCCACACTCCCTGTGCTAGCTCTGCAGCACTCCTGACTCTGGCAGCTGCTCCTGCCTTTTATGCTGGATTTGAGGCCAAGCAAAATGTGTCTGTGGCTGAGGAAGGCATGAGAGATGTTAGATTTGTGAGATATTTCTATGAGATAGCACATCTGTGGGACAGATATTTACAGAGCACACAGCCAAATAACAGTGACTTGAAGTCCATTCTCTGAAGCACTTGTAGTTCCCACTTTAAAGTCAGTGAAACAAAAGAAGATAATGAACCAGGATCTAGATATTTCTAATAGAAAGAGTATAGTATTCCTCCCTCACCCAAACTCCATCAGTCTGTTGTCAAAACAAACCAGCACAGCTTTAGAACTTCAAAAGTAATGTGCTATGGAAGGTTGAAGCTGTTTCAGTCCAAGACGTTCCATTTTCTGAGAGTGATTGGTTTTATTAGCCTAATTTTAGGGAATGGTAATCAATTTTCCTTACTCAGGGCAGTATTAGCATTTCTTTTGCTTAATAGGGAATTGCTTGTCACGGGTAAGTAGTGCTTAATCAGGTATTAAATGTAAGGGAAAATAGAATCTCTGGACTTCCAGTGAGGAAGCTGCCAAATGAGGGTTAATTAGGAGGAGACTGAAAATTTAATGAACACTTAAATTCTTCATTTATGTTCTCCCTGTGGCACCCTCATATTTTAATTATTTGCAGAAGGTTCAGAAAGGCCTCTGAAAAGGGATGCACTCCTTGAGCACTGCATGAACAGACATGAACTTGCCAGGAAGTCCATGTGGTTGTGTCTTGCCCCCACAGACACTCACTTGACTCACAAACAGCTGATCTGCTGTGCTGATCAGGAGGGTTTGTGGGCTTGCAAGGACCTCAGCTGTGTGAAGGCTCGAACACTTTGCTCCCCAGAAGGTCCCAATTCAGACCTTCATGCCCTCTAGATTTTAAGATAATGAATATAAAGGTTTGGCAGCTCAGCTGTGAAGGGCTGACACTGGCTGTGGATGGGTTTTAGAAGAAGCTGCATAACCTGTTTTAGATACAGTCCTTTGTTCCAAGGCAGCTGGGAGAGTCACCAGTGACTTGAGAAGGAGCTTGCAGGTGCTCAGTTAGTACTTGAACTAAGGCTTATTGTCCTAGGCTCCACCTCGTGCTCCCAGGGTGTACTTCCTATGGCAAAACCTGGACCTCAGATTTGCTTGTATCTTATTTATTCCCCCGTCAGCTAAACAGCAAATCAGACTGTTGCACAATGTTGTGAGAGCTCTGTTAATTTACTTGTTCCTCCAAGACCTTTAAGGCGAGCTGCCCGAATTTTCCACAAGGCGATGTTTGCTGGCATCGCCTTTCCTGCCCAGCGATCTCTCCCTATCACAACGGTTCTGTTAAGTCAGGGATGGAGAAGAAAAACGCTTTTGTAATGACCCATCAACAGCTCGGTTTGATTCCCGCTCTCTGTGTGCCCCAGCCCTGGACCCCTGCTCTGCCTACATCAGCCTGAACGAGCCCTGGAGGAACACGGACCACCAGATCAACGGCTCGCACGGGCAGCCCGCGTGCGACAGCGGCGTCGACGGCGAGTGGTACCGCTTCACGGGCATGGCCGGCGACGCCATGCCCACCTTCTGCATCCCCGAGAACCACTGCGGCACCCACGCTCCCATCTGGATGAGCGGCAGCCACCCGCGCGAGGCCGACGGCGTGGTGCGGCGCCGGGCCTGCGCCAGCTTCAGCGGCAACTGCTGCCTCTGGAACACCACCATCGAGGTCAAGGCCTGCCCGGGGGGGTACTTCGTGTACCGCCTGGCCAAGCCCAGCGTCTGCTTCCACGCCTACTGCGGCCGTAAGTCACCGGCCGGCCGCTCCGGCCCTGAGGGGGGCGGCAGGCGGGGCCTGGCTCCTGCCTTCCCCGGCCTGGCTCCTGCCTTCCCCGGCTGGTGGCCTGGCCTTACAGGAGCAGCAGGGCGGGTTCACCCGCTTCGTTCCGCTAGCAGGGCTTTTCCACAGCTGACCTGGCCTCAGGGCGTTAATGCTCCCCCGTGGTTTGTCTTGGCATGCTACCAAAGGTAAAAATTGGCATCTCTTACTCGCAGTAATTAAACTTGATTGTTCCTCGGCAGCTTCAGCAGGTCAGCATTCCCCGCAGGCCGGGTCTGCACGCAGGGTGGGAAGCTGGTGGGACAAATACTGTGCTCTGTTGGATGCTTTGTGCTGACATTGTTCTTGTCGTGCCCTAGATTTTTACGACATTTGTGATGTGGTGGATTGCCAGGGCTCCTGCCTGGACACGGGTGACTGCACGTGTTCCCCGGGTACGACGCTCGGACCTGATGGCCAGACATGCCTTGGTAAGGGTGGAAATGAAGCTGTGCCAGTTCCTGATGCTTTCCTTCCCTTGGTTGCATTGCTCATATCTCAATCCCTTGCCTCACAAAGCACTATAAAAAGTGACATATCCTGAGAGGAGTTTTCTCCTTTGCTGCCTAGAACAGGCCTATGATTCTGTAAATGGTTCCAAGATATGACATCCCGTGGCTGCATCCATTCTGGTGCCCCTGGAGCTCCATGTTTATGAGGCTGGATTTGCTTTCTGCGTGGTTCAGCTGCTGAAGGCAGCAGCTGCACTGTCAGGAGCAGAGTCTCTTTGCAAGATCACGGTGCAGGATTGTGTGCTATCGCCGTGGTACTCAGGAAATGCTGTGCAGTCTGAGGTTAGAGATTTCCTCTCACACGCTCTGTTGAATATCTCTTCTCCAAAAAAAAGTTTTGCTGGCTGCTGTAGGGCTGCACACTAAACTTCACTATGCTTCCTGCCCTTTTGGGATGCTGTCCAGGGCCTGGGGCTTGAGGAGACCCAAAGAACTGTTAAGTCCCACCACAGCTGCAATGGTTTTAGGCAGCAGGACAAGGGGGTATTTGTGAGCTGGCACTTGGTGGCAGAGACCAGCGTGGCCAGGAGGGAGATGAGAGCAGCGTGGGGAACGTGGGCTTTGGAGATTTGTGGGGGAATCCCCATAAAGCTCTGAGGAGAGCATGGCTGTGGTTGTGTGTGTGGTGCTGGGGGAGAGCACCTGGACTGAGAGGTTGGGAAAATTATGGTCTGTGGGGCAAATCAAAGGGCTGGGAAGGGGAGGCTGTTGAGGAGCTGCAGAGCCACACCGATGGGAGAGGGAGGAAAGGGTGTTTGTGGGAGGAGGAGTCTCATCTGCCACTTGATTCAGTGGTGGAGCTGAAACAGAGTTGGTCCAGGAGGCTGTGTGGTAGGACAGCCTGTTCCATCGGGGCCACACCTGACAGACTAGCACAGGTGGTTTCTTTTGTCACACACCTGGTGTCTGTGAGCATCAGGCAGGGCCCACAGTCAGTGCAGTGTGTGGAAGGAGCAGCCTGGCCCTGCTGCAGAGTTACACTTGCTCACAATGATTCTGGGGAAGGCTTTTGCTTAAGCAGCTCCACTTGTCTGCAGCCAAGTGGCTGACTGAGCTCTCTCAGGTAATTAAAAGCATTTATTGGCTGCTTCTGTGCAAGCCTTCCAGTCACAGGAGTGCCCTTGAAAGCACCAGCACTCAATGAATGTGTGGCAGGCTCAGAGGAAAGGATTTCCTGCAGCAAAGAGGCACACAGGAGTCCTGAGCCTGTCTGCATGTGCTGCAGCTGCTTTCACCCCCCCCACAAGCAGGATTTCTGCACTGCTGCTTCTCCTTGAGATTCCCAGATAGCACAACACCTCAGCTGGGATGGTCTCTCTGGTTCACCTACCTGCAGCCTCTCTTGTGTGGCTCTATGATCTTTCTAATAACTTTCTGTTGTGCTGAGTAATTGTGCAATCACATCTCTGAGAGCCAACTGTGCTCTCCTTACAGACAAACCAAATAAATCCCTGTTTGTCTTTCCTGAACAGAGAATCCTGAGTTACATTTCCATTTAGGGGTTAGACAAGGTCTTGGACTTCCTGCCACACATCCCCCAACACAGTGCATTGCCTTTGGCTCCTTCAGTACAGTGGTACCTGGATCCATGTTCTGCTAAGCCATGGTTAAAATCAGCTCAGCCCGGTCCCAATGCAGTCTCGAGACAACCAGCCTGTCTCCCAGAAGTGCTGCTTGTCACCTCTGTGGAGGAGCAGGCACAGATCTGTGTGTGCTGTAGAACTTGGAAGGACCAGTGAGGGGAATTTCAGGGCTCAGCCCTTGACCAAGACAATCTCTAGGCCTTCTAACAACATCTCTGTGCGTTTGCCAGTAGCCCTTTCCCTCTTCACCTTGTGTTTTTAAGCAGCT
The DNA here is from genome assembly GCA_013398075.1 of Notiomystis cincta. Lineage (NCBI taxonomy): Eukaryota > Metazoa > Chordata > Aves > Passeriformes > Notiomystidae > Notiomystis > Notiomystis cincta. Next base: position 86,133 of record VZRX01000113.1, read on the forward strand.
TTAGATTTATTTTTAGAAGGGAAAGTGGAGCCTGTCACATGTGTGAAAAGTAGAGTGTCTCTGTGAGTCTCCTGGCCATGATTCCTGCCTCCCAAAGCCGGGTACTGGCCAATCCTTTGGCTAAAAATACTCAATTCACGTTGCTTGTGGAAGGAGACACCACCACCAGCTGCCAGCTGTGGGTACTGTGCATGTGTGGGACCACGGATACCTGAGAGAGGTCATCTCTGACCTGCCTGTTAAAATGGTACTTTTCTTTTTTCTTATTTTAAGCTTCTGACAGCTGGCACATGCCAGCTTCTAAGCTGTTTTGATGAAACCCCATGTGAACCTTGATTGATAACTTCAGCATCCTGGCCTGCCTAAGAGAAATCATTCATTTTGTGGCTCAGCAAGAGCAATGTGTGTCCCTTCTTCTCTGTTTGATTTGCTTTTTGCACACAGAGATTAAATCAGGTTGAGGAATTAGAATCTCAGAGAACAAAGTACCTTTCAGAAAAAAAAAAAAGGAAAGAAAAAGAAGGGCAGACAGACACAGAGCAACTTTAGCCCTTAAAAAAGAGTTAGGAGGAGTTTTCAGAGCTTTACCAAGAGATTCAAAGGCTACTCTTAGTGGGGTTATTCATTACACTCCAGAGCTTGGTTTTTTTTCAGATGAAAATGAATGTGAGCAGAACAATGGAGGCTGCAGTGAGTTCTGTGTTAACCTGAAGAATTCCTTCCGCTGCGAGTGCGGCGTTGGGCGCACCCTGGGAAGCGATGGGAAAACCTGTGAAGGTGAGGCTTCAGCTACACAGGCTGCTGGAAACTGCATAAATCACTCCCTTGCAGCACTGGCTCTCTCTTGGCTCCCTGCACCTGGGATTACATGTTACTGATACCACCTCTGTGCTCGCCAGAGGGGTTGATACTAAAATACCCTTCTAAGCAAGCAGAGAGCAATCTCCTTGTTGTTCTCCCTGCCTCGTCCATTTCTGTTAGGATTTGCTTGTGTTTATCTCCATGGGGGAAAGGCAGCAGTGGATCTGGAAGATTGGTTGTCCTGGCAGAAGTTATTGGGATTTGGCTCTGGAGATTTGTGTGGTAGAGTTTTGAGGGGGCAGATTTAGCAGCGCTGGGTTTTGGCTGCTCACATGAGGTAGGGGGTAATGTCACGACATTAGACTAGAGCATGAGGATCACTTTAGCCTCCCAGGATAGAGATTGAGGAGAGGGGGTGCCAATTTGTGAACAACAGCTAAATTTGGGGTTAGGGCTGCATTTTCCTCTTTGGTCTCTGTGGGTTCTGCTGCTCTGTGCAGCTGCCACAATTCCTTCCCAGTGGTGGCACAGCCAGATTGGAAACCCTTGATGAATTTAGACTGGTGGCTTAAAGACCAAATTGTAGGTCTGATGTGTTGTCACTAACAATGTACAAACATCCCTGAGCAGAAATAGGCAAACCCAGCAAAAATTGACATGTGCCTGATGTTTTCTGTGGTGAGCTGTGGAAAAGCACTGTGCCCCCTCACAGCAAAGCTGCTCTGTGATATTCACAGACACTGTGGGGTCTCAGACAGGAAAAACAACTACAGATGTGCCTCACTTTTCAGCTACCCAAAAGAGCTAAATCTGCTCCCTGAGCTCTGCTAGTACATCACTCATCCAGGCAGTGACACTTCCCTGGGAAATGCTGCTGTGCAGAGTGCTCCTTAAGTACTTGTCAAGTTATGTAGGGCCAAAATTGGTCTGTGGGCATTGCCCCTGCCACATCCAGCTCTGAGCTGCTGGGGCATCACATAAATGAGCTGTGCAGGTTTTATTCCCAAGCTCTGCGCTCTTCTGTCAGGGCTGCAATAGTCTGTTTGGAAACTCGTTTGTTTCTGCCATTCCCCAAGTCAGCTTTTAGGGCCTTTGATACATCATTTAATTTCCCTTCTGTAAGAAGGATGGTGCCTTTCACCAGTTTAACACTGCTGCTGGGGATTTTTACAATCTTGTTAGTGAGTTTTATTTCTGAAGATGTGCCCTCAGCTTTGTGAGCTTTAGAGAATGGGATGTGAGGTGTGAGCCACCTTGCAGCTTGTTGCTAAAAAGAACAAATGCAAGAGGTTTAGCTTGATTACATGAGCTGGTGAGGCTGAGTAGAGTTTAAAGTATCTCCAAATTTACATTATGATGTTTTACCCATTGCTTTGACTCACAAGGTGTTCAGGCTGTTGTTTTCCTTGAATTGTATAGGATTGAGTGTGGGATTTCCATTCTTCACATTTCAGTGAAAACCACACAGTCATTCCTGATGGCAGTCTCAGGGAGAAATATTTTCTATTTCTGATTTGCTAATCTTATGTACTGTTATATTACTGAGAACAGTAGTACTCATCTAGCATATTCATCCCAAAGGGTTTAAAAAAAAAAAGCAATTAAGGTTATTTGAAAGAAAAAAAAATCACAGTGCTCTACATGAGTAAAAGTGTACAATTAAAAAAGGGGTCTCCACCTCATTTTCTGGGAAACAAGCTGTTGCCTTTGAGCTGTGTTGCTCACACTGTGGGTTGAGCAGGAGTTGGGGCCTGCAGGATATGCTGATTTTCCTTTCTTTCCCAGAAATTGAAGGCTGTCACAACAACAACGGAGGCTGCAGCCATACCTGCATTGAAGTGGAAGACACCTACCAGTGTGAATGTCCCAGGGGGCTCGTTCTGTCAGAAGACAACCACACTTGCCAAGGTCAGTCAGTGAGATCCCCTCAGCAGCCTCTGTCCCCTGAGAGAATGTCTGAAGGAATTCTCTTCTTGGTTTTGCTGTCTTCTCTCAGTCTGTCCTGTCCAGTTGGGTTAGTGGAGCTTTGTTACTGACCACAGACCATCCAAAAGTGAGAGCCTGAAGATGTTGCTCTTCTGTCCAGGCAGGAGAACAGCCACAGGGCCCAGCTTGAATGCATCTTGCATCACATTTATTGTAGGGCAGTGTTCCCTTACATCTCCTAGTATCTCCCATTATACTGCTCTGCTCCAGCTCTGCACACCTCTGACAAATATATGTTCTTAGAACTGACATTTTCCATGCTTCAAACTTCAGCATCTCAGCTAAAGTGGTCCAGCCCCTCCCAAGAAGGAGATTAAAGAGAGAGGCATGTTTTTTTTTCCAAGTATGCCCTTCCAGTAAGCATTCCTATGCCTTGAAGCAGGGCACTGGCTTTGATATACTGGTGCTCCTGCTGCCCCTTGGAAAAGTGCCTGGGGTAACATCTAAAAATTGACTGTTGCTTCTGCTGTGTAGAGGCAAGGACAACGTTACCCTTGGAGAACCTTCCATCTCAGCTTTCCACAGGGAGTCCTTGTGCTGAGTCACTTGTGCCAATGGCATGCATGTGGAATAAACAAGCTCCCTGATTTTTGCAAAGATTTGGTTTGCAAATACATCCAGGCTAGCAGCAGTCTGGTGTTGCCTGGTGTGCTGAGAGGATCTCCTGCAGTCTGATGTGTCACAGAGTGCCCAGACATCAGTTGGAGGGACAGATAAGCCTCAGAGAGGAAGATGGAATAGTTCTGCTTGATGGAATTTCTGCTTTTTAAGCTTTTTAGAAATGCGAGGCTCCCAAGGGTGAGCAGTGCACGCCTGGGATCCAGCAGTGCTGGTGGGGATTTCCAAGAGCTGTGATTACACTCATTGATTGAAGGTCAGATTGGTGGATACAGGCCAGAAGAGAATGGTATTCTACAGTCCTGGGCCCCTGAGGCAACCCCAGCAGGGCTGGAACCTGCAATTCCCAGCCAGGGATTCTGCTGCTTGTGAGGCTGCTAATGAGAGCAGCAGCACTGCTGGGAGCCAGGCTGGGGCTCAGCATAGAGCATCTCATAAATTGGAATTGCCTGTTCTTTGGCATTCATGAATTTATGTCCCCGTGCTGTGGCCTGCAATTCTGAGCAGATATGGAACTGTTCCACACAATTTTTTATGACACTTAATCAGGTTTATATTGGTTCAATTAACAGTCCAGGGTAGGCACAGTAGCCTGAAGCAATTGGATCTGCAGCCTCTCTGCCCTCCTCTGCACTGTGTCCACGTTCAGAACAAACATTAATAATCTTCCACAGAAATCACAGTCTGCAGGCTACAATTTTTCCATAAAGATATCAACCAGCAAAATACTTGGAATTTTGCAGACCATCCTAGAATTTTGCAGCCCAGCCTAGTCCCCCATCTCTTCCTGAAGAGTAGGGATGAAATGCTGTTCCCCACCCAAAATTTTTGTGCAGGTAGCAGGGTTTATGTTTGTAGCAGTGGCTCAGGGCTCCCCAGCACGAGAAAGCCTGTTGTGCTGAGCAGCCTGTGCAGGAAGATAACCTCTGCTCCAAGCAGCAGCACTTTGAAAGGCCAAGGAAGGAGCCAGAGGAATATGGTGCCAGTAACAGCAGCAGACAGAGAAATGAGCATTGGACTTGCCACAGAAGCTTCCTCCCAGGGTCAGGTGCTCAGAAGCATTGGTGCAAAGCAGGGTTTAAAGTGGAAATGAGGAGGCTTTCCCAGTGCTCACAGGTGCTCTGTGGAACATGAGAGTGAAGAACTAAAATGTTTGATTGACACAGACTGGGTGTGTTTCCAAATAACCCCGAGTTGGCTCGAATCAAGAGGTCTCCTTCACTTGTTTCTGTGTCTGGGTGTGGAGGGCACAGAACTCCTGCAGCTCCAGAGCACAGGGAAAATGAAGTGTTTTCTTTCTTCCACTTTGTGCCAGTCAAAGACGTGTAGAAACAGAGAGATCCTGAACCAAATCAGTCCTGAACTTCAGAGAATCACAGCTGGGATCCAAATCTCTTGCCCTGAATGTCACCTTTATAAAAGCAGTACATTTTCTTATTTGTCAGGAGTCGCTAGAACAGTGAGATTTTTAAATCCAGATGGAGCCAATCAGTTCTCCAAAGGATCTTCCTCTCTGTCTGCATTATGCTGTGTTCTCAAAGTCCCTTTGTCTGCTCCTGAGCTGTGCCACTTGACATGCTCAGTTATTCCCACTTGCCTTCTGCTGCCAGTGGAGGGAAGGTTAAGGTAATTTTTAGTTCTTGAAGCTTCTGTTCTAACCCAGCAATGTCATTATGGGAACATATTGCTTTGGGCACTCTGCACACATTTTAGCATATCACTTTGAAATTACCAACTTTTAATCAAAAATCCTCCTTGAAGGTACTCGGAGGCTGTTGCAAACACCTTAGCTGGGACAGGGAAATTTTTTAAGGGGAGTGTAATGCCTGTTTTAGCACTGTGCCTTATATCAAATATCCAGAATTCTAAATTATATAATTAATGATTGCAATTAAGGGAGGGAAGGTCACAGGAATGTCAAGGACTGGGACTGCAATTAATTTGGGCAAAAATCTTGGGAAGCTAGTATATTTGTAAAAAAAGTTTTGTTGTGGGATTTTAAAATATAGTAAATGTAAATCTTGCAAAGGGTTTGTTTTTCTGACTGATAGCAGAATATGTGCCACCAGTATGTTTGTCCTGTCTCTAACTGGATAAATATGTATAATCCTAAGGAATATATATATATACATATATGCAGTAACAACTTTTTTTTTTATTGGAGATTATTCTCTCTTCCTTCCTTTTTGTTTTGTCCAAGCTCTGTTTTCTCCTGCTTCTTATGTAATGAAAGTTTAATTTAAAAAACATTCACACGGAGGCCTGTATTAAAATTTAAAGGTTGGAAGGAGGTGGAATGAGTGAGCTAATTGGGTTTGTTTGTCAGAGCTGGGTTTATTGCTTATAAAAATATTATTATGGCACTTTGAGGTGCTTCCATTTTAGCTCGGTATCTATATGGAATTATTCTGCCTTGTTTCAGTCTGTTCTGGGTTTGATGTAAAATCTGATTATGGGTCTTAAAAAATGGCTTTGCCTGAGGTGTGAATTTGATACCCGTAGCTGGCAAAGGCTCTTCCCCGGACTTAGCAGTGCAAGAGATATCAGTCAAATCTGTGCTGGATATTAAGTAAAGCTGGAAAGCACAACAAAGTTTCTGCTGCAAGTGTTTGTCTTCATTGTTTTCTGAGGCATTGCTGTGGCTGGAGAATTTGGGGCAGTGGCAGCTCTGGTTTGTGTTGTGTAGGTGGGAATGCAAGACAGGTAGTTAGGTTACTGTGGTAAGATCACAGTCATAAATGTTGTGTGTAATTCCCCCTCTTTTCCCCCAGTTATAACTGCTGTAGCCCTTGCTCAGCTCACTGGTAGGTTTGTAGTGCAGACTGTAATTCTGGGGACTTCTCTTGCAGTTCCAGTGCTGTGCAAGTCCAGCTCCATCGAGGTGAGCATCCCAAAGGACCTGGTTGGAGGCCTGGACCTTTCCCTCATCAACACCTCGTGCAAAGGCGTGTCCAATGGCACTCATGTCAACATCCATTTCTCCCTGAAGTCCTGTGGTACTGTTGTAGATGTATGTATACCTGCTGTCCAGTCTCTGGCCTTTGGGGATTTGGCTGTGGCTTCCTTGGGGAATAAAGCTGGTTTGGCTGTACCCTCAGAGACATTTCCTGCATGGAAATGCCCTTGGAGCAGACCTGGGCTGGCATTCCAGAGCCAGGGAGCTTGTTCCATCCCCCCTCCAGTGGTGCAGAGCTGCTTTCTGCTCACCTCCTGCATCACAGGGGCAGAAGGTACAAGTGCTCTCACTCTTCATCATCTGTCTCTGCTAAGACACATTCTGGACTCCAGTAATGTTCCAAAGGTTAAACTGGCCAGTGGCCAGGACCCAGAGAGCTCAGCTCAGCAGAGGGGTAGCAGAAGTGCAGTGCATTGCAGCCCAAGGTCCTCAGTTGTTCTGTGAAGATGAGCATCGTTCTGGTTGTGGGGTGTAAACTCTGAGTGTCAGCCCAGAGAGGCCTTTCTCAGTGATCTGCCCTTCCTTTGCTGCAGGTCATAAATGATAAAATCATTGCCACCAACCTGGTGACGGGCCTGCCCAAGCAGACCCCGGGGAGCAACGGGGACATCATCGTGCGCACCAGCAAGCTGCTGATCCCGGTGACCTGCGAGTTCCCGCGCCGCTACACCATCTCCGAGGGCTACGTGCCCAACCTCAAGAACTCCCCCTTGGAAATCATGAGCCGCAACCAGGGAGTCTTTCCCTTCACTCTGGAGATCTTCAAAGACAAAGACTTCGATGAGCCCTACAGGGGTGCTCTGCCCACCCTCAAGCTTCGGGACTCTCTGTACTTTGGGATTGAACCCTTGGTGCACGTCAGTGGACTGGAGACGCTGGTGGAGAGCTGCTTTGCCACTCCCACCTCAAAAATTGACGAGATCCTGAAGTACTACCTGATTCAAGATGGGTGAGTTCACTGTTCCCTCTCTTGCTGGCAATTCCGTGGGACCTGGCAGTGGGGCTGGGTTGTCTGTGTGGTGCAGGAAACACCGTCCCTTCTCCACAGCAGCCTGTCTGCTGTGCTCGTGGCAATCACCAGCAGCCATCAAGCTGAAACCACCTGTCTCATCAAAAGTAATTGGGAGAAACAGTGGGAGGCAGTGAAAGAGGTTCCTCTGAGTGCAGCCTTTACAGGACATGTTTCCCTGACACTAGCCTTGTGGACAATTGAGTTGGCTCCTGTAGAAAAGGTTCTCTTTCTTGATATCCTCTCTCTGCCAGCCAAGCCACAGAATGCCAAGCCAATGTGCAGAACCCCCCTGGCTGTGTGCTGCTGCCAGGCAGCTGCTGCAGCAACTGGAGCAAATTCCTTAATTTTCTCATAAATGGCCTTATTTACAGCACAAGCCAGAGGAGCTCATTGCTAGTCCTGGTAGCAGCTCCAGGAGAATCCCTTGCTTTGCTCTCCCTGATGCCTGTCAGTGCAATAAACCTAGAGTCTTTTGGTTTGGCTGTAATTTTTTGAAGTGTTTGGGGTTAGTGGTCTTTCCAGGATATGCTAAAAATAATTTTGCGCAATCTATGTGTTCACTGCAGTGGTATTTGCATCAGAGGTTTGGGGAGCCTTGCTGTGGGCTCAGCTGTGGGTCCTGAGATGATACCTCTTTTCAGACACTTCTTTGGGTGCTGAAATAACTGTGCTAGTGTTTGCATCCAGCTGCTTAACCAGCTCTGAGGCAATGTCCCAGTTGTGAGGCAGTCTGCTGTCCTCTAGGGAGGGAAGTCCAGCCAAAGGAATATCTAAGGCATACCCCAGAGTTGTAGCCTGATAGTCAAGGCACTGGGCTTGTGTAAGTCCTGTATGTTGCCAACCAGACCATTTAATGATGACAACAATTATGTCCTCAGCTGCCAGACTAAATCATCCACTGTTACAGCTGCTGATGGCAAGTCCTGTGTGGTTGTCTTGTAGCAAAAGTCGTGCCATGTAAAGTACCCAAAAATCCTGTTTTCATTTCCTTCTGACAAAGGATTCAGCGTTAGCTTGCTCTCCCTCCATCCTAGGCTGCAGTCCTTCTGTGCCCAACACTTCTGGGCTTTATGAGCAGATCTGTAATGGAAAAATTTATTTTATCAACTGCCTGGCTTGGCTGTTCCCCTGGACCCTTCAGAGAGTCAAGACTCCAAACATTCATTCATTTCTCCCCCTGAGATGGGATTCAAAGCAGCAGCCAAAAGCTGAGCTGGTTAGAAAAGGGAGAAGGCAGGAAATGTCATCTCTTGAATTCACCCCAGCACAGGTTGGAGGATTTATGGCACCAGCAGTCCCTCGGTACCTGCAGAGGGCATTAAAACTTCACTGAAGGGAAAAGCAGGCTGGAGCCTCATCCAGCTGCTCCACTCTGCAGCCCTCACTGCAGGCCCCAGTGATTCAAAATTAAATTACCTGAAGACACTGCTAAGTTGTCCCTGCTCCAAACACTTCTGTAATAACCCAGTTTCCTTCTAGCAATCCAGCCCCAAAAGCCCATGGCAATAAAGATGGGAGTTTGTGTAGGACCAGACCTGCAAGAGTTAACTGCATCTTCCAAAGGGAAACACTGTTCAAATTGGAGGGGCTATACCTTGGACTGAGGAAAAATTCTGTCTGCTGCTCTCTTCTCTGTTAATTCCCTACCTCCTGAAAACAAAATGAAACAAAGGCATTGACCGATGGCACAGCTGATAAACACTGAAGCTCTCTGGGGCATCTGGAGCAAGGTCATGTCCCTGGTGAGGTCAGGAGCTGTGATTCAGCAGAGGTGGTTGAGGTAGTTCCATTGCAAAGCTCATCTTGTTATGCCTCAGGCTGCCCCATTTGTTAGGCTGAGGTGGATATTTTATTGTCCAAGCCTTCCTCTTAACCTTGCAAGCCTGAATAAGAGGGTCAGAGCACAGCTGCCGCGGCACTGCCGCTCTGCTCCCCAAACCCAAACACATTCTGTACAGGGATGGGGTTCTTTTCCCCATATCCTGACCAGGCTCACCCCTTTTCCTTCCACACCTGTCTCTTCTCACCTCTCCAAGGTGGGAAGCAGGGTCTCTGGGGGTTTCCTAGGAGAGTGGGATATGGTCTGGCCCCACAAATTCAAAAGGGCTTGTCCTTAGGACTCACATGAGGATGTGTATTGTCTGTGTATCTCTGATTCTTTTGTGTTGTTCCTCCACTTTCCCTAGCCCCAAACCAGTGTGGAGGACCTTTGGAGAACCTGGGATTTAGGAGTCAGTTTGAGCCAGTGTCCAGTGACCATCACAGTTTATATGCTCACAAATGAGAACATGCCTATGAGCTGCCTTCATGGCCCTAGAGCTTGGCCAGCCACCTATGAAAAGTCTTTAATTGTTATTCTTTACAGTGAGTCAAGATGCCCAAGGCTTTGCAATAATCAGCAGTAATTATTGAGCCACCATAACTTTTTGTCTGTCAGACTCTAAATAAGCTGTAATAGTTTATAAATACTATGCACCTGGAATATAGCTTGTTATAAAAACAACTTATTTTCTTGCAGTTTTGTGACCTCTGATACAATCATGTATTGCTACAGATGGAAAAACTGAAATTACAAATTTCTGGTGTAGTAAATTTGAGCTGTTTGCCCAAGTCCAGCAGGAAGAAAAATGTAAATTATATAAAGCAAAGTAAATCTGGATTTTTGTTGTTTTCATCATCTGTCATGTTTTAGTAATGTGGGTGCAGGCTGCTTCATTTTAAGCATAATTTATGTGCATATATATGTGTATACAGTAAGTGCATACCACATTCTGTAGTGTATCACACTGCAGACTGTTGCACAGGAAGGTGAAATGAGGACAGACTTGCCTGCAGCTCGCTGGCAGTCCCTCTCTGAGGGGACTGGGCCACGTCCTGCCAGCCCTCTGCTGCTGAGCTGTTCCTTGTCTGGAGATGCTATTAGCATTGCTGCTGTTTTTCCCCATCACTCCTGAATTTTCTCCAAAGAGGAAGTAGCAGAGATGGTAGCTGAGCCTGAGAGAGCCAATCCCTCCTTTTCTTTCTCTAGTTAAGTAGACTGGAATGTCTTTTCTCTTTCTTTTTCCATTTCTGGGAAACCCATTAAAGCCTATCCCTCTGCTCCCCTCAGCTGTGTTTCTGATGATTCCGTGAAGCAGTACACGTCAAAGGACCATCTTGCCAAGCATTTCCAGGTTCCTGTGTTCAAGTTTGTGGGCAAAGACAACAAGGTAAGCTCAAAGCTCAACTCTTAGGTATTTCATCAGCTCTGATGTGACTGAGGAGCCTCAGCACCAAGTTGGAAAAGGGTATGGAATGGCTGGCCCAAGGCAGTTGTTGCTGTGCCTGTTCCAGCAGTTGCATCTTACAGGAGCCTGACACAAGTACTTCAGGAGAGATTGATAAAAACAACCAAAATTAAAATATGAAGGACACTTTTGGAACATCGCTGCCTCAACAGGCTAAAATCGTTGTTGCTTCCAGGCTGGTCTGGGTGGACCCTTGTTTGCTGGGTGAAGGAAGTGTTCTCAGTCACCAGGCACACTTCACAGTGTCCTGTCTTTAAAACAACAGTTTTTAGTTGGGGATCTCTTCAACCTTGTGTCTTCTCTAGCTCTGGTGAGTACAGATGCCAGGACTCCAGACAGAAGACCACCATACTGCTTAATTCAACGTGAAACCAGGCAGTCTCTCTGGGGCAGAAGCTCTGTAGTGAGAGGACAGTGGAAGGATAATGCCATTTTCCTAATGCAAATAGCTTTCCTTTTCTGTGCTGAAGTAAAATTGGATCTTCCAGTCACTGTTATGCTCAGCCAACACTGCCTGCTCCAAAAGGTATAGGTACTGTTCCAGCTGCCAAAGAGCCCCACTGGGGTCCAAACAGATGAGATCTTGTAAAATTCAGAAATTTCCCTTGGCTGTCTGATGGCCCCTGCTGCCTCCAACCTGCACCCTCCCATTCTGCACAATGCATTCTGCTTTGAGCCTCTCCATTGACCAAGTCTTTGGGACTGCTGTGTCCCAAGGCCAGGGAGCAGCGATCCTGTGCTGTGCAGGAGAAAAGGCAGCTGTCTTATTGCTCTTTGCCTTCTCCCTCTTCCCTCAGCTTAGCCTCTCACCCCCCTGTGTTCTCCTCCTTTTTGCCCTCGCTTTCCTGGCTCCCAGCTCTCTCGGAATTCTCTTCCACGTCTCTGTCAGTCCTTGCGAGGCTTCTTGACGTGCAGCTCCTACCAGTCCTTGCGAGCTCTTCCAAGCTGATTCCTGGCATTTTCATCCCTTCCTCTGGAGGATCATTTCCCACCTTCCCATTCCCTGTCTCTCCACCTTCGGCTCCGAGATCTCAGCCGGGCCCTCTGCAGAGGGGGCGTAAGGAAGCGGCCGGAGCGGCCGGTTGGGCTGCGGACGGCGATGCCGGGCACGGCCCCCGTGCCGTGGCAATGCCGTGGCGCTGGCCTGGCAGCGGTGCAGTGATGCCCAGGGCCGTGGCCCGAGCCTCCCGCTGTGTCCCCTCCGCAGGAGGTGTTCCTGCACTGCCGCATCCTCGTGTGCGGGGCGCTGGACGAGACGTCGCGCTGCGCCCAGGGCTGCCGCAGACGCGCGCGCAGGTCGGCGCGGCGACAGGAGGAGCGGGAGCAGGAGCCTGTCCACGTGGCAAAGCACATCCTGACGGGAGGCCCCATCAGAATCGACTTCGATGACTGACAGCCACCCTCTGGAACTGCATCCCTGGCCTTCCTTAGGGAGGCCTTCTGTTGTGGTTGCTGGAAAAACGGGAGGTGTTTGTTAAAGCCCTGCTTGAACCTCAGGACTCATTTCCTTAACTCTGTGGTGATTATTTGTGAAGCATTTTGGGCCCACGAGGCAGCCCTTGGAGCATGACCTGGACTGCAGAACAGCTTGGTTTTATCTGCATTTCTCCCCAACAACCCTTCAGCTGAAGGGACCCTGTTTCTCTGCAGGCCAGAAGTGTTACCCAACTTGGTCTTTCCCTACGTTCACCTACAGGCCCCAGGACTGTTTGTCCTTGACTAAACAAATGTTATCCAAGCCCTTCTTGCATCAGACAGTACAAATAGTATTGTAGCTGAGTGTGTTTGCTGTGCAGCTCTGTGAGTGGTGCTGAAGCTTTTGGGTGACTGGTAATAAAAACATGTATAAAATATATCTCATCTCATCATGTTCCTTGCAGCAATGCAATTGTCATTACAGGCAGCTAAAGCTCAGATCTATCACAGGCACATTTAAATGTGATTTTAAATAGAGAAAGGTATTTAATGAGATTTGATTTTTTTTTTTAGTGGCTTTTGGTAATTGCATGCAGTTTAATAGTGTTTCCTCCTGTACTTAGTATATCATTATTCTTCTCCCTCTTCTCCCACCACCAAAAATGCCTTTCCTTGTGTTTGTAAGAGAAACACCATTAAACATCTATAAACACCCCCCTCCCACGCGTGCTGCTACCAAGTGTTTGTTTGGAAGTCGTGATGCACTGGTTAGAGAGGCCGTGGTTCCAGCAGAGGATTAGAGGAATGCACATTAATTATTTATAGCAATCATTAGTGGTGTGGGCAGTTCTCAGGACACCAGTGAGCCTGGTGACAGGAGACACAATCACTGCGTGATGGTGATGGCATCATGGTTGTCAGGAATCCTTTTGGGCTGTCAAGCTCCTTCCAAAGAAAATGTAACGGATATGATCAGCTCAGGCTCCTCTGGGCTTCACCAAGCTGTGTGGTAAAGCATTAGGGATGTGAGGAGGAAGGCAGGAAGCACAGCCAGCAGTGAAGGACAGGGCTGCAGGGTGCGAGGGGCAGGATCTGTCTCCACCAGTGGCAGTGGCCCTGCAGTGCATTCCCAAGGTTTTCCACAGGAAGCTTCTCAGCATGCAGCTCTGTCCTGCATGTTTGGAGGTCTGCTGGAAGCCCTCCCCAGCCTTCATCACCCATGTTCTGCTTTGCTTAGAGCAGCCAAATTGCTGCAAAAGCCAAAATTTGCTGCTGCTGTCAAATGGAAGGGGAATTCATTTGAAGGGACCATTTAGAAGGGAATCACAAATCACCTCAAACATTTCAACCTATTTCACAGATTTATTTGTTCTGGCAAGTGAGATTCCAGTGAGGAATGAACATTTAATGGCTGAGAGTTTAATAATTTTTCTAAATAGCTTCATGGCTGCTTTTCCAATCTGGGAATATGTGTGTGTGCTAGAGTAAACCAAAAGGTTTCTATGATGATAAATAGGTATAAATGGAAAGACTCTTTTCATGTGTTATCTTAACCATATGTGAGAGAAAAAGAAAGGAAAAAGGCTTCTCCTAGGATTGCTGTTCTGCTGATTCACATCTGCATTAGGACCACAGGGGCAGTTTCCCACTGTCACTTCTTTGTTCAGGCAGCCTCTGCTAAATATATTTGTTTTGATAAAACAAGAGCTGGGAAATGAAATTAATTATCTGGTGCCTTCTGGAGAATCAACTGGTCTTGTTTGTTCCTATGGAAGCGGTGCTGGGGGAGTGATGGAGGGAGAAGTTCCTTTCCTGGCTTATTTCAGTTATTGTCCACATTATTTGGTTCTTCCTGACAAATCCGTGGGAAGCAGCTTTTCCACTCAGCAGCTGGAAACAATCCTGCCAATGCACAAAGTCAAGAGGAATGTGTAAAGTCTTTGTGTCCAGAGCAGGGTGGGATTGAAGATGACCCAAGGTTTGTGCAGCAGAATCCTTGCTTCCATGGCTGTACATCACTGGATAGCAGGAGTGGCACGGAGAGGGAGCAGTTTTTATTCTGGGTGCAGTTTTTCTGGAGCTCATGGGCTGCTTTGCCCCTACACAGGATTATCAGGTGCTTTGCTGCAGTCACTGCCACCACTTGAAGGTTCAAATATTTCTTCGTAGGAATGGTGGGGTTTTTCAGATTGCCACAGTGAAAAATGGATTTACTCAGTAGCTGGCCTGCTTGCAGCAGCCTGTAGGGTTTTGGGATGAATGGTGGTCTGAAAGCATGGAGAAATTATGATTTATGTTAGTAACATCTCTCAGTGTCTGGGCACAGATTTTGTTCAGAACCCTTTGATTTCTCCAGTGTATGTCATCACCTGCCAGCAATTGCTTGGCTCCAATCTGATTTCACTTAAACTATAAAATAATTTAAGACATTTGCCATCCAGTTGGCTCTTGATTGTAGACAATATAGCTATTTTAATTTCTTTTTTGTCATTTAATCATAGAAGTATGTTCACGTTTAAACTGGCCACAGGCACCATTTCACCAACAAAATACAAAGTTTGGGAAGTATCTGGAATGAGGAATGTTTCCTTCCCATCCCTAGCCAAAAGCATGTGTTTCTTAGATGGATAATCAAGGTTGTGTGTCCAGCCTCCTGCTCTGACTGGACCTTGGCAATGCAGCATTCCCTCTCCAGAGGCATTAGCCCAGCCAGGAAAGGTTGTCATTACATCTGATCAGTGTTGAAGTTCTCTGTGATGGAAAACATCCCAGTATCCCCCACGCAGTCACTTCCATTTTCCTGCTCTGGATACCAGTGGGCTCTTCTTGTCTGGGGCCAGCTGAATTCTCATTGCTGTTCACTGTAGGGCAAAGATGACTGGCAGGAACAGGAATATAGGGCTTAAATAATTTATAGCTCCACACATACATTTTAAACCCATTTAAACTGGAAGAAAAGCAACCAAGACAGACTCTTTCCACTCTTGTTAAATCACCCTTTTGCAGCCTTAACATCTCTGTGGCAGATGGAAGAACATAACCATAAATATGTTTGCAGGAGCCGCTGAAATATTTACGTGGCACGGCACACGTGCACCCAGGAGCAGCCTCCTTCCGACAAGGAGCGCAGCTGAAAGCTGTCTGCCAGTGTTCTGTGGAGGCAAAATGCCACACACCACTTTAAATTCTGCTTTTGCATGCAACAAAAGCTCCCCATAACAGATGGGAGTATTTAACCACGTTTGAGAAGGAATGGTGTCTGAGGCCGCTGATAGCAGCCCCACAGAGGTAGCACAAAAGTCCTGTCACCTGACAGATAAGCCTCCAGAATTTGGAATATCTCATCCAAGGCCACTGTGAGCCTCCTGTTTGCCTGGTGTGAGAGATGGAGGTGGATACCCAGGTGTTTTGTGTAAAAAGGGATCCTAAGAGGAAAGCTTAGTTAAATAGTAAAGGAGAAAAGTAATTAAATGGATGTGGATGACACTGGCAAAGAAAAGCAGCTTCCCCTCCTGAGACTGGGGGAGAGGGCTGTGATTTCACATTTGATGAACGGTGGGCTTTGGTCCCAAATCACAAACACCTAAAGCCTTTCTCCTTAACTCACGCTTAACAAATGTCCAGATGTCTTAAATCAGTTTAGGATCCATCAAGTATTTAAATATGCAGAGTTTTCAGGGTGTGTAATGACAGGATGGAAAGTGTCAGGGATGGGGCTTGGGCAGCGTTCTGAAAGCAGATTACCCCTCTTCAGTCTGTCACCAGCGGTGCAAATCTGTAAATAGCAAATCCACGGACTGGGAATTTCACAGGGCTTGCAGAAACCTTGCACTGCAAATGAGAGAGTTTGGAAAGGGGCAGTGGGGCTGCTGAGCTGCCTCTCGGCGGACAGCAGGCACGGCTGCCCCGTGGTCACGGGCTGTCTCTGCTCTGCCCAGAGCCATGGTGGAGCAGGGCTTGGCCCGGCTCCCCCGGCCCTGCTGGGCCCGAGGGCTGGCAGGAGTCGCTGCTGGAGAGGGGGTGCTGGCAGCGGCTCGCGGAGAGCGGGCGGCTGCTCTTCCTCACAGTTCATCCCGCTCTTCCTCGCTGCAAATGCAGGCGCTCCTCTGGCTGTTCATGAAGGGCCGGCAGCCCAGGGTCCAGACGGCGTTGAACACCGTGTCTGCCATGGATTCACAGGCTGTGGGGAAGGAGAGGATGGGCAGGTAAGGACGGGCACTGCCGGAGCGCCCCAGCCCCACCCTGAGCTCCGCGGTGTTTGCAATCGCAAGCGGAGGCTGTCGTCTTTTCTCTCTGGTAACTGCATTTTTATAAATCCTGAGGTTCTCTTCTCTTTTCTCTCCTGGGTGGCACTAATTTCCCTCCCCCGTAAACCCCTCTTTTCTTGCCTCTTTCAGGCCTTACTGGTTGATGGATCATCTGGGGCTCTGCAAACAGCACTGTTTTCCGAACACGTTTCCCAGGAGACCTCCACATTACTCCTCCTCTCAGTTTTGCCTATGGCCACTATTAACCAACCTTCCTGGGCTTTTTTGGGAGGTACGATGTCAGCTGCCAGCCAGCAGGAAAAATCCTACAGCAGCCTGAGCAGCTGACTGCCTGACTGGTAGCCCCTCTTCATCCCAAAAAACAACCCTGGAACTGCTTGTCCGTAAATAAACAGGTTAATATTAGGTCTTTAGGGCTTATTTACTGGCACTAACACTGATTGCTGCATGCATAATGAAGTTGGGAAAGCCTTGCCTTTGGGACTGTTTTCTCCTACCTCAGCCTCTCCAAGCACCTCAGAGCTCCTGTTCCCCTAGGAGGCTGCTCGGTTGGCAGGCACTGGAGAGGCTGTGGGGAGTCAGTGGGAAAAGCAAGGCTTTGGATGCCAGATGAGAGCTGGGATGGCTGTGGAGGAGGACTGTGAGAGGAGCTGCACAGAGCAGCCCTGGGGACAGGGATCTGCAGAGCCCAAGGCAAGGGGAGGATGGCTCAGAGGTTCAGTGGCATTACCTGTGCCTCCCACAGCAGCCAGGACAAAGATGCTGGGGGAATCTACTCCTGCCTGGCAGAGATGGCTCAGCCCAGGAGTGTGGGCTCTGCTCCACCTGAACTCCCTGGGATCTAGGTTTGCTTTGCCACTGCAAGCAGAAGGCAAGAAGGAACCATATGAAAAAGTGGCAGAGGAGGATCTGAAGATGTGGAAGAAGTTGGCTGCATGAGGACCATGAGAGACTGGCCGTGCTTGGCCTGTAGCACTTAGGTCTCAGTCCACATCTTTGATTTCTGTTGCTGGCCTGGGCACTCTTTCCATGCATTTATCTGTGACTAGGAAGCCATCTGTACTGGTGTCACACAGACTTCCTGTGTGTCCTGATCAGGCTGCGCCTTTGGAAAACAAATGCAGATTTAAGGATACCTTAGAGCTGGGTCTCAGCAGAAGTTACTGAAAAAGCTCTTCTCAGTCTTGCAGGCTTTAAAAATTTTAAAATTAGGCAAAACCAGCGTGGCACTTGAGCTGCTGGCACATCAGTAGAGCTTTGCTAGCACTGCTGAGCCATCCAGAGCTGCTGCAGTGGCTCAGCCACCACCCAGCCTAGGATGTCCCTGGTGCCATTGTCATCTCTTATCTGTGACCAGATCCCTGAGAGCCCTGTCCTTGGCTCCTCCAGTTTTGTTGGCCCTTGGCCATGTACAGGTTTCAGTGCGTGGCTCCCTGGCCCTGGAAGGCATTTTGGTATCCCATGAAGGTGTTTGAACTGTCTGGGAGTGCATCCAAGCTTAGAAGGAGTTGTTTCCAGGGTTGTTTGTGGGGTTTTTTTTTACACTTTGTCATGTCTTGTAAATGCAGATAACCCTAGCTCTCCAGCCTTGGGACAGCAGTGTGTGGTAGAGGGGGCAGATCTCTGTTCTCCTGTGACAAGGCCAGGACTTGTGCTGCTCCCTACTGCAGAGCTCTGCTGTTTTCAGCAAGGAAGGGGCTCCCTGCCCACCCTCCCCTCCGTGCCCCCCTGCACAGGGAATGTGAGGTGGGAAGCCTACCTTGCACCTTGGAGACGAAGCCCAGGCTGCGCTTGAGGTCGGAGCAGATGGAGTGGAGGCACCAGCGGAACTTGGCGTCGCAGCGGTATTTGTTGGCCCCACAGGTGTCATAACAAATGTCCAGCTGGTTACAGCACTTGGTCATGGCAGGGATGCCCAAGTCTAGCTGGGGAAAGAGGAAAGAAGTGTCCCCTGGCTGTGTCCTGGCCTCAGGCTCGCACAGCTGTAACAGGGCGGGGTGCTGCAGAGCCCAGCTAGCTCCTTTCCCTGGGGCAGCAGGAGGGAAAATGTGCTGAAGGAGGGTGAGGGAGCAGCACAGTGGTGTCAGAGGTGCGGGGTACATCACATTCTCTTCTCCTCTCTGTGTCCCAGGGAATTAATGTCTGGGAGAGAGGTGGGAAACAGCCCCCTGTGACCATTTTCTAGTTTTCATCTATCAGACCTCATCAGGGAGCTCCATGTCCTTGCCAACAGTGGCAAAGGCCCCTTTTCTCCTTCCTCTTTTTCCCACAACCTGACAAGGTCCTGCTTCTTGGCTGAATAAATGTGCCGTGCATATTTTAATGCCTTATTTCTCAGAGATGCACTTGAGGCCAAGGGCAAACACAGTGTGGTCAGGGGAGTTCTGCTCCCTAAGCTTAGCTAATAACCCTGGGGGTGATGGGGCAGAAGGCCTGTCTCCTGGAGAGACTGGGCTTGTTAGCTTGTTATAAATTATTCCTCTTTTTGCCCTTCCTCATGTAAAATTTAGGAGATGAATTGCTCCTTTGTTGCGTTTGTGATTGCCTGGGTACACAGGAGGCACCACAGAAATGCCCACAAGGTTTGCAATGAAATAGAGTTTCAGGAATTAAACCTAACATGAAAAATGGGCTGCAAAGAGAGGGGTTGTCAGAGCAGGAATCTGCCTAATTGCTGCAGACTCCACTGGCAGCAATAATGCATGAGCCAAATCGGAATCCCTGCTCTGAGAGCCTCCTGGGAGTGCTTCTTCTGGTGATTCCAATATGATTTAATTATTTGCCTTTAAGATAATGAGTGGGTGCAGTATTGAAGCCCGTGGGTTGAATTCAGTGCTTGGCAGAGGTAAAAAGTGTGGGAAAAGGTGCAGGGGCAGGTGTGGAGGATGCACTCAGGTGTTGGTGTGTGCACACAGGTTATTGCCACCGAGCTGCCCAGCATAGCCCAGCTCAGCCTTTTCCTTGCCCAGAATTATTAGCTGGTGGTGTGATGAGAGAGCTGCATCCCTTGGGAATGGTGGATGGGACAGTACATACACTTTCAGGTACCTTGAGCCCCAGAAAATGGGAGCTACAGCCGTTGGGTTCTTGGGGTTTGTAGTGAGGCCGTGGCATGGGAGCCTTCCCTGGGAAAGAAAGGACAGGACAAATGTTAGGAAAGCTGATCTTCCCAAGGCTAGGTCCAAAAAGCAAGGAGTGACAGGCAGCCCCCCTTTGGTCTGCATCCCCAAACACTGCTGGTTACACCACTAGCTTAACAAGGGGGTTTCTTTCCATCCTCAGTTCATTCCTGGACTGCTGGTGTGCCGTGGATCTCCTCCAAACTGTGCCAGACCTCACGCATCGGATCTTGCTCTGAGCAGGTCTTCTTGGTCCATTTTCTGCCCGTGGTGATGCACTGCCACGTTTTGCAAATCATTTCTATTCCTTTGATCTCTGCACCTTCCTCAGTCTGCTTCTTAATATGCATAAAGGAGCAAGAACTCCCTCTGCGAATAATTATTTACCCAAGGTAGGAAGAGTCCAGCTAACAGCCAGCTCTGACAGTACCTGCAGCAGCATTTTAATCTGCTTTTTGTAGGGGAGCCTGGGCAGTGCCCAGCCACCCTCTGGGGGAAGAACCTTTTCCTGATATCCATCCTAACCCTGCCCTGACACAGCTCCATCCATTCCCTAGGTCCTGTCCCTGCTCTGGGAAAACATCAACTCTGTGAATGCTCTAACAAAAACACTGTGTGTGAGCTGAGCCTTCTGAACATCAAGGGTTAAGTTTCTGCTTCTCTGAGCACGGCTAGAGAATTTATTAGACCTAAAATGGATCTAATTCAGCCTTTCAGGCAGGGTTGGGTTCTTTTAAACTCCATTTCCACTTCTTGCTTCTTGTCAGCACCAAGAATTATTTAAGGTGCTTTCCCCATTTTTCTGTTGAGGTACCTGAAGTGCCAGTGGCTAATGCAACCATAAATCTGCTGTGCCCTTGGGAAGGCCTTGCAGCCAGATGCCTCAGAGGGACTTCTGTAGGAGTGTTCCCAGCACCTCTCAATTAAACTTTTCCAGAGCCATTTTGCTTAAATAACAGATTTGCTACAAATAAGTTTCAAACTGGAATCCTGTCCTGCTGTGAGATGCCAACAGGCAATTTTCCCCTTCCAAAAGAGCCTCGTTTGTTTTTGGGAAGGGGATGGGAACAGGGACTCAGAGTTCAAATGTTCCTGAACTGGTGCAGGAGGCAGAGGAGAGTTCAAAATCCACTGTGGGTTTTGCAGGATGGAGTCAAATTTGAGTGACTTGCTTGTAATCTTGATTGTAAATTTTGTTCCTGCAGCACACTGACAGTTAATGGGATGAGGTGGCAAGTCTGAGTGAGAGTGAGACTTTTGGGGGGTGTGGAGATCATAGAAATCATAGAATGGCTTGGGTTGGAAAGGACCTTTAAGATCATCCAGTTCTACCTCCATTATCTAGTTCCCAGCCAAAGATAGCTGTGTTTCCAGGTGTTCAATTAAGCCAAAGTCACAGCTATTACAATGTTTTAGAAAGTTGTCCTGAGGAAGAAAACCCTCAGGTGAGAATTGTGCTGATCCACAAAACATCAAACTGCCTTCAGGATAAGCCCTTGGGAAACCTGTCCTCTCCTGTCTGCAGAACGAGCTGTAAAACTTGTCAAGTGCCTCTTTGTACTCTTTCCCAGCTAGGTGGAGTCCAAGACGCCACAATTAACCTCTCTCCCACATCTTGTTTTCTAGTCAACAGGAAACAAAAGCAAAGCAGGAATACCAGGCATCCCTGCCTCTCCAGGAGCAACCACTCAGTGCTCCTGTTATCATTTATTGATTGCCCATCCTTTTACAGGCACGAAGATAGATTTCAGGGCACTGCCTTGTTGGCACAGCCCTAGAACTGAAGTCGAGTTTCCCTGATGCATTTTAATGCCTCCAGGCTGTCGTTGCTGTTCCAAGAGGCTGGAAAAGCAGCCAGCTGGCTGGAACAGCTGCTGGCCATGCAGGAGGTCTCAGGCACTGCAGTTGCTGGGACATTGGCAGGGGGAGGCCAGTGTATTTTTGGGTGAATGGATGGTCTCGGGGCTCCTTGCACTTCTGGGTGGTCCATTGTTGTTTGTGTGCCCCAGGCAGGCAGGCTTTGAGCAGAGGTGCCTGCACACACCCATCTTCTCATGGCCTCTTGGAGAGCCTGGCTTTGGAGGCTCTTTTCCCACAGCCTGGAGGTTCCCCCCTCATCTCGAGCCCTTCAGCACCAAATGCTGAGCAAAGCAGTGAAGTCCTGCCTGGCCAGGAGGAAGCTACAAGGGCTTCACTCCCAGCTCGGGCTGTTTGTTTCCCCTGAGGTGCCCAGTGAGACTTTGTAAGCAGCAGGGTATTTGTCAGTAAATGCTAGTGTAACCCTAATGTCCTGAATTAAGGGAATAATCCATCAAGTTGGTTGTTTTCAGACCTCAGTAGCAGCTGAAAAATCGGGAGAGTCTTACAGCTGGAAGAGCCAAGTGCCATGTGCTCAGCTGAAGATGGATGTGACAATCACAGGTGAGTCCTGACCTTTGCTGTGGCAAAACAAGCTATTATTGGTTTCTCTTGGCTGAAATGAAAGTAAGTAGAAGGAAGAATTTTTGCTACATGCCTGGGGAAAAAGCAATCAGGCCCTGATCCAGCACAAAGATGGTTCATGTTCATCCTCCTGAGCATGGACTGGGTCTCCCTGCTTTGGGATCATCCTCTCCACTCTCAGTGTGCGATGTCTGTGCCAGAGATTAGCGAAGACAAAGGGTCCTGGAAGGGTCCAGCAAGACCCTTGGAGCCACGTGGGCAGCATTCCAATAGTTTCCTCCTTCAGGCAGGGATTAATGTGTTGTTCAGCAGAGGATAAGAACTGGGCTCACGAAGTGCTTGTTTTCCTTTCTAGGTAAAACACTTCTGCAATAAGATGCAGGGTGCTCCTGGGCTGTGAGCAGGGATTTGTGCTGCTTTTCACAAGGACAGGCAGGGAGAGCCCTCTGGGTGTGTCCAAAAGCAGTAATTTCTGCAGGATTCAGTGTGTCCTGAGGCTCCCTGAAACCAGCTCTGAATATCAGCATTACCTCAGGCACACTGCAGTCCCAGCCACGTTTTCCCACTGCCAGAGGTTTCTCTCTCTACATTAAGGAGGGTAAGTCCCTTTCTGCTCTAAATTTGGAGCATGGTGTGGACCTTCAGATGTTGTCACACACCTGGCCTGGGGCTGCCACACCGTGAGCATGGGACAGGCTGCCTGATGGGCTCCTCCTGAGTGCTGGGTGGTGCTGGGGGTGGCCACCTCCTCCAGGCACTGGGGACACACCCACATGGCCCTCCTGAGCTGCTGCAGAGAGGATTGAGGGACCCCCAGGCTAAGGGACCAGGGCTGCTGTGGGGCTGTGGTGATGAGCTGAGGTGCCTGTCTCCCTCCATCCCATGGGACTGAGGTTCCTGGTTCGCTGCTCCCTGCTTGCTCTTAGCGTGGAGCCTGGGGAGCAGAGCTGGCAGGAGAGGGAGGACATGTATATACACAATAGATGGATGTGAGGAAAAGGTTTTTCACCCAGAGCACTTCCAGGCTCATCAGGGCAGTGGTCTCACAGCTACCAGAGCTCCAGGAGTGTTTGAGCAGCATTCTCAGGCACAGGGTGTGACTCTCGGGGTGTCCTGCACAGGGTCAGGAGTTGGACTCGATGATCCTGATGGGTCCCTTCCAACTCAGCCTGTTCTATGATTCTGTGGCATTATTTATGAAACAAAACAAGAAACTCAGCAACTTTCAGACTGATTTTAACCTTCTTATGGCCACTCTGCCCCTGGCAGGAGCTGAGGTCCCAGCCCTGCAGCATCTGTTTGTCCCAGTGCCCTGACAGGAGGTCCATGGGCTCCTTACAGACTGAGACAGAGTCAGTGGGGTGTCCCCAAAGCATTCAGAGCTCTCTGTGAAAAACAGTGCTCCGAGGAGGAGAGGGGTTGAAATCCCTCTGAGCTCCCAGGCATCTTTCCTAGGTGGTCACCAGGAGTGTGGGATGAAGCTGAGGGGAAAGGGGCTGACTGGCAGGTGTGGATGGGCAGGCTGAGGTGACAGAACAAGATATTGCTGTGGGACAGTTGTGGGAGGCCGAGGAGAGGATACAGGCTGTGGGAAAATTCCTGGCTAGGTCCCAAGCAGGTTGTTTCCACAGGTACCCTGTGCCCCTGTCACCCCACAGACCTGCCCTGCCCTCCCTGAGGTGTCACCCCCTTTATCCTGCCCCCAGGAGAAACCAAACTCTTCCCTTTTGGTAAATCGCTCTCAGGTCCAAAGCAAGCAGAAGCTGCCTCGTTCTGCCTCGAGTACTGAAGGTTCCTCCCGGAGAGGTCTGGTTTGCCTCCCTGTTATCTCTCCTCCTGCAGCCCGCGGCGTTGGCCAGCCCACAACTGCTGAATAAGGGCACTCCGAAGGTTGCTGAGATTAGGGCTGCTGGCTCAGCCTCCCCTCCCTGTCCTGTCCCAGGCTGCAGGCGGTGGGGAGCGCGGGGACCTGCGGGCCCTTGCAGGACAAGCCGCATCCTCTGCTGCTGTCCCAGCGCGCAGAGCGCAGCGCCTGCGGGACCGCGCCGTTCTTGGGCAGTGTCCCTGTGCTGGCGCCGGCACAGAAGTTGTGGCTGTGCCCGGCACAGCCGGGGGCAGCTCCTGGGTAGGAGGAGCTGGTCGTGGCCGCAGGGAAGGAGAGGGAAAGAGGGGAAAGGGCACGGAGAGAGGAGCCAGCAGCAGTGAGGTTCGCTTACCGTATCGACACCGGTACTGACAGACTCCGTTTTTTCCCCCTAGCAGTTCCAAGAAGGAGTCGAAGTAGCTGTTCACCGTTTCAAAGCCATCCCGGATGGTCTCGATGCCCCAGTCGGAATAGGATGACTCTGCCTGGGAATCCTGGTGGCCGGCGCTGTCCTGTGCTGCCTCCTCGGTGCACTGCCCCAAGCGCAGGGTGAGGCACAGAAGCGCTGCCTCCAGCAGCAGCCGCATGCCGCAGTCCCGATCCCGGAGCCCCCGGGCAGGCAGAGGGGCAGGGAGCGCTGGGGATGAGCTGCTGGCTGGCGGAGGCAGTGAGCACCCTCTGCCTGGACTTTAAACGCTGCCCAGGGAGCCGGCGTGAGGTCACCTCAGCCGGGGTGCAAAGTGCAGCACCAAGATACGGACCAAGTTCAGTTCCCAGAGCTTCGGTTTGCACAACCTCGCCGGGACAGGCTCGGTCCCCATGGCACCGGGGCTGCAGCTCCCCAAAAGGGACCTCTCTGTCCCCCCAGGGCACTGCACAGGCCACCTCAGTCCCTCTGCAGCCTGCTGGGAGATGAAGAGAGTCTCTTTGTCCGAAATTTCTGCCGCTCAGGCAGGCTGAGGTGCTGGGCGGAAAAGACTCTCCAACCCGAAAGTTGTAAAGTAGGTGTGCTTTACTCAGCGCTGAGGCGCCTGGGGGATCGCTCCGCACACCTTCAGCACCTCCTGGTCCCATCTTTATGCCCCAAAGTGTAACAATATGCATGAGATTTCCCAATCCGCCTATACATATTCAAATCCTCTCCCCGCTTCTTATTGTAATGAGCTTGCATATCATTAGCGCCTGCGCAGGGCCTCCTGGTGGTTGTGGGCAGGGGTCTCAAGGATGAAGTCAGGAGTCTTCCTCCTGTTGAACTTTTCACCTCCTCTCCTTACGTATGCCCCGTGGTGACTTGGTCTCAGTCCAAACCTCAGGCCGGTTTCATTTAGCTGAGAATCACGGTTACTTCTTTTTATCAATTGTGTTCCCTCATCCGCTTTTGACGACCATAAATGCCTAAGTGGGCAGTGTTACATCATGTTCAGCAACACGTTCCTTAAACATCTGAGTAAACAGTACTTCTCTAGGAGTTACTCATTAACTCTTTAACTGCCTCAATCAGAGGAGCACCCCTTGACTTCTCCCGAGGCCTCCTGGGCACACGAGGGGTGGGATGAGACCTTCCCGCAGCCTGGCCTCTGGGTGTATTGTCCTAGCAGATCCCATGGGCCCCCAGAGCCTCAGGGGGTGGATCCAGCAGTTTGGAGTAGTCTGGGATTACAAGCACTGCATTCAGGGCAATTCCTTGGCATCACCTGCAGTTGCAGGATCGATGCTGTAGATGAGTACTTGCCTTTGATGTGGCTTTGATGGCTGCTTGTTACAGCTCCAATGTAATGGAAATTAAACGTGTAGCACAGGTGACCCAGGAGGAAAGGTTGACCCTGAAGCCCAGGGAATGGGCTGTGGGGCAGCTGCAGGTCCTGGCTCTGGACTAGGACAGGCCTGCCAGGACCCAGGGGTCTGCTCAGCTGGTGGCAGGTTCAAAGTTGCTCATTAAAAAGAAAGCAACCAAATGAACACTGACAGCAAAAGACAAAGCAAACCACTCACAAAAGAATTGAAAAGGGAGGTGGTGCGGGAAGGTTCTGGCTGCTCTTAGAAAGCTTTTCAGATGTGCCCCAGCACAGCACTGCCTTCCAGGAGGAGCTAGACTGCAGGCATTTCAAATACATGCCAAACACAGATGCAAATTCTGGCATTTTACTGTTTTGCAGGAGATTCAGCCCCGCTGTGTTGCTGCTGCAGCAGGGCCAGAGCTCCATGGCACTGCCTGTGTCTCTGCACATGGCCCTGGGTGAGGAGCTCCAGACATGGGGTAAGGAGGAGGGACCACAACCAGGTCTTGGTTTCTTAGGTAAGTCAGAGAAGTGGGGAGGGGAGCAAATGGGCTGGTTAGTCCCTCTCCTGTGAAATGGTGTGGAGCTAGAGGCAGCTGCTGCCTGCTTGTTCCATCTGTTCTAAGGCCCGTGGCTGCCAGGGCTGAGTTGTGGGTGACATTTAGGAGTGCAGGAGGTCCCAGGGGAACCTCAAACCAGCTTTGGGAAGGTAAACTCAGATGCAGAAAACGCTGGGAATGGGAGGTTAGCAGCTGGGGAATCAGGAAATCCCTGCCGCTAGTAAGCCTTTAGTGACATCTGTGTCACCCCTGGTACACAGCAGGGGGTGCTGGGGGAATGAGGACTTCCCTGCAGCAGCACTGGAGAGCTCGGGCCTCTCCTGCTGTTCAGACCACGCTGGGGACTGCTCTGTCGGTCGTGGG
Organism: Notiomystis cincta; assembly: GCA_013398075.1. Classification (NCBI taxonomy): domain Eukaryota; kingdom Metazoa; phylum Chordata; class Aves; order Passeriformes; family Notiomystidae; genus Notiomystis; species Notiomystis cincta. The sequence continues at coordinate 112,603 of VZRX01000113.1, forward strand.
TGGAAATGGTCCCTGGAATTTGTTGTCAGGGAACCCCAGTGCAGGGAAAACTGGATTCAAGAGCTGTGTCTTGTAGTGTCTCTGCTGGTTCCTGCCCTGCCTGACACTCCAGTTTGCAGTTCCAGTGTTCCCAGCTTTGCCAACAGCCTGGCAGAAATTAATGTACAAAAGAGCAAACCAGCTCTTTGGGAATAGCTTGGAAATGTGTAAGAGCCTCTGGGTGTCTGTGCGTGGTGTCCTGCTTTTATGTGGAGCCTCTTTGGGTTGCTCTGGAGGCAGTTCCAGAACACAGCTTTCTTTGTCATCCCTCGGTCCCTGCTGGCTGGTCCATGTGCTGCTGAAGGCAAAGAGAGAGGGGAAAAGGCTGGCAGGACTGCAGAAGGATGCAAACCACAGGGAATGTGGCATGAGCAGGATGTGCAGCCTGGAGCCCAGGCCGTTTGCAAAATCAATTGGAATTAGGAAAGCTGAACAGGGTGGGGATGGAACAGCTGGCAGAGAGCAGAGCCTGGGTAAAGAGGAGTCAGAAACTTTCCTGGTAGTTTGTCACTGGTCCCAGAGCAAAGGGTTGTGAATAAAAAGCAGTTTAGCTGCTTTTCCAAAACGTGGCAGCCCCTTTGCCCTGCCCCGGGGATGAGCCACTCTCCTTCCTTCCTCCTGCTTCCTTCCTTCCCTCCCCAGGCCAGTCTCTGGAGAGGTTGTCAGTCCAGCTGCAAATAGCTTGGTTGCACTCAGACTGCAAGATCTGAAGACCAAGAAAAATGTAGGATTGAGTAAAAGTAACCTCCAGAGTTCCCTCGGGGAGTGGCTCAGCAGCTGCAGCAGTGAGGACCTTCCCGACTGTGGATGTGCACAGTGGGACCCTTCAGCTTCTCTGGCCCCGCTTTGACTCACTGCACTTACAAATACTCCTTCCCTGGGCCAGCTTTTCTCTCTCCGAAGATATAAGGGCTGCAGATGCTTTTTGCCACGACGGTGAACTCTGACAACTGGTTTCTGAACCTGGTCCTGACCTCGGGGTAGGCAGCTCTTGACTGCGTGCATTCATTTGTGCCTCCGTAATGCTTAAATATAGCGCAGCCCCGGGCCCTGGTGAGTCACACATTCCCAGGGACACTGTCAGGCTCCTGGCAGCGTTCCTGGACTGGGAGGGAGAGGTGACTACACCCGTCCTGTCCCGTCTTGCCGCCGGGTGCCCTGTGTCCCCCACGCCTGTGGGAATGAGCCCCGTCCCAGATGGAGCTGGAAAAACCCTCTTGGCTCCGCAGCATGATCCGAGCTCCAGCTCCTGCGGTGCATTCCCCCTTCCGAGCACGCTCCACGCGTCCTGGCTGTGCCAGGATCCTTCCCCAGGATCCTGCCCTACTCTGCTGGGGAGCACATGGGGTCGAGGCATCGAGCTCCTTCTCCCTCGGCTTTGGCTGGCCAGGGAGGTGCGGTCCGTGTTCAGCGGGGGGAAGAGGCCGCTGGTGGCTCAGCTTAGTGGGTGATCGTGGCTGCTTCAAAGCCCGGTTTGGGAGCCACATGAGTCACTGGGAAGGAGAACTGCGGGTCGATGGTCAAACACTTGAGTCCCTCCGGGCCAGGTCAGAGTCCAGCAGCTGGGGGAAGGTGGATGGGGGATGCTTAAAGACCCCCCCTCCCTGATGGGGGCCGAGCTCAAGTGTGTGGGCAGGTCCAGTCTCTCCAGGAGTCCCTGGGCAGGTCCCTTCAGCCTTGTGCCGCCCTCCCCCAGCTGTAGGAGGGTCCTGCCCCTGTGCCCCTGTGCTCAGGTGAGACCCCACCTGCAGAGCTGCCCCAGCCCTGGGGCCCAGCACAGCAGGGACCTGGAGCTGCTGCAGAGAGCCCAGAGGAGGCTCCAGGGGGATCAGAGGGATGGAGCAGCTCTGCTGGGAGGAAGGGCTGGGACAGCTGGGATTGTCCAGCCTGGAGGAAACTCTGTGGAGACCTCAGAGTCCCTTCAGTGCCTAAAGGGACTCGAGTCAATGGTCTGGAGTGACAGGACAAGGAGAAGGGCATCAAATTTACAGACAGCAGGGATAGGTGGGATATTGGGAAGAAATTCTTCCCTGTGAGTGTGGTGAGGCCCTGGCACAGGGTGCCCAGAGAAGCTGTGGCTGCCCCTGGATCTCTGGAAGTGTCCAAGGCTGGGCTGGATGGGGCTTGAAGCACCCTGGGATAGTGGAAGGTGTCCCTGCCCGTGGCAGGTGAGGTGGAACTGAATGAGTTTTAAGTACTTCCAACCTAAACCACTCCAGGATTCTATGATCCTGCCAGACCCTTTCCTTTCTCTTCATCTTGTCCTGCCCTGTGACATTCACAAGCCTTTTTCCCTGTCTCTGACCTTATCCTGCCTTCCCAGCTGCAGCTGCTGTGGCCCTTGCTGGGTTCCCCCCATGCTGACGCTTCAGGTGCAGCTGTGCCAGAAGAGCCCCAGGGACCCGGGTGGGATGGTGGGAAGTCACTGGTTGGGGTGGGACGAGGCTGATCCAGAGCCCTTCCCTTCCTCCAAGGGAGGGGCAGGGCAGCAGCACAGGGTGGCTGGGGATGGAACCCCATCAGCCTTCCAAAATAAAACAGCACTGCTGCTCTTTGGGCTGATCTCCTGTCCCACAGCTGCCAAGTGTGTGAGCAGTGTCCAGGGGCAGTTCCCTACCTGCAAGCCGAGTGCTCCATCAGCAGCGCTCGGCTCCGTTCCACAGGCACAATTTTGGATCAAGGCCTCTCACCAGCCATTGCTGTGCTTTTTTTGCAGGTTCCCAATGACAGGAATTAAGCAGGAGCTCCACTGCTCTGCAGGATGAAGCCCAGGCATGGCTGTGGTGTACAAACCCCAGAGGTTTTGGCTATGGAGGGGCCAGCCTGACCTTCCCGCATGTGAGTTCATTGTGCTGCCGGAGTCTCTGGGGCTTTTTCCCCTCCCCAGAACCATTCCAGGTAAGTGCTTGTTTGGCCTTCTGGCTTCAGCAAATATATCTGTCACCCCTGGACAAGGGGCCCTCAGCAGCTGATGCTGCTTTCAGCCCAGCTTTATCTCCCTCCCCTCTTGCAGTCCTTTAGTGCTGTGTCCCCACTGAAGACACAAAGTGTAGCATTGAACAGAAATTTGGGGTAGGAGCAGCTCCTGCACTTCTCCACTGAGATGGGGAAGGGAAACAGAGGAGCTTGGTTTCCACAAATGGTGATAAAACTCTGTGTGATCAGATTTACAGCAGCCACATATGAGGAGAGTGGATGTGGAGGATTTCTCACTGCTAATGGCAGTGGCTTTTATTTTAAGCCTGTTCATTTTTTTTGTTTTTTTTTTTTTTTTTTACATTAAAAATTTTATTACAAAAAAATGTAACAGTAAGGCAGTTTCTCAGTTGTCAGTCACTGTGAGCCCAGACAGTTTTCAATCATGTTTAATACAAAACTAGATTTACACAGGAGCCACGCTGGGGATCCAAAAGCCCTTTGGGAAAGGATGGGGTAAGGCAGAAGCAGCAGCACCAATGTAATCCCTTACACAGTCAGCATTGGGTGCATGGACACCAGTGCAGTGGAGGGAGAAGAAAAAGGGATTGTCTGCAGCTTGAACATCTAAGCCAACACTGTTGTCATAATCTGGAACATTCCTGATGTGCCTCAGCAGGCTCAAGATTTAATTTTGAGGGATTTTTTTTTTTCCTTTAACTAAGTGAAATTTTCTACTATCAAAAGTAGAAAATTCTTTCCTGAAGAATTATCTGTGAGTAGTTCACTGCTTTAAAAAGTCATGCACCAGAACATTTGTACTCCCCAAGCAATGCCTGAGACTGCTGCTGTTTAACACCAAAGTACTCATTGGTACTGAGGTACTCACTGGTGTTTTTGCTGAACAAAATTCCCCAACTCTGGGGTTTTTTTTCATGCTTTGGTGATTGTTGAACAGAGACATGGGACAGTAAGAGCAAATGCAGTTTTCCACACCTGTTCCTGATGGCAAATCCAGGGATTCTGTTTTGGGCTACATAGGTAGGACTGGCTTCCCTACAAGCATTTTATGGATGCCCCACAGGCAAGATTCCAAACACTCTTCCTTGCAAGCTTTTACTTGCAGGGACATGGTGGGAGGCACCTGCAGCCATGGCTGCCTTTTTGGAGCACAACTGAAAGATGGGAAAGAGAAAAGAGAGGACCATGGATGAAAAAGTGAGAAAACTCAGGTAGGCACAAATCTCATGGGTTTGGGTTTTTCTTTTTAGTTATTACAATTTAGTGCTCAAAGATCAGCCCTGCTAACCCAGTTCTGGGGTGAATTTATTTAGATCAGCTCCTGCTCTTGGTAAAGGAGCAGTACAGATGTGAGGTGGGACTGTGCAGACTTTGGTGTTCTCAAGTTGTGGATGGACCTTGTTTTCCAGCTGCCAAAAACCAGGCAAAATTCAGGAAGGTGCAGGGCTAAGGATGGACAGTTCTGTGGGTCCCACTGCTACCAGGCTCAGTAAAAATTTAACAATCTATTTTCCAGCAAAGACCTTTTAAAGTGTCTTCTGAAAGTATGCAGTTCCTCCAACTGTAGTACCTTAAACTGCATTCCCAGTAATCCAGAGGTATTTCTAGCATGTTTAACAACAGGTTTTGTACGTTTTGGCTCAATTGTCATGATTTGATTGAGGCAGAAAATCCAATTAACCAAAATTGGAATTTTTCTCTTGGTAAAGACTTCAGGCTTGACCCCTAAATCAGTAAAATCATCATCATCCAGAAAATTGGACTGTTTAGGTAGAGGCAGGTGCAGCTTCCTTTGATTTTTGTCCTCGTGCTAGTGAGATATTTGGGTATTTTGCTAAAAATCCTGCTGTGGAAGGGAAAGGGTTCAGGAAAGTGAGCCTGCATCTAAAAAAGGTTCAGGACTATAAATAGGCTGAGTTTCGCCTGAAACCTCAAGAGCTGGGAGCAGGATGAGGGCAGGGAGCATTCTGTGAGGACTCTGTGTTACCTCAGCACCTGAAGTCTCAGAACCAATTTGAAATTCCAGTGTCCTAAGGCACGACAATTTTGATTAATGAAGATGGGAACATCCCCATCCCCGCTGCCCAAGGAGCAGAGGGAAGAGCTGGCTGCCAGGACAGAACAAAAGCAGCATTTGTTCGTGTGGACAAACATTGCAGAAGAGGAGGGAAGATGGGCCCTGGGTGTTCCCAGGCTGCTCTGACATCATGGAGGCATCCTGGCTCTGCCTGTAGAACTCCTGGCTCTGGGTGGTCAAGATTAAGAGCCAAACTCTCCACAGAGGCTGAGAAGGAAGACAAGTTTAGAAAGTGGGGGCTTTTGTGGAAGTGGAAAACCAGGCTAAAACATGCTAATAAGCTGTTTTCCAGAGAAAAAAACCCAGCCTGCAGTGGTCAGGCACTCTAGGAAAGCAAAGAGTTGAGGGTCTGGGAATTGAAGAATAGGAATGGGTTCAATTCAGCATTCCTTAGGAAGGAGCCCTCCCAGGGAATCCTCCTGCCCTAAGCCTGGCAGGTGCGAGGAGGACTCCGGACAAGCCCTGGCTGCCCACACTGCTCAGAGGGATGATGGTGACAGGAACACCACACACAACACCACTGTAAATTGTGGCCCTCATCTGTATTTTGTCCTTTTTTTTTTTCAGTAACACTTGTCAACCTCAATATTTTCTGTCAATAAACCTCGGGGGGAAGATTTGGAGGGAACTAAAAGCACGTTTGTCCTGTCCACAGCTGAAACAGCGGCGTGGGTGGGGATGAACCTGCAGAGGAGTGTTTGTTAGTCAGTTGTAAACTGGCAGGTGTGTGCCTTTCCCACACACTGAGTGCTCAGGAGCTCAGCTGCATCATTCCAGCTCCGATAACGTGCACGGCCGTCGGAATTCCTGCCCCCGCTCATGGAGCCATTTGTTGGATACTGCAAAGACACAAAAGGTGTTGGATCACACACAGCTCCTCTTCCTACTGAAGCTAAATATGCTTGAGGCCAGCTTTGAGTTAAGCACAGGATCATCTTAATTTTCTAAAGGGTTTTAATCCCACCAAGGTTTGGTTTAGAAGGGGCCTTAAAAGACTGTCTCATTCCAACCCCACTGCTGTGCACGAATGTGTGAAGTTGGTCTAATAAAAAAACCCAACCTAACAACAAGAAAACCTTCCAGTATGGCTGCAAAGCTACAAAAAGACTTAATGAGTAGATATGGCATTAATTTACTTTATACATATAATGAAGTATGCTACCCTATAGAATATATTTAACATGTAGACAGATAGGAGGTAAAGTAAATTAAATCGGTTTCTTTACAAAGAACTTAATTTCTCAAGTCCAGAGGGAAAAGAAAGCCAGGTCCCCCCCAGCAGAGCCCAGACTGGGGCAGAGGCAGGCAGGTACTCACCCCATTTATTTCCCACCAGCACCGGGCAGGCCGCGTGCCGCGTGCTGTAGTCGCCTTCTCCGCTGGGGAAGAGGTTGTACCAGAACACAGCTGTTCCCTGGGGGTGGCAGGGGAACACTCAGCCCTTTGCCCTGGCCAGCACACACTTTCACACCAGCTTACTGAGGGACAGGGTAAGGGTAGGTGCGTTTGTGTTTCAGATTCTCCTTTTAAACTGAAGGCTCTTTTCCATATTCTATCATTTGCTTCCTTGGGAATAAGTCTCCTTTGACTTATTGTATGTCTGTATACTTGGCTCTTCATTTTATTTTAAAAATCCTAAGCCAATTTCATTCAACTCCTGACCAGTTTAAGAAAGCCAAGATTATTTACTAAAGATGAGCAGCAGTCCAGCAAAGGCAAACCTTGCTTGAAGGAAAAACCTGACAGGAGAATTTCCTACAGCTGCCTCAAGACTAAATCAACTCAGATTTGAGTATTTTCAAAATGTGTTTTGGAGTATTTAAATGTTTTGCATCCACATGTGGAATATCGTGGCCCTTGGAATCACCAGCACAGCTCCAGTTGCTGCAGTTGAGGAAAATGACAGCACTGAGCTGCTTACAATTATTTTAAAGGTTCATTTTAAAGCTCTGTTTGGTGTCTGTTGTGTTTGAGGAGGTGGGGAGGAGCGGTTTTATCTGCTGGGTTAATCCTGCTCACCTTTTTTGGCCAAACACTGGCTCCCACTTCAGGGAAGACCGTGGCTCCCCCTGCTGACACATCACTCATCTGAACAGGTGGGGAAGCACAGGTGAGTTCAGGCTGATGAAATCTCACTTTTCAGTTAAAGTGAATCTTAATTTCAACATAAATCCCTTAAAAAGGCCAAACCCACTCTGTTCCCAGTGCAGTCCCAACCTTGTCCCTCCCACTCGAGTGTTAAGGCAGTGAACATATACTGTAAATACTGACCCAGGTACAAAAACAGGCAGGCAAATAATTTAAGTTAATGCTCAAATTTGGGGGGAAAATCCTCCATAAGACACATAGAAGAACCACAAAGTCTGCATAAGAAGACCCCCTCCCCAATATGTATTACCCCAAAGTTAGTGGCTGCTTCACCTGCAAGTCCCTTCAGCAAAAGAGAATTAAAAAAAAAGCAGAATTAAATCATTCAATGGTACAGAATATGCAGTGACAGACAGCAGAAATGTATCACTTACATAAAACAACCAAGTAGCAATTCTGTTGCCCGTTCCCAATTCCTTAAAAGCATCTGGCTCATCTTTCTGTGAACAAAAGCAGGCAGATTCCATCAGCATTTCTCTTTGGTTGCTGGGAGCAGCCAGTGACACACAGCTGCTGAGCCAGCAGCACACAACAGACTCACGCAGAAGAATTAATCCAAGCCCTCTCTTTGGAAGGAGGGGAGGAACGCAGTAGGAGTGAACCTATTAATTTAAATAAACCAGGCACTTTGAAATCCTGCAGGAGAGGGAGGGAGGGCATTAAGCCCAGATTTCTAATGGGTAAGAACAACTGTGCTGTCTGAGGCTGAGTCTATAAATCCTCCTCACAGCAAACTGAATTATTTAATTACACTCATCCCCCTTGTCCTTGGCAGCAGCCAGGGCAGCTCTTGGTCCCAGGGTCAGCTGGGACACCTCCCTGCCACCCTCCCCTTTGCATTCCAGCTGGGAAGCAGGGAGGAAGCCTCAGTGACAAACCAGGCAAGTAAGAGGTGTTTAGCACTTGACTTACAAGAGTGAACCCCATTTTGATGAGTTTTGATACCAACTTCTGTCACACCTCTGTTTTTAAACCCACCCCCCTGTGACCACAATTTGTGTGCACTGAAATTACAGCAGTTGTTACTCCAGGAAACAACCCCACTGTTTCCAAACAAAATCTAGTAATCAGTTGCAATGCCTAGGAGCAGGTGCTTACAGAGCAGAGATCCTGATTCAGAGTTGGTGGCTGGGATTGGCAGGGTTAAGGTTAATCTGAAGGGGTTAAACCACACAGAAATTATGCCCAGTAAATAACCAACTGAATTTCAGTAGTCTGCAATTTAAGCAGGAATAAAACAGGTGGGGAATTTAAATCAAATTTAAAAATGCAGGACAGTGAGATAAGGCTTTTTCCAGTTGTCAGGAGTCTGCTGGCACTCAGCTTATAGGTAATAACCTCCACATGTTCAGCTGGTGGTTTAGAGGGCTTTCTCCACGGACATGGATTAGGAAAGTGGAAGAGCTACACAATTGAATACACATTGAAGAACAGAGCAGTGTGCCCCAGCCCAGAGGCCCAGGCTTCACCAGGTCTAGCTCTCCTCCAGCTCTTTACTTGCCCGTGCAAAGTCAAAGTGGGGCTCATACTGTCCTCCCACTCCATAATTTGCCACCTGAAAAAGAGAAACACAGCGCTTGTGAAGAAGAAAGAGGTGAAGACAAAACAGGACTTACCCTTCCAAAATCAAAATGAGGCTCATACTGGCCTCCTACGCCGTAGTTGGCTACCTACAGTGGAAGGAGAAGCACAGGATCTAGTAAATCAGTCTTTATCCAGGCAAGAGTTTGACTGTCAGCTACAACCTTTGCACAGATGAAGTTTAAATACCAAGCCCCAGGAAAACATCAAGCCTCTGTCAGCTAGAGGAGCACATCCAAGTCTGGCACTGCAGGATGCAGCATGCTCCAGGTAAGGAAGCTGGTGCTTCCCAGGGCAGAAAAGCATTTTTCTTCTACAGAAAACTTTTCAGCCTCTGTTCTCTTCAAAACATATCACAGTGCTTTTACATTCTCAGATTTAAACCACTATTTGACTGTGTCAATAAATATTTGACTGTCCTTCTTGCCAGTTAGTTATAAAAAACTCCTCAATTTTTAACCAGATCCTTGGCTATTTTATCACCAGGAGCCCTGACAGAGTGGCAAGGAGCACAGCAGGTTTCAGAACCACTTTGTGGGTGTCCTGCTTTCTGCATACTCATACTCTGCTCACAGGCAGGGAAGCAACTGCTCATTTAAAGGCCTCAAACAAATAAACAAAAGCACTTCTAAATTATAATTTACTCAAGTTACACATAGAGCCAGTGTTTCCCACATCCCAGGGACACCAGACACACTGGTGGCCTTCCTTGAGTATGAGTCAAGCTAAACTTTTAACTGTCTCCAACAGCAGCAAGGTTTGACCCTGCAGCCATGAACCTCAGTTTATTTCTCTAAATAAAAAGGAATTACACATCCAGACTTTCAGTTAGCACAGTTTCCTTTCAGCCCCAAAAAGCCATTTCACACTGAACAGCTGCTCTGCAAAGACAACTTTGTTTCTGTAAACAAACGGGTTTGTGTGGCCACCCCACCCGAGCGAGCACAAACCATCCACCCACAGTGAGATGCTGAAAGGGTGGCTGACATGCAGCACCCAAAGCCATCCTGCACTCACCTGCAGCTCCTCTGCCGTGGAGACATCCAGCCCTGTCAGGTCCTGGATCCTGGTGTTGATGCGGGACACCACCGGGCTCTCGTACCCCGACAGCCACGCGCTGGGGGGGCACAGTTAGTGACACATGACAGCAACAGGCAGCACAGCAGCAACACTTGCAGTTGCTTGGAATGCCTGAGGAGTTTTTAGGACTCCTGGAGAATCTGGTGGCATGACCAGAAAGTATTCCCAGGGTGTTACAAAGCCCTGGGTTTAATGAACGTGTTACCCAGAAAGACCAATTCTGGCAGCGGTTTAAGGGAGCTCTATAACCAAGGGCCTGAATTCCCACACTGGGCTGAAGGAAATGTTCCAAACAGGGCTTCAAGCTGTTTTTTAAACCAGGCACACACAGTTTTGCTCTTTCCCCACTCCCAACAGCTCATTCAGCCCCTAGGGTGGGGCATTTTGAGGCAGGTGAGTTACTGCATTTGTGTAGCTGTAACTCAGCTCCCCTGAATGTCTCACACTTCCAGGCCAGCTGCCCTTTCTCCTCACTTACCCCTGCAATGCTACTAAAAAACATTCTGAAAACAATCAAACAATGCATTAAATTGAAGAATTTCTAGGAGAACAGCCTATTACAAATCTTTAGCACACAATGATTTTCAAGGGGTAAAAAGCCCCAAACTAACCCCCCCTTTTTTTTTTTTTTAATAAAAATGTGGAAGGTCAGCTCAGTTCCAAAGGCATCTTTCAAAATGTTTGCCTCCTTTTGTGTCTTAGACTTTTTCCACATTTGCTCACCTGGTGCCAGTTTCTCTGGATACTTTATTTATCCCATGCCAGCCACTGCACCTCCATTTTACCCTGGCAGCCCACTGCACTAATATGGGTGATAATATTGATGATTTGGGCCTTCTTTCCCCCCTTTTATTTTTTTAGCAGGGAAATGGAAACAGCTATTTTCTACCTTTTTTTCTAGCAGCTGACTCAGCTTTTGGGCTCAGCAGTGCTTCCTGCTGGACAGAAATCCCTGTGCCCAGAGCCCAGCTGGAAAATATCAGCAGCAGCATCAGTGTCTTCTTACTCAAATCAACCTTCACATCTATAGTAAATTAAGTTTTTCTTTAATTTGTATTTAATTACAAACCATGAATCCCCAAATACTTTGCCTGGGAGGAACAGTAGCGTGACACATGACACAAGGCACTGACACAGGTTACAGAATCTCTACGAGCATGTTTTTTTAAATGACAAATGAACTATGAGATAAAAGAAATCAGATTTCTCAAGACAGACATGCACAGACACATCCCCAGACCCATCCACTGCTGAACACTGTTAGTACAAGGAGGTGTTACAACACAACCTGCTTTGATTTCAGGTGGCAGAAGAAGGCAAAGACATGGATATGGAGCATTTACCAAACAAAACCCCCCTGAAGCAGCCATGCTACACAGCCATGGTGACCAGGTAATGCTCACAAGCAGCCCTAACCTCACATTTAAGACATAAGAAAAGCCCCAACACATCCAGCAGCTTCAGTGTAGGCTCTCACTGTTAATAAAAGGGGAAAAAAAAACCCAAAGAGAACAACCCAAAGAAAGAAAAACCCAAGCATTCTTGCTCTGTTGGTTATTTAGAGTGGCAATGAATGCTTCACCAGGGAGAATACTGCAACCTTTCAGGAAGGGGAGTACTGTATGTATTTTAAAAATAAAATTAACAGCCTCAGCATACAAAGAAAGCCTATGAAAGGTGGAGGAACAGGGAATTGAAACCATATTCCAAGTGCCAGCCTGTCTGCTGGGTGCTGAGCAAAACCACAGGGAGGCCTGGAGGGCTGCAGAGTTACAAGGGGATTTAACCCTGGAGGTGTCATGAAACCTGTATCCATAGCTTTGCCTGGCCACAGAATATTCCAGCTGTCCCACATTCCCTCCTCTGGTGCTGTCTCAGCTTGCTCCCTTGCTGATAAAAGTCTGCCTCATTCAAAACTACTCCTTCACACGAAGTTGGCTTTTTTCCTGCCCTTGTCTATTAAAAAAAAAAAGAAAAAAAGAGGAGACTCCCCTGAGCAGTGGTGCAGGAGATGCAGCATTAACAGCCTTAAACATGATCAGTAACTTGTTTTCTTTTAATATTTACAGACTTCAGGTTCAGCCTGAGTCAGTGACTGGACTGCACACAGCTCTGCTCTTCCATGAACATCTGTCACATGAGACACTGAACTTGGCAGGTTCATTGCATTCTCTGTATCTCTGACCAACTGCCACCTCTGAGTCCATGATGGGCCCTAATAAAAAGGGACAATTCCTGGGAAGCCACAGGCAGGGCAGTTCAAAAGACCACTGATTTAGAGTTACAGAAGGATTTGGCATTTCCTTAATAACCCCCCAGATCCCTGAGCACACAAGTTTGGTGTTTTGCTGACCCACTTGGCTTTGTAAAAAGCCATCTATGAACTGTTATAAAAGATGGAAACTATCCCTGGCTGCTCCAAGCCTTGTCCAGCCTGGCCTTGGACACTGCCAGGGATCCAGGGGCAGCCACACAATGTCCCATATTCCTCCCTCTTACAATTCTGCATGAGGCACCTTAGAGATTTTTAATGGCAGGATGCTTCTGCACACAAATAATTGTAGACTAAGCAGTACATTAAGGAAAAAACAGACAATTTTCTGCAGCTACTGAACACTCAAAGGCACATCCTTCCAAAATCTCACCTCCTCAGCTGCACTGGTCAGTCTAGGGGCAGACATCGCATCCCAACACTGCTTCTCTAAGTCACTGGCCACAAAATACTGGCATTTATGTTTAAAAGCCTTCTAAGCCTTGGTGTACAGAAAAGTACCAGTAGAGACACAACAGGGAGTGAGTAAAAGCTCAGCCTGGTATTTCTGAAGTGGAAACTTTTAACATTACGTGCTGCAAGCTCTGGCTGCCTGCTGGGAGGAGAGAGAAGGGGGAAAGGCAGTTTTTATCTGTCAAAGCAGTGTGTGAGTGGGTGGGTTTATCCTGGTGCTGCACACACGGCTCCGTGGTGCTGGCAAGGTGCCCCCCTTCACAGAGTTGCCACGTCCCACTGAGGGAACAGTAGCTCTCTCAGAGACAGGAATGCTGTAATTTAGGAGGGCATGTGCTGGGAAGGAATGTTTGGAGGGGGAAAGCAGTCATCTATTAAAAAAAAATAAAGTGAGCATTTTTGGGTTTTCAGGAGCAATGATTCATCCGGAATCCGAAGCAGCTCCAAGGGAAAGATGTTTCTGGCAGGGCAGGAGAGCAGCAGGAACAGCACAGGCCCTCTAAATCAGGCTGGTGGGGGTGGCTGCAGCCTCCTACTCCAGATTTAGGTGTCAAGTGCTCTTGGAAAGTCCATACCCATCCTGCAGACCTGCACATGGAGGAAAGCAAAGGCAAGGAGAAGCAGGAGGAGAGTCCTGCTGCACCCCCCCTCAAGGCTATTCCTACCCTCCAAAAACGGTCTTCCCCAAATTCTTGGATGTGTCTCTACAATTTTAATTGCAGTTTCCAGTGAGATCCTGAATTAAAAAACTTAGCTTGGTAAAATGTGATTTAATTCTGAGAGCTCCTTGGGTAGGAGCTTCCTGGGAGGGAAGCTCCAGAAGGCCACATTTTTCAGCATTAAGAATTTAAGGGTCTCATTTCCCCAGGCCCTGTCCTGGGTTTTTAATTGGCCTTTAATACTGGTGGTGCCTTGCACTATTTTTTCTGACTGTGGTATCTGCACTACCTCAGGGAATAACACTTCCTACTAATGAAAAATCACAACTCTAAATAAAAAGTTCTTTCACTAAGCCTCATCTATTTAAATAGGGACCAATTATGCATCCCAATTTCCATCAGTAATCTGGTCACCTTCTCCAATTCCCATCATTAGCACATCAAGTTTGACAGGAGGAGATGAAGGAGTTTCCTCAGTAAAGGACAGTCTGGCACGGAGGACAAACCCCACAAGTAAATAAATGAAGCCTTCAGAATACACAGTGACAAATAACCAAGATAGGTAAGACATGGACAGACTTGAACATTAAAACATTGAAATAAAAATTAAATGCAACAGATGTCCAATAGATGAATGTTCCTAAAGTCCCTCTTAAGGAGCAAACATGTAAGAGCTTCCCAGGCAATTTCCAAAGGATTCCCACTCCCTGCATGTGCCAATGAGTACGCAGACTCTCATGCTGCAAAGGTACAAGGCATAAAAAGAAATGTTTTCAACTTCCCACTGGAGTGGCCTTAAGGACCTCAGCTCCAGCCGTTTTCCAGTTTTCCTGAGCCTTATCATTATTCCTGAATCAATCACCTTTCTGTGATCCCATATTTGGAAGCACTTTTACCTTTCTGGTGAAATTCACAGCTAAATAAAAGCCCTTCAGCTCCAGGCTGCTTTAAGTTCAGGAGTTTGTTCAAAGCAGCTGGAAGAACAGTGGGTTTCTATTTGAGCAGCAGCTACATTTCATCATTTCAACGAGGAAAACCCCTTAAAATCATCACCTAGCTTTAATGTGCAGTGCTCCCAGGAATCACAGCAGCTCCTAGCTCTAAGCAGGTGTGGATACTGAAGTTTAGGAGCAGAGGTGAGCCAGGCAGGTGCCCCATTGCACTGGGTGCCAGCAGAGCCCCACGCCCCGTTTAGTACGTTAGTCGCAGCACACAAGCCATGCTCAGCCAGAGAGGGCAGTTCCACCTTGGAATGCCACCACTGACAACCAATCCCTACTTCAGCAGGCCCCCTGCTTTGTTATGTGACAGCTTTAGCCCACTCTCCTTGAAGGAAAGGCTGAAGAATAAGAGAAGTTACACAAAGTCCTTGCCCACGTTTAGCGCTGAAGCGGCGCAGCCCCAGGACACGCTTCCTCAGATAAGGAATCCCTTTCCCTTACCTCTTAGAGACTCTGTAATGTGCTGTGGTCAGTTTCCCAGTCTCAGGGTCATGAACAGTAGCACGGCTCAGCTACAAAAAGAGAAAGGACAAGGCTTACCCACCTCGCAGGCTGCTTTTTGGCCAAGCCCCAGGTGTTTGAAAGGGTTCCGATTGGTCCGGATGCGATGCTCGCAAATTAGCAATGGTTGGAAGGGCAACACAAGCTGCAGCTGCCATGTCCAAATCACAACAAATTGGTTGGAATAATTTGGTTAGATTGTCCTTTCACTTTTTTCCTCCCTTGTATTATTTTATCTTATTTGTTTTTTTTTTTTTTGTTTGAAATAAAGTCTTTCTGCAAGTAATTTATGATGCTGAGTTTCCCAGACGATTCCTCCTCATCCAGAAGTTTTAACTCCTCCCAGAATTTTGGCTTGGTGATGGCCTGTACAGCCAATCTTTAATTACCACTGCTAAAACCAGGGGAAGGCAGGCCAGGGGCAGGTGGTTTCTTTCAGATCCAGCCAATTTTGGAAAGCACTGGCTAAATTCAGCAGTTGTAGTACTTAATGGACAAGCTGAAAAGAAGCAGGAGCCTGGTGGAAGCGAGCCTGTGTTCTGCCAGGTTTGTGTCAGGCAGGGGGTAAAGGAGCCCAGCTGGGAGTGTGGGATTATCCTGGACAAGGAGATGTGTGTCTGTGTGCATGGCAAGGACCTGAAGCATCTCTTACACCCATTAAGGCACTTCGAGGTCTGCTACATTTTCCAAAGAAAGGAAAGACAATTCTTGGTTGTGAGAAGAGCAAGGGGAAAGTAATATATAGATTAAAAGCCAAAACCAGATTTTACTGAAGGTTTTGTAGCATCTTGTATTTCTCACACTGACTGCAGAGACTTGCCTTTTTTTTTCCAAAACACATTTGAGGAGGCGACCAAAAAGGAAAGAACACATCAAAACACGCCCCCAGAACTTCCAGCTGAAGGAAAAGACTGAGAAACTCAGCAGTAACAGCCTGTTACAGATCTGCACTTAATCACAAGGTGGACCACAGAGCTGTCTCTTCAGCCCACCTCTGGTTTCCTCCTAGTGAGCAGGACGTACACACTCAATACAGGCCCAAAACCTCTGGCATAGAGCTCTCTTACCTTTTGCTAATTCTGTAATGTGCCGTCTCCAAGGCTCCCGTTATGGGGTTTGAAATGGTGGCTCGCCTCAGCTGTGAAGCGAACCATCAGAAGTTGCATTACAAGCACAATCTGCATCCCAGCAATCCGACCATTCAGAAGCCTGGCCAGGGGGCAGCGCCGCCGCCCCGGCACCGCGGCCACGGACGGGGCAGGCGCCGCTTTTACCAATGGAAAGGGTTCCTGTTGGGTTCTTTTTTAGGTTTTCCACAAGTCCTGTTTCCATGTCTGTAGCGAGAACAGTGGTCTGAATAAAGCAGCTTTGATTTCTTTTGCAGTGAAATGCTCTGGGAGCAGCACAGTGCTGTGGCATGTGGACAAGGGGTGCCTTGTGACACTGTCCTGCCTCTGGGTGAGGAGTTGGACAGGTACATTGAATCCAGGCAGCTCCATAAGCCAAAGGTGAATAAACTATTCCTTTTTGGTTCTTCCTGTACCAAAAGCAGCACCGACCTCCTTTGAGCTCACACAAACTTTTGCTTCACCCGTGGTCACATTTATACAGAATGGGAACTCCTGGCTCAAGGCCTTCCTTTCCCTCTGCTGTGCTCAATTTACTTCATGCCTTCCCATCTGTGTTAATATTCCAACTCAGAACATGCACTACCAGACACTGCCATCACTCAGAACTGGAAAGGCTGAGGTGCAGAGCCTAAATTTTGGAAAAGGCACAACGTGGTGCCAAACTCCCAAACAAATCAGCAGCATTTCTCCACTGTTAAACTAAACAAGCCAAGGCCTCTCCATACCTACTGACAAGAAAAGATAGTGGCAGCTCCCAATATGCTGCCTCTCCTCTCCTCCGATGCAGACACATAAAAAAAACAAGGCACAAACTACAATTCCAGTGAGACTCCAGAGCTGAATAATGAGGCTCCATCCTGCCAGCACGGCAGAAGGCTGGGCACAGATCAGCCAGCACTGTCTCCTCCCAGAGGATGGCAGCATCCTGAGCATCAGGAGGAAGATGACCTTTCAGTCTCCAAGAACACAACCCTTTTGCTGCTGAGCCGTGCAAGGCCTCAGCCACAGGGGATGTGTGGAGCAGTAACTGCATACAGATGCTCCTGCATTAAAGGTCTCCAAGTCTTTGCCAGAAGCAGAGTGTTTGCCAGGAAAACAACCAACCTTAGCAAGTTCAGAGCTTACAGTGACACACTCACAGGTTGTCTACTCTGTAAAGTAGTGGTTTGGCCACATTCCACAGGTGTGGAATGCATCACCAGGAGCAAAGCGGCTCCAACACCTACCGACCAGCAATGGGGGCTCTGATTTTCAGCTCTGCAGCAAAGCTGCCTGGCAGGGGAGCAGGTGCCTCACAGGTACAGGGAGGGAAAAACTTACACTTCCTGCATATAGTTACCTCAGGAACCTCCAAACAAAATCCCTGAGGTTGGAAAAGACCTCCAAGATAATCAAGTCCAACCACTGATCAATCCCCAGCTCGTCACCAGCCCAGAGCACTGAGTGCCACGTCCAGTCATTCCTTGGACACCTCCAGGGATAGGGACTCCAAAGTTCCCTGGGCAGCCCCTGCCAAGGCCTGACAAACTCTTCAGTGAAGAAATTCTTCCCAATGTCCAACACATCAGGCTTCAGGGAGCTTTAGGAACACCTTCAGGCTCCCTAGCAGGCGGTGCAGTGGCCAAGGACAGCCTCACCCCCCGGGTGCCCCTGTACAGCTACAGTTTCTCTACCTTGCAACAGGCCAAGCCAGCTTCTCCTGCACTGAGAGTTTCTTATTCCCCTAACCTCCATCTGCTCAGCTCATTCCAGATAAAAAACCATTCAGGCCAAAAGGAAAGGAAAAAAGCAAGAAAATTGTATTTCTACGGGTTGAAGTCTCATTTTAGAATTGATGGAAAAACAAATTAATTTAACTAACTACATCTTCAATGTACCTTTGTAGATGAAGAGCAGCAGCAACTGGCTACAGAAAGCAACTCTATCAGTTTTCTGTTTACCTTGGACACTCCTCTTTACTCAAACAGTGGAGCTGCCCTGGATTATTGCTCACTGAGAAACAACAACCTTTGAATCCAGTGTCTGAAACAGGGTTGATGAGCC
This sequence comes from Notiomystis cincta, assembly GCA_013398075.1. Classification (NCBI taxonomy): domain Eukaryota; kingdom Metazoa; phylum Chordata; class Aves; order Passeriformes; family Notiomystidae; genus Notiomystis; species Notiomystis cincta. The sequence continues at coordinate 130,524 of VZRX01000113.1, forward strand.
ACCATCATCAGTAAGAAGGCAAAACCCACCATCTAAGTCCTGCCCTCTTAAGCAGGACTTCCCCTTGGAAGCAGACAGGTTCCAAGCCTGGGAGACAGAAGTCAATCTTATACCAAAATGGAGAACACAACCATTCTTTCTTGTCCATGCAGCAAGGTGGCATTCCAGGACCAGAAGAACACCAGGACCAGAAGAACAGCCGCCTTTCCCTTCCAGACTTAGAAAGCAACAAACAAAAGCAGAAAACCAAACCCAAGTCAGGAAAACCCCAGCACCCCCTCACCACTTTATGTCTGTTTTCTCTTGGAGAGCGCTCTCCTCCTCATCTGAACCAGCTGAAACTGTGTCTGCTGGCAGAGCCTGACAATCCTGCACTGCTGTGACCTGGCTCCAGTCATCAGAGAGAGCTCCCAGCTTTCCCCAGACTCCTTCCAAGGCTGTCACCAAGAGCTGCAAGGTGAGGCAGGTGAGGCTCGAGTGCAGGGGGAACTCAAGATTCCAAAGGCGAGGAAGTGCAAGGAATTTACCCTGGGCTTTGCGAGCTCCTTCACGGTCTCGATCTCTTCGTCGGAGATGATGTCCAGGAAGCGAACGATGCGAGGCTTGTCCCACTCGTCCTCCTGCTTGACGGGGCCCAGGATGTACCTGGGGTTCCTGTTCCCGTCGTAGTAGCGGCAGAAGAGCCTCTTTTGTCTCCGGGGAGTCTGGAAGGGAGGCAGAGCAAGGGGGAGTCAGAGAGCTCCCATGGGACATGGGTATCTCCAAGGACAGAACACAAACCATTCACTCTCCCCACCTCGTTATGTGACAGGTTAAGGAGATGATTTCACTTGGAGAAGTCAGTTCTGTGTGCACATTAATGTTGCTGTGCAGTACTTTGGTGAGTGTTACTTTGCACAACCCTACTAAGATAATTGTATTGCTGAAAAAACACCCTTATTTAATTCTGCTGTCTGTGACTCCGGACTTCCAGCATCCTTATTCAATTAATTACACTGATGGAGCACATCCAAGACAGCCAGCAGTGCCTGGGGCAGCGTTACTTTCTGTCTACTGGACAAGCTGAAACGGGGAAGAAATCCAACACATGATCCTCAACTCTGCACACTCATCCAGCTGCTCTAACAGTTTCCTTGCTTGCACACCACACACAAATTCCTGACATTGTTTGGTTTCAAACATTGGAGAACAGTCTACTGCACTTTACCATTTTGAGCCCCTCCCCACGGCACAGCATTTCGTACTTCCTTCTCTCGGGCAGGTAATCCTTTTTCTTAACCTCAGTTTCCTTCTCCTGCTGCTCTTCTGAGTCTGTGCTGGACTTGTTTGCTTCTTTTTCTTTAGCCATGATGTATTCAAAGTATTTCATGTTCCCGTTTGCTCTTTGATGTTCGGGATCTATGGAGGGAGAAACAGATGGGGATCACTGGCAGGGTTCCAGCCCCTGAGGAATCATCCAGAAGTGGTTATTTACAGACAGCAAAAGCAAACAGATGCACGCGACCGCTTCTCAAACCCTCGCTGCACACCGGGGTCCCAGCCCTAAGGAAAAGGGTCTGGCCATTCCAGCTCAGCAGAGAGGGAGAGACAAGGGAATGGGACAGGGAAAGAGCTGGGACACCACGACTGGCTGTAAACTTGAAAACTCCCCAGCAGGATTTGAGATTGCTGGTGACAAAGCTTTTGAACTTATAGAATTAACTTCAGTTCTTTAATAAGTGGCTCTCAGCAGCTTTTGCTGTGTTAAGGTTAGTTCTGAGCTTCCCAGAGCATCCATTACACAGCCAATCAGTGGAGTATTTACAGAAGAATAAATGCTTTCATTTTTCATGAAACAGACTCATCTCACTATCTTGTAATCTGTATTTCTTGTTTTTACAAGTGTTTCATTTTCAGCATCCTGAACTTGTATTTAAATAAGCTGCAGATATTTCAGTATCACCAATTTAGTTTCAATTTCATTAATTTTGGTTTTGCCTCTCCCTAAGGGGAAGTAATCTCAACCCAGGAAAGCAAAATGTAGGGAGAGAACCAGATTTCAGGCAGCAGTGCCTCAGGTAAGGGGATAGAAGCCATCAGCATCGGGAGGCAGAAAACCCTTCAGCAGAAAGGAGCAAATCCCCATCTAAACCAGTAAAAATGCACTTTGCAAAGGCACACATAGGTCAGAGTCCAGGCAAGCCTGCACTCCCCAGGACAAACCCACACAGAGCTGTGTCCCTGTGGCCATACCCAGCTCCAGGAGGCGCCTGGTGAGCGCCATGGCCTTGCCCAGGTCCCCCTGCTGATACACAGCATAGCTCAGGTAGTCCAGGATGTAGACTTTGTCTGCAGAGGACACTTCTCCCTCATCCAGCTGCTTCAGGGCTTGCTCCATCCACAGCTCCGTGTGGTAGTAGTCAGCCTCTGTGTAGGCAATCTTCCCCAGCTCAAAGCAATCTTCAGCTGTTAGAAAGGATTTGTGCTTCACACCTGGGTATTTAAAACAAAACAAACCAAGTTTACAAAACTTGAAACTTAAACTTGCTGGTTTCCAGACCAGTCCTTCGAGAAACATTCGAGTTATTTCTCATTCCTCGCAGCAGAGTTTTATTTCTGCTCTCCCACAGCTCCCTTCTGCAGTAGCTATTTGCTGAAATCTCTAAAGCCTGTAAATCCTTGGCACACAAGCACTCAGATGCAGCTTTCCATTGCCAGAATACCAGCAAACAGCTAAATGTCTCTACCACTAGTGAAAAATCAAATTAAACAAACCTTCCTTCCTCAAAACCCCAATCACTTCAAGCAAGAGCAAAAATAAGCCAAATTTGAAGTTTCAGAACTCTGTTTTCAAGGACATCACATTATCACTTCCAAAATGTTACTGAACCACGACTTGTTAGTGACAACTTGGTGGGGGAGGAAAAGGAAAACATCAGGGAGTAAATTCCCAGCTGCTTGGGATTTTTTCAAGTCAGTCATTTTTAGAAACATTTTAAGTGACTTCTGAAAGATTAAAGCACTGGTAGGCAAATTACAGATTCCTATTTTTGCCTCTGGAAATACAGGCCCTATGAAAAACCAAATTTAATCTTGTAAAAGTGAAACAGGACCTGCCAGTGTTACAGCTAAAATTACTTCCCTGATTACATCTTAATCCATTCTGAGTTCCTAACAGCAGCTCTGCAGTGCTCAGATAGGGCAGCTGTTCATTCCTGCTCCCTCACTAAACACCTTGTGTCCACCCTGTGATGGGCAGCAACTGCAGTTTCCCGAGCCTGAATGGATGAGGTCTGAAAGGACACAAAGATTTGGCAGTAGTTGAGATTCTGGACCTAAAGAAATTCCCTGGAAATGAAGAAAAGGAGCACAAACAAGTGACCACGTGGGAAGCTCCCCTTTGGAGCTCTCCAGAGTTCAAGCTATTCTCTTTTAAACTCCAGAACTTCCAGGTGCTGCCATTACACTTCACTGTACACAGGCTGGGCAGCTCCTTGCTCCAAAAGCAGCAAAACTTCACCTTGTATTTCTGTGCTGCTTGAAGAGAACAGCAACGAGCTTCTTATTGCATTAGAAGGAACCTGTAGCTCCCTGAGAAGGTCTTGAACCAAACCCAAAAGCAAGGTTATACATCATAACACATAAAGCCAATTACCCTTAATTTTATTAGGCATCTGACCACAATGAGCACTTGCAAAAACACAGATGGATTGTACAGAGCTGATTTGTTGCCAGCTGGCACAGGACTATTTTTGAAGAGAGAGGAAACAAGGAAGACTCAGCAGAAAAATTTTTCTGACAAAAAAAAGAAGTTGTGTCTTCTCCTGCACAGAGCAACCTATCAAAGGTCAGCTCAGGCTCAAGTCTGTGTATGCACCATGTTTTGCTCTTCAGTTTATACAATCCCTGAAGTTTAAACTCAGAGGAACTTGTAAAAATGCATTAAGTTGTGCAATAAAACTGGGTACTCTGCCAGTGCAACACAAGGAAAATCCCACACACAGGCAAGATTTCATTGCTATCGATTTTTATTACAAACTATTAACACTGGATTATCTTACCATAACTAGAAGAAAGATGCAGATTTCAACCAAAAACTCCACCTTTTTTTCATTAATTTTAGCCAGCTCAACATCCTTCCTAATGTTGCCTTCAGGCTGAGCAGTTAGACAAGGTGGAAGAGAGCAAACAATTTGTGATCAGGACATTTGGGAAATGGCAGTAAGAGGCGTGGCTGGCTCTCACCTGGCAGGTTCCCTCTCGAGAGGGTGTCTGTGTCCAGGTTGTAGGTGTCCTGGAGCCGCAGAAGGGCCTTGGCTGCACCAGTCTGATCCTCATCATTCGGGAAGAACTGCCTCTGGATCGTCATGTTGGAGATAAAGCCTGGAAAAGACAGGGAAGCACGTGGTCACCTCTGTCCTGGGAACTGTTTGAACTCCCTGCTCCAGGGAAAGCTGAGGTCCACCTTCACACAAGTCTGAACTGAAATCACTGCACAGTTTGCATTTGGGTTGGGTTTTTTTAAAGAAAGCAAAGGAAAAAAAATCAAAAAGAAGCACTTTTTTTGTTTTTACCCCACTCATTCAGAAGGGCTTGAAACACACTGGTGCAGATTTCTGGCTGGCAGGTGCAGAGTCTTTTCAGTTGCCATATTCAGTCCCTCTCACAGCAAAGGGGAAACTGAATGTGCTGAATCCTTATCAGAGACTGATCCTGTGTCTTTTTGAAAGCTCTGCTTTCTTGTAATTCCTTACTACTGGTATTAATTAGCTGTTGAGACAGTCTCACAAATCAAATATATCCATCCTAGCTTCCTTCTGCTAAGTGTCTTTCACAGTCAACTATTTCACATCCTGTTCCCTGCTAAAGAGCTTCCAACTCTTGCTGAAGAAAAGAGGCAGCAATTAAGTATTTACTACACTAATTCAGATTAGTTCCACAAATGCTCAGTCTCAAAAGCAGATTTGCAAACCTAACTCAGCCCCTGATGTGTGAAAGGCAGGGAGCCTGTGATGCTGGGTTTTACTTGCAGGCACACTCACCATCTGACATGTCCTTGAGGACCAGGCTTTCCAGCTCACCCCACTCTGTGTTGAGCCGTTTCATCAACTTGAACGCGTTCACAGGATGGCCCAAAAACCCCTCTGGGTCCTTCGTGGCAGTATCTGTCAGCTGATCCAACTTCTCTGCCCATCTATAATGAAAATATTCACTGAAGTCTCACAGAAGCCTGCAGGTGTGCTAGAGAACTGATTACAAGCTACTCAAATGCCTTCAAAAACCCAAGACAAATTGCAAGCTTTTACACTATCTATATTTAGAAATCTTCTAAAAGGAAGAAAAAGAGCTACTTCATTTTTTTAATTAAGTTTTCTTCCTCAGCTGCAGCCCAAATCTTGTGCTGCTCTTACAGTCTTTGTTGGAAGCCTGCAGAAGGAACTCCTTCCTCCAAGCCCCAAAAGCACAATGCCAGCAGTTCCATTATGAGCTGGCATGCAGGACTAATCAAAAACAAAGCTTTACCCACACTTTCAATCTTTCAAATGCCCCTTTCTTTTCCCCCTAAGGCTCACAAAAAGGCATTTCAATGCTTGTCTCGAATTATTTTAGGTTTAGACACACACTGTTACATTTGTGAGATGCCCCTTGCCTCTCACCACAAAGCTCCTTCCCCTGCTGAAAGCTTGGATTAGGAAACATGCAGTTCTCACACTGCCAAATGAGGAGCCCAGATCCAGTTTCTGGTACTGCAGCTCCAACTCAAACTTCTCCAAGTGCCACAAGTTATTCACAACCCCAATGTGCCCCAAAACAAGCACAGCTTTCCAAAAGAGAGAGAGAAAAAAAAAGTGGATCTACAACATGAAGACTTGCAGCAACACCCTGCAATCAGGGCAAATTGATGTTAGAGAGCCACACCCCACAGAGAATCCCAAAGTCCAACAAGAAAGCCACTACAGAATCCGTAGCCTGGAGGGAACTCTGCCCACGAGCTGGAGCTCCTCTTGTTCCAGGATCTGCTTTGCCTGAATTAAATCTGCAGCCTTTACCTGAGACAGGGAGGTGCTCACAGCTGTTAGAGGTGTTGCATTTGCTCTTCCCACACCATCCCTAATTGTTTCCCTACACTCTGACAAATCCCTGTGTGGGTTCTCCCAGCAGCCACTTGAGGGAGGGGCTCCTTCCAAAACAGGGGGCTCCAAGTGCTGCTGGGGACCAGCTCCAGCTCAGAGCAAGCCAAAGACGGAAGGAACCAACTTCACACCGTGCATTGCACAGGGTCAACCCCCCTGCACCTCCCACTGCCAGCCCTAGGGAGGGGCTGAAAAGCCTTGACCCACAACCACAGGGTTGGGATTTCCTCCAGGTGGTTTCTGTTGGAAAAAAGCCCTCCCAAGAGGCCTGAACCTCTGGTGATTTCCCAGCTTTCACTGAGTTTAAGGGAACACCAGCTCCCAGTATCCTTCAGATGCCAACAAACAATGCTGGCATTTTTTTCCAGGTTCTTTAATGGCTCTGTGGCAGTTACTTGAACTCTTCTGATCTGATGGGGAGAGCCTCTGATAAAATAAAACAGAGCTGCAACGCTTCTACCATAAGCTGTATTTACACACTTTTGGATGCCCAACTGGCAGGTTAATTTGTAGCTATAAAAAATATACTTGTAACATTCCAAACCTGTCAGCAACTCCAGCTCTGCATTTTAAGTGACAAAGAAGTATCTTTCTTCCTGGATGGTGGAACATCAGAAAGAAGTATACAAAGGCTAAAATAAAAACCACCTCTCCACCTAGAACTGTTTCAACACCCTCAAGACAGATTTATACATATTTCTGAAAGCAAGGAAACCATCCTGTTCAGTGATAAAATATGTTTATTTCTAGCTGTGACAAAATCTAACATATGGGGCTCTGGTCCTCACATGGTCAGGTCTTTTCTTATTTATACACCAAGCAGTGCTCAAGGAGAACAGATTACACCCAGCAAAACCTGCTGCTTTAAGCTTTGCCCCAGAGGAAAAATTCCACAAATTTAATCAAGCCTTAGGAAGCACTTTTTGCATAAGGGTGGACTCAAACAATTAACCATTACCATTATGAAACCAACTGCTTACTTTTTGATCTGCTCCAGCTTGCTTTCCTCTGCCTTGATGTAATCTTTGAGTGACACGACCAGATCTTTTTCTGTATTAATTAAGTCTGTCATATGACCTAGAAAAAAAATGAGTTTGGTGAGTCAAGGAGAAACACAAAACCCTGAGAATTAAAGGCATTCTTCCTCTTTTCTACTTTCTTCCTTACCCAAAAGTCTTTCTGCATTTACTTTAATAACCCTGAAGGAGTATTTGAGTAAGGCCTTTTATTTTTTCTTTTTGAAGGAGAAAATCTCCCGCTGGACCAAGCTTGTTGCCATGGAAATTAATGTAATATTGCATATTTATTATTAGAACTAATTTAGGATTCATTTGGAAAAGGAAATAGTTTGCCACAGAGTAATCTTTCATCCAAGCATACATAATGTAGAGCAAATAAAGAGAAAGCTACAGAAACAGACAAAGCCTTCGTGTTTGATACACAACACTAATCCAGGGCTTTATTTTTAAGATTGCATCCACGACTTCAAGGGGTTCCTGGGATTAATTAATAATTGCTTCACCTCCTGCAAGCAGGAGGTTCAGCACAAAGGGGTTCAGCACCCTCCCTGAGGCCACCAGAACCCAAGGGTGAGGACAGACATGCTGCACCATCATGAACACCACTTCCTTCTACATGTCTGCAACACCAAAATCCTGTTTAAATTACAATACCTGTAAGAATTAATAGTGATTTCAAAGCCTAGTCTGCATGATCAGACTTACCCCTGGACTGACTTAAAGCCTGTTTCTCCCCAAAGAAAAGTCAATAACATGGTAAGAACTAGGAGTTTAGCTAAACTAGAGTTTAGCTGTGTACCAATTAAGGCCTTGGGTGATTAACACATCATTGCAGAATCAGCTTTGAGGGCTGCCAAGAAACTCTTTTGGCTACACCAAAGCAGGCCTCACCGATGGAAGTGAAGAAGTCCGTGTGGGCACAAGAGAAAGGCAGCAGAAATCCCAGGGCTAGGGCACACCAGACCTTCTTAAACACCATTGCTCAGCAGCTCTCAGCTCACCACGCACCTGTGAGAGAAACACACAACAGCTGAAAAATCCCTGCTCACCAGAGACTTGAACCCACCTTCAGAAGAGGCAGCAGAACCCTGACAGCTTGAGCAGCTCTCACAGACTGAGTCCCTTCTGCCGACTTTTATACCTGCCTCGTGCAGCAAGGGAAGAAAGAATAGCTCAGGGAGAGGATGTTCACCAGCACTCCTCTTTTTGGTATCTAAGTCACGCTGCAGATAGAGCTGCTTTGCAAAAAGCACTGAAAAAAACCATCAAACACTGAAAAAAGCCCACAACACCAAGTTAAAATAGCCATTATCAAGTTCATCCACTCAATAGGGAAAAAAGTTTCCTTTTTCCAGTCAGAAAACTGAAAAGTGAACTGCCAGTGGAACAGGTCTGAAGGAAAACCCTACAGGAGCAGGCCAGAGAGGGAGTTGTGTGCACACTCCTGCTCCTCTGCTGCTGGAGCACAGAGCCAGGCGCCACACCTGACACAAAAGGCTGCTCTGTCCCTGGATCCTGGGTAAGTCCCAGGGCAGGCTCACAGGCAGTGCTTTCTGCAGGGCCAGCTGCCAAGCTCTCAGCCTTTCAGGATCCTGATCCCTTCAGCAGCCCAGGATTGCCTGGCTCCTGCATACTTTAGGCGTAATTATGCCGTCGTGGAATTCACAAGGTTTATTTTTTTCCCCCCAAACAAAAGCTGGGATTCTCACGTACTGTATCTGCTCAGAAAAATGAACTCCGGAGTGTGGACTAACAGAAACTGGTTTACAACTCTTCCAACGGCACAATTAATGAAGAAAAAAAAGCAACAAGCTCAGCTACAATGGTAATTTGGCCTATTTAGGGAAGAACTAGGCAACATAACCTTTACCAAGTAAACAACATAGACCCAGGAGTTCTATTCACACAGGGAAGGTGCAAACATAATCAGGAACATTCAAAAGTTACACCCAAATAAAAACCATCCTGCCCACAAGTGGTGGTATAAACAGGGAACATATCCCTGACTCCAGTGTGCAGGATCTCTCCCCACACTGCACCTGAGGGCCAGCAGGCAGCTCCCTCCTCTCCACCTCCAGCACTCCAAAAGGAGGGGCACTGGCATTTGGATTTACTCTGAGGACTGCCCTTGGACAGGACAAGCACAGTTCCACTGGCACCAACAGGAACAACAGGAAACTCACACGAGCCTAGAAAAGCAGCACAACCTCCAGCTCTTGCAAACCACCCAAAATCTGCATGACCACAACTGAAGGGCTGATGCATTCCGGCGCTTTCTGCCCGTGAAAGTGAGAATTTGGGGAGGGAAGCCTGGAGTCCTCCTCTTCCCCTCTTGGGCAGCCCTGCTGTCCACAGCAGCATTCCTCACCTCTTCCCCTTGGCTCATCCTCCCCACAGGCAGCCAACGAGCTACATCAGACTGTTCTGGACATACCTAATAAAACCCCACTGATGGCCATGGCCGTTCTCACTGAGAGCACCACTCAATTCCTGTTTCACCCTGCAGAAAGCCAAGTGCCTCCTGCTCATTGAGCACTCGAGCCAAGGCATCTGTGAATCAGTGACAAAGCACAAACAGCTTTACTACGCCATAAATATTTGCCAATTTTATCAGTACTGGGAATGCACTGAGCTATTTGTTTACTGCACTCCGTGAAACACAAGAGAAGCTTCAGAAACGTTCCTTTCTTGCTATTAATCAAGATGAAGCTTTTTAAAAACATAAAAACCAACAAACCAAATCACCAAAAAGGTGAAGAAAATGTTTCCACCTACTGCTCTCAGCAACAGCGTTCCATCTTGTTTTTCCTCTTCTCCAGCTGCCTTTGCAGCCCGTTCCAACTCCAGGCTCCTCCAAACACCGTTGCAACTCTATTCCCACCTCCTTATCTCCACAGGCACGCAGCAGGAGCGACTGGCAACAGCCACAAAATGCAACAAGGGCAATTCCAAGGAAGTACAATCACAAACTCTCTCACACTTAGGCACTAGAAGAGGCTGCCCAGAGAAACTGGATCTCCCATTCCTGGAAGAATTTCAAAAGGAAACAGGACAAGCCCACGCAGCCTAACCAGACCCCCCAAAGTCACCCAACTTAAGCTAAGCTCGATGACGTCCAAGGGTCACTTCCAGCTCGATTTTCCTTTCCTTTCCCAGATTTCCTGTCATTTGCAAGGTCCCAGACTCCCGTAATAGCTTTCAGCCACCCAGGAGTCCTCCCGTCCCAGACGGAATCCAGAGCTGGACGGGGAGCCTGAGGCAGCGGCCAGGCCAGCCAAGGAGTTGCTAAGGAGCAGAGCTTTCCAACTACTGCAGCAGGATCAGCCACAGGTTCCCAAATCAAAGAAAACACAGCTCAGTTCATATAGACGCTGGAAATCTCTCGGACTCACAGGCTGCCAAAGAAGTAGGCTTTAATTTCTTCCTGTCAGTGACATGAAGTAAAACAAGATGCAAACCCTCCCTCCATTAGTGCTGTCAGTCTCGCCCTCCTCCTCAGCCGTGCCCCGCAAAGCCGGCAACTGAGCATCTCGGGGAGGAGGGCATCAGTGCCCACGCTGAGCTGGGGGAGTCCAGCTGACAGCTCCAACACAGGAGCTCCCTGCCTCCCCTGGGAAAGCACAGCTTTGAACAGCAGAACGTGGCACAGCACAGAAACGTGAGGGGGGCAGGGGAGGAATAGCAAAGAGCAAACAGATAGAAGGGAAACAAAGCAGCAAGCGGAGGATTGGCACTGCCAAGAGCAGTGCAGGATTCCCTGAACACACAACAAACACCATTTCAACTGGTGTAACTTAGAGGGGTTTTTTTGAGGACTTCCAAAGAGTTCAGCTCTGCTTTATGAGTAGAAAGACGAAGACAAACTGCAGAGTGACTGACACATGACATAACCTCATCACAATCAAGGTGCCCCGACTCAGTGACTTGAGACTGAAGATGCTCATCAGCCAAGTCTCCTTCATTGCCAACTCCAAGCTCCCAGGTGCTTACCAGGATTCAGAAAACAGAATAAAAAANGGGGGGTGTGTGTGGGGGTACTTCACCACAGAACAGCTCTAACTCAATTCCAAACTGTCTTCTTTCTTTAGGTAAGTAACTGGCCTGCTCAAGTTGAAGTCCACTGCAGGGCCAGGAGACAAAACACTATCACCAAGATCCTCAGCTTTTGATTAAAGATGGGTCCATTCTCACAATCCTTACTGGACCCCACTTGGTATGGATGTAAAAATAATAATAAACCCCCTGGACCAGTTAAGCTGAGCTTAGGGGAAATGGAGAAGTTGGAACCAGAAGCTGCTCACTGCCCTAAATCTCTCCTGTCTCAAGCACAACCCAAGTTACAGTCTCGTGACACAATGTGACCAAAAATACTACTGAAAAGGACAGAACTTTTCCAAAATAAGGACTAAGAACATTTAGCTGTCATCAATGCTTAAAGGTTTCGCAGGACAGAAGCATCAGAATGCAATTCCCAAGTCCTCTAGCACGTTCAAAGGCTGATTTAAAATTAAGATCCAAGCAGTGAGAAAAGAAAGATCTTCTACAATTGCTGCTACCAAAAGAACAGGATGTACTTTAGGCTTCTTTTAATGACAAAGTTGTAATCTTTTACATATACAAAAAATATAATAACATATTGAGAGATGAGAATCAATTTCAAAAGTCAAGTAGGGTGTTCTAGCTATCATTTAGTGCCAAGCTGAAGACAACACTCCCAACTGAATACAGAGCAGTTGTGTTTGTACAAAGATTTGTACTCAGGGAACTGAAGTAAGTTTTCCCTTGGTTTCCTCCAGACTAAGACTAAATGGACACAGCCCTCAGAGCCCACTTGTTTTAACTTCCCAGGCCAAGCCAAAGAACACTGGGGATGGACTAGAGCAATTATCTTATTAGACACATCAGCAGGAGGCTGTCCTTCTGCTCAAGGATTAGCTGAGCATCTACAGAGAGATACAGAATGTTTTCAGATATTATGAGTGATTATAAAGAAAGTAGGACCATCCCATTGATCAGCTGGGTTTTCCCAAGGAGTATATTCTTCTAACTAAAAAAGGTTTCCTTATCTATGTCAACCTCAGCATGAAGGCACGGTTTTTGTGCTATAAACCTCTGTTTATCCTCACTCCTTCTGAAGTGTAACTCACCACCTGCCATTTCAGTTTGTCAAACAGCACCGGCCACTTTACAATCTACGTGCAAGCCCCCAAAACCACGGCTTTAAACGCTGGATTTTAAAGCCATTCATTATGGAACAACCTAATGAACGTTATTCCATTAGAATAATGGAAGAGAGCTGGCTTGGGCAGGAAAACAAAGGGAAAGAAAGTTAATCAGTACTGGTTGTCTCAGCACATACTTGAGAGACAGTGCAGAGTACTCCGTGTCAAATCAAACGCTCGGCAATGTGGTCCAAGGCGTTAAAATGTATCCAGTACTGGTCGGAGAGGGAGGACAGAGAACATCCCTGTCCCCAAAGGCAGGCCTCTGCTTCCCAGACAAGCCGGGAACTCATTACCTTTGCTTTCCGCCCCTGGCAGAGCACCGGCTGCACCCTGAGCCAACACAGCCCCTGGCGCTGTGGGAAGCTGCATTTATTTACTTGTTGTAACCAAGTAAATAAATGGCTCCTTTCATTCACTAAAACCTCGAGCGCTGAACTTTTACTTGTAAGTAGGTGAACACTTCAGCACTCGGCATTCTCCTCTTACTGAAGCCAGCAGGGGAAAAAAAGTTAAACTGAACACTGGGCAATCCCGAAGGATCTTCCCTGTGGGAGCAGCCGGCTTTTCAGGTAAACGGAAAGATTTTTTCTAAGCACATGTGACATTTTTACTCGATCCACCAGCACACTCAAGGCTCCAGGTCGGAGCTTCTCCTGCTAGTCAGGCTAGATCCTGCCAAAACACGCACTGAACAGCACAGCTTGCTACCAAGGTGGATTCAAAATGCCACGGAAAGCAGCCGGCTGAGTGCATCCCAGACGAGCCCCGTCGCTCACGGTGCCCTCCCAGCTCGCAGCGGGCGCTCCCCAGCTCACGCCGAGCAACTTTCCGCCCCTCCCGCACGAAGCCACGCGCTCGCAGCTCCCGCGGCCGCCCGGGCAAGGCGCACCGCCCGCGGGGCCGGAGGGCAGCGGAGCCGAGCCCGGCCCGGGGGGACAACTCCCAGCTGCAGCGCCGGGCGCAGGAACGGGAGGAGGCAGCGGAGGAGGAGAAGGAGGCGGCGGCTGTGTTTAGTCTGCCAGCCGCGGGGAAGCCGGCGCGGCGGCGCCCTCCCGCCCCCCTCCGGAGGCTGCCGGCTCCCGTTACGTAAGGGCCGGGAACACCGGCCAGGAGCGCCGGGACACCGGTCCCTCGCCGCGGGGAAGGTGGGGGGCGGCGGAGCGCTGCCACGTATCGGCCCCCCC
>VZRX01000113.1:144342-160695 GCA_013398075.1 Notiomystis cincta
GAGCGGGCCACAGCGGGGCCACACCGAGCCACAGCGGGGACAGAGCGGGCCACAGCGGGGCCACACCGAGCCACAGCGGGGACAGAGCAGGACAGAGCGGGGCCACACCGAGCCACAGCGGGGGGCTCGCAGTAAGAGCTGCCAGAAAAGGCCTGAAACGCCGGGCCCCCGCTGCAGCCCTGCCCGGCCCCGCAGCACGGAATCACCACTGAATTCCGGATAATCGCACCTGAGTGGGCGGCGGAGCCCGGGGAGCTCACGGAGCGCAGCCCTCAGGCGCGGGGGGACGGTCCGGAGCAGCGCCGGGGCCGCGCTCGGCCCTCCTGGCCGGTCCCTGCCAGCTCCGGGTGCTCTGTGGTTCCAGCTCCCACCTCCAGCAGCGCCAAGGCCCCGCACCCAGGAGGGCACGGATCAGGATCACTCCTCCCAGTGAGCTCCTCACTCACCTTGTCCTGCAAGCCCAGGTGAAGACACTCCCACGCTGATGCTGCCTTGGTCAAGTGCAGTTGACAAAGCCTCCCCTCCTTCCAGGGCTCCCGTCTAAACCCGGCTGACCCCAAAAGCAGCCTCCAAGGCAGCAGGAAGAGCTGTATCACCAAGCTTTATCAGCTCTCACCCCTCTCTGGCCCAGCAGGGCTCTCAGCTACCACAGGAAAACATTACAAAGCTGCTTGGATGAGGCCTGCCCTGAGAGAGTGATGCTGACTGCTCATTGTTTTCTAGGATTTCATACATAAACTGGCTATTTGTTCATTCCAGCAATTAAAGCTGGACTCAGGGACACTCCCAAGCATTTTGTCCTTTCTCTTCAGATGAAGTTTGAAGTGAAGGATCACCTCTTCACAAGCATAACCAGCCTTTGGTCTTCCCCGCTTAAAGGCAGGCGGTTTTGGTCACTCCCAGCTGGAAATCTTTCACAACAACAACAACAGAGAACTGGCAAAGGCATAACAGGGAAAATGCCCCTGTAACACACCTCCTTTAGCAGGTGACTCGTTCAGAAGAGGGAGCTGGAGGCTGCACTGTGACCCAGGCTGCCACCTCAGCTCCCACTCGCCCAGCAGGGCCTGGAGAAGAGCAGACCTCGGCTGTTCTGTCCCATTTTGGGGGGTGCTGAGGTGCAACGTGTCTCACAGGAGGGACAAACAATGACATGAGGTGAATTTAGTCATTCCTTGTCCAGCTGTGGACACAGATGTGTCCACACAGCTGAGGCAGAGCCAGCACTGCGAGTGCTGCTGCTCCAGAGCAGGAAGAGGGCCAGTTTTTAGTGCAACTACTCGTCAAAAAATAAGCCTTCCTTTCCTCTCCTTTTGGTCTCCTTCCAACAGAAATACAACTCCTACAACTAGCAGGAAACACTGGAATGATAGCCAAGCTTCTAGCTGAGGCATCCAGTTAAAGCCCCATTATCCAGAGAGTCCATAACATCCAGCCAGAGATTTAGCAGCAGCTTCTAGAGATTTGGCAAAGCCTCACACGCTGTAGAGGCACTTTCAGATTTCTTCAAGCGACATCTGGTGCTTTCTCATCCTCTTTTGCACTATCCAGATATTTTTAGGGAGCAAGGCAGGCAGTGGGGAACACCAGCAAGTCGATCAGCATGGGCTCCAGCTCGTTAGCCTTGATTAATGAGGTTCCTTCATGGGGTGAGACACCCCATAGCTGTCCCTCACGCAGGCTGAGGTCAGAGCCTGCCTAGTTCCTTGCAGTGGCCCAGTCCTTGGTCATACTTGCTGTCCCCTTGGAAGCTTTTCCAGCCCTTCAGCATGTTTTTGGAGGCAGTGGGCCGTGCCTGCCTGCCTGGTTTTAAGGCACAGGTGAATCATGTTTATACCAACCCAAGTCAGCTCAAAAGCTGTTCAGAGTGTATCCACAGCTGAGCTTTCACCCTCTGCAAAGAGATGAAGCCTCCTCCAGTTTCCCCCCTCACTCATCGACCCCTGCTGGTCAGTCTGCTCCCAAAATTAATTAATTACCTGCAGGCAACATCTTGTCATCAATTATTTCGTGCAGAGCAGCAAAGCAGTGCCAGACTTCAGGGCATTCCGTAACCAGCAGCACCAAGGGATGGGAAGGGACAAAACCCACATCACCTGAGACAAATCCCACTAAAATGGCTTTCAGGTGTCAAAGTGTCTCCCCTACTCCTGTCCAGGATGCAATCAGCAGATCAAATTAGGCAATTTCTTTCTTTCAAGGTCCCCACCCTGAGTGTGAGAAACTCTGGGAGTCCATCATGTTCATAGTATACACAATTGTAACTACAGAGAAGAGCCAGATTTGGGTAGTTTGCATCTAAAATTTAATGACAGGGGGAAAGGCTACTCATTAGCTTTCTTTTTAAAGAAGGGGTTTGTCTTTCCTTGTCCTAAAAAAAGGATTTTTTTTTTCCTTTCCATGAAGTTTCTTGTGGCTTGACCACAAGTAGTCAATGTGAATTTGCTGCTTTCATGTATTTGAGGCAATTAACAGTTGTTTTACAAGGGCCAGCTGTTAGCAATTCTAATGCTCATTTCTGCTTATTGGGGGCAACTGGAGAGACACAAAACAGAACGAAAAAGCAAGATTAGAAGTATAACCATTATTAGCCTAGAATTACATTTTCCAGCCGCTTTTATGGCTTGGAAAAATCTTTTACCAGCTCTAACCCAAATATGAGTATTTTACAAACCCAGATTTAAAAAAAAAATAATAGTTTTAGCAACAAAAATTTACTTTACTCTTGTCCATGCAGGAGATGATGTTCCTACAGCTTGTGTCCTCTTTGCCTGCTCCTTTGGTCTGCTCTTCCTGCATCAGGAGAGCTTCTGGGGCCCTGACAAAGCTCAAATTGGTGAGCTACAGAAAGCTGTCAGAGGTGCATTTGTGTGTCCAGGCCCTCACTTCTCTCCCAGGATTGCTCCCAGCACGGGGTACGACGTCTGCAAGGGACTGATATTTATAAATAAGTTTACAGATGCAATTCACTCCACTCAGAGCCCCAAAAATACTTACAAAGAAACAACTCGAGTGCCAGACCAACAGCTGGTATCTGTGCTCCTTGAATTAAATAATTAAGTGTAGAAGTGACAAGCAAGCCTCTGTTTCAAAACCATCCCCCTGCTTACATACTGCAGAAATATTTAATAGGGCAATTAATGTGTGGGCCCTCAGAGCAGGCACAAGGAATCTCTCACAGACTGCTTGGCTTCCCACTGCTCAGACCAGCAGCAGAAGTGAAGACTCCAGTCTCAGTTCTCTGCCCATCCTCCCGTGGTACCTGGGCCAGGTGGACATGGTTGGGCTGATCCAGCCCGTGGGGTTTCAGGTGCAGGGAACACTGAGAGGCCAGAGCAGTGCCCTTCCTCCAAAGGAGACTCCACACTGCAGCGTGGGGCTCTGGCTTTTAATCCTTCCTGGGACAGGGTGCACTTCCCCAGCACTGAAGCAGCTGGAGAGGCTGTCCCAAGGTCGGATGTCCCCAGAATCTCCTCCAGCTGCTCCCCTGTAAAGCCAGCTCTTCTCGCAAGATCTGTGTCTGGGGGCAGTTAGGGTCAATAAATCTGTTAGTTTGTTTTAATGGCAGGGTGGATACTTCCCTTAGAGATTATATTTCAATCCTTTATCTTATTAAGGGAAGATGTGTTTTGTCCATTAATCCAATTAGCCTGGTGGATTAATAAGACTGGGCTTGCTCTGTTTCAGGAAGCATAAAAATAGCAGTCAAGGATAATTAAACTTAAACTTGTAAGTAACTCTGGTAACAAGAGCATTATTTCCCTGGATATTCTGTTTATTATTTTTACAAGCTACGCTCTCAAATTACATGACGTGAATTCTCGATCAGAACGGCTCAATTCACGACCAAAAAGCAACAGGCTGCCCTGAAAACATTGACTTTTTGTATGTTTATAAAATCCTCCTTGTGCTAAATATAGCCAGGTAGGCTCCAACCCAGCCTAAAGTTTTCGATGCTCGAGAGGAATCTGTTTGTTCGCTCGCAAAGGACTGAAAGTAATTCGTCATTAGTGTGACGTGCCCTGGCACAGGGTGCGCTCTGATCCCCCACAAATCCCGCTGCGGGTGCGGACACCGAACAGCTTTTTGCATCTCTTCCCGTTCGAGGACGTATGGTCCTTCACTTTAAACACTGCTCCTGTGCTGTGGATCCAAACCCCAGAGAAGAAAGAGAGAGAAAGGAGACAAAGGGAACAAACTCCACAAGCGAATGCAAAGCCGGAGCTGCTTCCAGGACTACAACTCCCAGCGCTCCCAGGGAGGGAAGAGCGACTCCAAGGCGGCGGACTCGTCCCGCTTTGGCGGAGGTCAGCCGGGATCCGCAGGTGATCCGTGCTCCCGGGGCAGCCGTGCTCCCGGGACAGCCGTGCTCCGGGACAGCCGTGCTCTGGGACAGCCGTGCTCCCGGGACAGCCGTGCTCCGGGACAGCCGTGCTCCGGGACAGCCGTGCTCCCGGACAGCCGTGCTCCCGGGACAGCCGTGCTCCCGCAGCCGGCGCAGTAAGTGCGGGAGATCCACGGGGAATGAGTGGCTGCCGGCCCCGCTCCGGGCTGCGCGGCGCTGCCGGAGCTCACCAAAGTTCGGTTCGGCCTCTCCAGGTGGAGTCCTGGCTCTGTGCAGCTCCGAGTTTTCAGCGGGGCCGGCCGAGGCGCGGCACGGCGGTTCCGAGGCGCGCAGGGGCTGGNCCACAGAGCCCTCCCAGACGCGGCCTCCGTGGCAGCCGCCGGCCTCGCACGCGTCTGCACCGCCGTGCCGAGCTCCCACCGCTGCCGGTGGCTTCCCCAAGGGAGCGGAGACGCTGGGAAAGGGGAATCTGGGACGCAGATGTCCAGAGCCGCAAGGCAAAGACTCCACGTGTAAATAGGAGCCTGTGCCGAGGCGCCTCTCAGGCCCCCATCACTGAGCTTTGCCGAAGGAAGAACCCTGAGACTCTTCCTGGCACTGCTCGTGTGTCTGTAAGACCCCAAACGTGGCTTCCTCCTACAGGGCTTGGCGTTCTGGGGCTGCGGAGAGCAATGCTCTAAGCGATCCTCAGGGAGTGTGGACCACAGGTCGTTTTTGTCTAGAGATGCTGGAGATGGCAGCATCTCTGGCTGTTTCCTGACATCCCAAAGCTGAGCTCAGGCAGCAGTCTGAGACCGGCTGGGCTGAAAACGTGGTGGGATTCTTTGGCACAAAAAGCATTCATAGCTGGAGATGATCCCGTTCAGCTGCAAGTGCTGCCCCCTGTCTAACTCGGGGAATTCTCTTCCGCAGCTGATATTTTGTCTTTCACTCTCTCCTGGCATCGGTGCCTTTCCCACAGATCCACTGTGTGCTGCAATAGGATGTGTGGTTGGATCGAGGCCATTACAACTGTGTAGGAAACCAGTGAAAGAGCAGCCATCTCCTCTGCCCTTTCCCCCAGGGACTCAGGGATCTGGGACAGCAAGGTTTGATCTAGTCTTGTAAGCAAGGTCTGTAAGACCTGTGCA
Organism: Notiomystis cincta; assembly: GCA_013398075.1. NCBI lineage: Eukaryota > Metazoa > Chordata > Aves > Passeriformes > Notiomystidae > Notiomystis > Notiomystis cincta. Next base: position 149,818 of record VZRX01000113.1, read on the forward strand.
CAGCAGAGATGGAAACACTGAGCTATCTTTAAATAGTCTTTAAAGAGGCCTGAGAAGAGTTTGAAGTGTGCCTGAAGTGCTCACTTTAGAAAGCAGATTCTGCAGACTCTGTGAGAGGGAGATTTACCTGGCTATCACACCTTTTAAATCAAAGTTAACCTTGCAGGGCTGCTGCATTACATTTTATGCCTTTTTTTTTAGGCTGAGACACCAGCTGTAGGTGTTGGTTATGGCTGCAGTGTATCAAGCACTGCACAGGAGAGTTTCCTCCCTCGTCTGCAGGTTGCACTCCACCTATGTGAGAAAAATGAGGTGAGTTCTCATCTGATTCTTGAGTACTGGGAGGCCAGAGCTTGGCACAAGCAGCCCTACCTGAGTGTGACCCGGGGTTAATCTTTTAACAGTTCAGCCAACACAGTTGCTTTGAGAGCTCTGTAAATGTTAACAGCCAGAGCCCTTCTGCTCTCTTCACCACTGGTAAGAACTGGTTCTCTCAGGCTGAAACTCTGTTAATGATTGCCTGACCTGGCTAGAGGGCTCCTACAATCCAGGCAGACTTGAAGTGATGCTGCTCACCTCATTTTAAACACTGCTTCAAACAGGCTGAAAGAAGCATGTGGTGACAGCCTTTTTCCAATGATTTTTTTTTTCCTAACTCAGCTTCAGCCAGCTGAAGACTTGGGTTTTACCCTTCACATCAGTGTGACAGGTACAACAGAACATGTGTATAGCCTGATGGGAACCAGATTCAACATCAGAAATGCTCAGCAGTTCAGCCAAACAGCATTTGGAGCCATCCAAATTCACAGAATATTCTGAGCTGGGAGGGATTGGGGGATTAAAGGGAAGATCAAGGTTTCCTGCAGCCTTTACAGCAGATCTTTTGGATTGAGAGACTGGGTTACTGATCTTCTTGGCTCTCCAGACTTGAGGATGCTGATGTGGTTGGTAAGAACTGCAGTATTTTCTGCCACACAAACTTCACTAGAGGCTGCAGCCCACCAAAGAGTGACTCAGCTGTCAAAACTCTCAAAGCATGTGAAATTCCTTAAATTTGGTCTGCCCATTCAGCCCCCCTGCTCTGTGCAAAATAAATGCCTCCAAATAAGCAATAATCTCAACACAATCTTCATCTTCCCAATCATTTTCTCTCTGCAGATACTTAAATCAGTTAAAGGAAGATGACAGCCTTTGTAGACAAGCCCAGACCTCAGGAACTTTCTACCTCTTCCACAATCTCTCTCCCTTGCTGCAGAAAATTGGGAAGAAATATCTGGTACCACAGCTCAGTGCAGCAGGTAAACAAGAAATCAGTGCATCCAGAAAGAAACACCTGGTGCATCACACAGCTGAAAGGAGACAGACACACACACACATATGGCATCAACCTGATCTGCCCTGAGGTGGTCAGGTTTGAACACTTGGAACTGTGCCTTTTGAAGAGAGAGGGCTGGCAGGAAAACAAGCAAGGTCTTACTGACAAAGGGTTTTTTTTGGTATAATGTAGGAAAAGTTTTCTTTGAGAGAAAGGTGCAGGACAAAACCAATGGACAGCTGCTCCCCAAGCATTACAACATTTGGACCTTTAGCCTGACATGGTCTAAACTTCCTACAGCTTAGGAGGAAAGCCAGATTTTAGGTTTCTGCCTGGGTGGGATCATCACTCGTCTGGTCCCCTTGCACACACGGGCATTCTGCCTTGAGCTGAGATCGCCTGTGCCTTGAAGATCCAGAGAGCATCACAGCTGTGTGGATTGGCTTTCATCAGAGCTTTCTCTTCCCCTTTCCCTGCTGTTTAGAGATTAAACTGGTTCTGGAGAAGTTCCAGGAGGCCGAGCAGTGGACAGAGAAGTCAGTGCTGATCGGTTGTTCGGACGAGCACAGGCCGCACTTCGCGCTGGATTTAGGTTGGGATGACTCCTCTTCCCTCCGTGCCAGCACCAGTTTGATGCACAGAGCTGAAGCTGCTGCCAGGGCAGCATCCCTAATCCTTGGGAGAACCTGTCCTGCCAAGGAGGGCTGGGTTGAGCCTCTGTAGGAGCTGTCATGAGCGCCACAGGCTGCACTGCTGCTGCTGTGCCTGCATGTGTTAGTAAAGGTGGGCTGGGGGTAGCCACTGACATTTGGGAATGGTACCCTTGATGTGGTTCACTTCCATGGCAGCTCCCAGGAATTGTGTGCTGTAACAGCAAAGGGCATAGAATTGGAATTACTGCAATAATAGCTGAAATTTATGCGATCAAACTTTCTTTTTGTTTTTGTTTGTTTGTTTTTTTTAAACAGGAGCCTTGGATAAATCAGTGATTGAGTCAGAACTCCAGGGATCGTTTACTGACCTGAGAAAGGCTCTCTTTGTAGTAGATGGGAAGGATTCTCCTTTGCTGGCTTCGGTATTGCACAGGGTTATTTACTTTAACCCTTCTCCTCATCTCCCATGTTGTTTTATGATCTAATATTGTAGAAGTACCCACTGTACACTTCCAAGAGCCTAGATACAAACACACTATAAATTACACCATTTTCCCAAATCTGTGGTCCCAAAAGGAAGATGCAAGGGAAGGAGGAACAGACAAGTGACTTAAAAATGACTGCAGTAATTTATGTCATTTAGCTGAAACGTGCTGAGCTGAGCAGCACTCCCAGTTTGTCCTCACCTCAACAGCTATCAGGCAAACTGGATATCACAAACAAACTTACACATCTTCCCTCAGAGCTGCTCTTTTAAAACCTCTCCCTCATGAGCTGGTACTCTGCAGATGCCCTATGTTTGGAAGGCCTAAGAAAAGGCCCACATGTGAAAATCAGCTGTCCTGACCCATTAAGAGAAATAGCTGGTGTTTCCTTTCCTGCTCTATAATGGTTGTGACGCCTGGGCTATTTTTCAAGAAGATATTCAGGGCTGGAGACTCTTGAGAATAGCTCAGTTCCCATTACAACTCCCATTATGTCCCAGCAAATCACAGCTCTTGCCCACCTCCCCCAAACACACTCAAATTTAGAAGCGGGAAACGTGGATTGCAGAATCTGCCACTTTTCAAAGCACTGCCCATACTTCATTTACCTTTCTGAGGCTTCCAAAGATAATCAGAGTTCATCCCCATGATTTCAGGCAAAGCATCATCCAGGGAGAATGCTCTGAATGATTTCTTCCCCTGGGTATAAACAAGGTCTGTGTTCCTCTGTGTTGGCAGGCCCAGTCCCTTCTGCGGTGGCACGACTCCCACCAGTACTGCAGCAAAACTGGGCAGCCCACTCAGAAGAACCCAGCTGGCAGCAAGCGTGTGTGCCACGCCAGTGGAGTCACCTACTACCCACAGGTGAGCACCTGGCAGCAACGCTGAGGGACACAGGGCTCGGTGAGCCACCCCAGGGGGACGCAGGAAAAGAGATTTGTGTGTAGCTGGGTGCTTTGTCTTTAGTGGTCAGCCAGTCCACCTCAACCAGGCAGGAAAAGCAAAAATTTGTGCTTGCTTGTGTTGTCTGAACTTCTTCTTTTGCTTCTTGGTGCGTGTGGCAGATGTCTCCAGTGGTCATCACCCTGGTGTCCGACGGGAGCCGGTGCCTCCTCGCCCGGCAGCCCTCGTTCCCCCCGGGGATGTACACGGCTCTGTCAGGCTACTGTGACCTGGGTAAGCAGGTTCTGGGCACGCAGGGTGTGGGGACAGACTGCAGGGACATCAGCCAAATCCCTGTTCACACAGAAGGATGGACACACAGGTGTGATCTGTGGCCCCATCCCTGGATGTGTCCAAGGCCAATCTCCAAGGCCTTGGACTAACCTGGTCTAGCAGAAGGTCTGTGCTGATGGCAGTGGGTAGGAACTAAATGATCATTAAAGTCCCCTCGAACCCAAACCAGTCTGTGATTCTGTGATTTCTGTGATAGCTGGGAAAAACATTAGATCTAAATAGCTCAGTGTTTCCCTGCAGACAGAATCCAAAATAGCTGTTACGTATCTGAAGGGAATTGTTATTATAGGTGTCTAGCAGTTGTTCTGGTCCCTAATAGTAAACATTACACTTACTGGATTATAACCTCCAAACCTCTTAAAATATGTTCTGTGGCTCGTGCAGTGTGGCTTAGGAAAAAAACCTACAGACTTCTTGTTCCAGGAGGGAAAATAGCTTAAAACTGAATTGTTCTGTCCACCATCTGTGTGTAGATGGGGCCAAAAATGTCTCTGGTGCCTGTGTTTATCAGAGGTTGATGAATTTAACAGAGCATCCCGCCAACGAGTGTTTCCAGGTCAGCACAGCTGGAGCTCCTGCGTGTGGCAATGAACGTGACTGCTTTCTCCTCGCCACGGTTTGCTTCCCTGAGGCCGGGCCGTCCTTGCCTGACTCTGCTTGGTTCTAGGTGAAAACGTGGAGGAGACGGTGCGGCGGGAGGTGGCCGAAGAGGTGGGGCTGGAGGTGGAGTCGCTGCGCTACTCGGCCTCCCAGCACTGGCCCTTCCCCAGCAGCACGCTGGCCATAGCCTGCCACGCCCTGGTGGGAGCGCAGCCGGCCCAGGTGAGCGCCTGGGCTGCCCACAGCTCTTCCACTGCCCGCCTCAGGTGGCAAAACCTCGCTCAGTCCATGGAATTTAATTAGGAGAGCCCTCCTTACATGCAGTTTTCCACTGGCTTGTTGTGCAAGAACAGAACAAGCTTCAGAACAATCCTATCAGCTTCTGTTGCAAGGTGCCAGATTCGCTCAGGTCACTGTATTTACAAGCCCAGAGCCCAAGAGCCCTGCATTTTTTCCTTTGCAGAGGAGGTTCCCTCACACATTTGCCATAGAACATGCAGATCGTTCCATGTTATTAATTACTGTGCTCAGCCACGATGGAGCAGGGTTGATTTGTGGCTTCCCTAGGGAAACCAGCACAGCAAAGTACTGGTGGATAGCAATACCCTTTTCCTGCATTGGCATCAGTGCTTAATTCAGGCATGGATGCAGCACTCTGGGCATTCCAGCAGAGGATCTCTCTGGAAGCAACAGCAGGCAAGGTACCACTGCCCACATTTAAAGCTGATTTAAGGAGCTGGTGCTCTCTGAATTCTTTCCAGATCAGCATAGACAGCCTGGAACTGGAGGAAGCCCGTTGGTTTGGCCTGGAGGAAGTTGTGGAGGGTCTCAAGAGAGAGCCCATGTCTTCCAAGCAAGACGACGGTCGTTTTTTACCCTGGTTCCCTCCCAAACAGGCCATTGCTCACCAGCTGATCTGTGAGTGGGTTCAGCAGCAGAGTGCCCAGACAGCTTAGGCAGGGCTTCATGGAGTCTGTGATCCCACCAGAACTGTGAAAGCTCGACAGAAAAGCTTCCAAAGCCCCTGGAGGCAAGGGCTGTGTTCCAGTGAGGACAGCACCGATGGCACTCAGGCACACTGACCTACAGAGCCCTCTCTAAACTCCTCTGACAGTCCCATGTACAGTGGATCACCCCTGAGACCCCATGACTTGCAGCAAATGTACAATAAAATTCTTAGTTCCAAAGCATCAGACCTGCTGTGACCAGCTGTCGCTGACCCCATGGCACCAATGTCCCATTTTCCTCCATCTTCTCTGTCTTGGATGGATATTGAATGCACCCTTTTTCCCAGAACAAAAATCAAGGGACAGTGGCACTTTCCAGTGTCCATGTTTATATGGATCTGGGAGAGCTATCAAAAACCAGAAGAAAAGCCACTGCCTGTTTTCCCTCCTCTTCTTCTGTCTCTTCCTGTTCAATCTTCCATTTTCATATAAAACATCCAAATGTTTTTATTTTTTTTTTTAATGTTAAATGGGCTTCTACATTTTCCCCACCAATAAGAGAGTTACTTCTGTCCCAAGAAAGAGAGAACAGAGCTATCTGGTGGCAGAGAAGGGAAGAGCAAGACTACTGAGCATTTTAGAAGAGTGCAGATAATGCAGAGGTGACAGGAACTGCTACAACAAGAACTTCACTTGCAACACAGAAAAATCTTGAAAGGAGCAGTGCCTCTTAGCCCGAGGCCAAAGTCTGTGCCTTGCCTGGAGAGCTGGTCTGATTTTACTGATGAAATGGCACCACCTCTCTGGAGGAAAAACAACAAGGAGACGGTCTGGGCAAGGAAAACTTAGTGAAAGAGACAGATGAAAGGATGTCTGCCAGTCGTGCTGGTAAGAATGTACCCTGGTACAGCCGAGGGCATTGCTTCCTGCCCTCCAGCCCTGCCAGGAGCCCCCACACCCCCCAGCTGCAGCATCCCTGCATCCAGGATCCTTTGAAGCATGGCTCACTGCCTCTCCCCATGATAGTTCCTTCTGCTTTTCTCTCCCATCACACCGTTTCAGGCCTGCAGTATTTCTCTCTTGCCCTCTCGTCTGCAATCTGCCATCTTCGTTTTCAGCCTCACTTCCCCCCTCCCCTTCCCTGCAGTATGAGATATTGAAGAGTTAGATATCTGCCAGCAAAATACTTCCACTTCCCATCCTCCTTCCCACTCGTCCTTAAGCCCTGCCAGCTCACCCTTAGGTAGTTCACTAATGTGCCCGAGCTGCATCCAGTTCAATGTATTTAGTACTTTGAAATACATGAAACAAAGGAGAAACAAAGCTGTTTTCTCATTTGCTTGCTTCTGTGACTCACCTCTTTACAAGTTTTAAACATCTGCATGTTCCTTTTAGTTACCAATAAGAGAAAAAGTCTTTTCAATCTACTCAAATAGGTTTGTTTGTTTGTTTGTTTTTGGTAGAGCTAGAACAACGATGAGATAATAATCACATGACATCTTTGGAAAAGCATTACATTTTAAACTGCTTTATCAAATCCTTAATCCACATCCTTTTCACACAGTTATGAAACAACACTGGTGGCAGGTAGGTTCAGAGCAGCATTCCACCTACCTCCCAAATGCAGCAAGGCATAAAACTCATGTTGATCTCTAACAGATGCCAGCGGAGGATTAAATTAACCAAACCTCATGACACAACTTGTTTGGTCTCTGACTGCTCAGAAACAGTGTGGGTAGAGAATTCACTCAGCACCTGGGCTGCTCTGCTGCTGTGTGGAAAGGCCACATTTTCCTATCTAGAGGAGTATTCCTTGTGGATGGCAGAAAGTCTGACTTCAGTATCACAGCTCTCACATCAAGAAATTGTTTCACCTTACAGCCTCCCCGAGACACTGTGGACAGAGGCTGAGCCTGATGTTTGGCCTGACAACCTGACCTTGCAAAAGTCCTTTGTCAGCAAACCTTTTCCAAGGAACCACGAGCAGCTCACCTCTGGCAGCAGACAGGTTGTCAGAACAACCTGTAATTACACAGCTACAATTCCTGTGTTCAGTCTGAGGCAGTGCTTGAACAAACTCAGCTGCCCCAGCCTTCAGCTCCCATCCAAATCTTGCTCACTTTTCAACCTAGGAACAGATGGAAAACTGATAAAACACCCACTTGTCCCCGTGCTCAGCTGTAGGCAGCATCCTTTAGGTAGTCTTCCACTGTTTCTATCCATGGAAATACTGCAAAGGGACACAGAAGATTTACTAGCATATTAAAAAGAAGCAGAAAACCAGGAAAGATGAGGTGTGGGATAGGGAGAGAAGCAAATTCACATGTCATATGATAGTTAAATATGGCTGCTGTGAGTATGCAGCATGGAGGACAGTTAGATTAAAGTAGAATATATTCCAAAACTGTAACTCTTTGGCTTTATAGCTGCAGGTAAAGCTAATAACCCTCACCAACTAAAAAAAAAGGAAATCTGGTCTGAACTAATTTAGATTACCATCCCTGCAGCCATTGGGTATCATGACTCCTTTTCCCCACCAAACTACAAAGACTTTACTGGAAGTCTAATTTTCTGTTTCCTACCTGTAACAGTAGTCTAGCAACCTGGATAATTGAATGAGCTGAGCTTTACCTTCACCATAGCTTTGCTCTTCCCTTCCCAGCCTTGCACCCCTGTGAATATATCCATCTGGGAGCTCCATTCCCACCAGCAATCCACACTTCACAGGAATAACATACCACGGGATGTTCTCCTACCTGGAGTAGTCCCTTTGCTTCTTAGCTGCAGCTCCAGACCAGAAACCTGGGAGTTGCTAAGGACACACTTTCCCATGACATGGCCCCACAGAAGCTGATTTCCTGGCCTGGAAGCACAGCTGGCACATACTCCTACACCTGCCCCTTGTTTCTGTCCCGTCTGAAGAAGCTGAGCTCTTCCTGTGTGTTCCTGTAAGAATCCAGACCAGGGTGTCTGTGGGATTGGGAGGGGCTCTCTTGGCAGCTTCATGGGGGTGCTCTGTGGGATTTGGGTGGGGGGTCTGAGGTGTTCCTGCTCTTTTCCCCTCATATTTCCTATCCTTTTCCTGCTGTTTCCCACCCTTTTCTTCTCACCCTTCTGGTGCTTTCCTGCTTCTTAAGCACCACCTTTTCACCATTACATCATCCATTTTTTCAGTCTTACCCTCCTTTTTCTGCCACTTTTTTTTAACCCCCACCTTTTTTTCCCCGCCCTTTTTTTTAACCCCTTTATTTTCCCACCCTTTTTTTGCCACCCTTTTTTCTTGCCACTCTTTTTTTGCTCCCTTTTTTCCCCCCCTTTTTCTGCCACCTTTTTTTTTTCCTGCCGCTCTTTTTTCCCACCATTTTTGCTGCCTTTTTCCCGCCTTTTCTTCCCACCTTTCTTCCCTGCCCTTTTTTCCCCACCATTTTTTGCTGCCTTTTTTTTCCCCCTACCCTTTTTTTTCCCACCCATTTTTTCCTGCCTTTTTTTCTGCCTCCATTTTGTTCCTGCCCTTATTTCCTCCCTTTTTTGCTGCCATCCTTTTTTCCCCCTGCCTTTTTTCCAGCCCTTTTTTTGGCTCCTCAATATAAATCCCCCAAATGATGGAATCAGTGGGGGTTTCGACCAATTTAAGCCCAAAAAAATAATATACAACAGAGATTCGCTGTCAATTTAAACTTAAAGATGATGAACATGGAGCATTTGCTGTCATTGCAAACTGATAAAACTACATCAGATAGGGTGTTCCCTGTTCTATTTGAGCAAGAAAATGGGGATTCCCCATCAATTGATACCCCTGAAATAATGGCCAAGGCAGGGTTTCTTTCAGCTGATACCCTTATTATTGCAGGTGAATGAGGATTCCCACAGTTTAAATACAGACAATAAGGGAAAAAGGAGGGTTTTCCCTCAATTTAAAATCCTTTCTCCTTCAGGGAAAAGGTTTCCCTTCCTGGGGTGACTGAGGGGGGATTGAGGGCACTGGGGAAGGATGAGGAAGATGAAATCCAAAGGAGGGAGGGGAAAGATATCCCTGCACACCCCCCGTGCTGCCCCACCTGCTCAGGTGCTCCTCCCTGGCCCAGGGCTTGTCCCTTGGCACCATGATTCATTTTCCTGCTCGAAACAGCTCCCCCATTCAGAGCTGGGGCTGCAGGGGTTCAAGCCACAAACAAGAAAGCCGTGGGCTTGGGAAGGGTCAGAAGTTGTGGGATGAACGAGGCTGTGCAAAAGGCAGATGCTCAAGTGAGCAAAGGGAATAATTGTGTTGGGACACGATGCCAGTTAAACATCAGAACATACTTCAATAGCAATCTGTTGAAAGGGAACCACACTGCACTTGTCTTCCCTAATTAGTTCCATCAGGCTTCCTTCACTAAAAATACTCTCAAAATCAAAAGCAGAGATGCCTTGTGTGTTGCTTCAAAGCAGTGGAAGAGGCAGCATGGAAATGCTTGTTCTTGGATGGCAAACTCTCCTGTGAGCATTTCCAGAGTCTCCAAGGTCTCCACTGTGAAGCTGCTGAGCACATGGAAACAGAAATCACAGTCCCACTGCTGGAAAAGGGAGATTATCCAAGCTGCAAGTTCAGCTCAAGTCTTTCCAAAAGAGCAGCTTCATTCTGAACCTCAGTTAGCAGTTTTCCTCACATACTACAAGAGTCCTTCAATCTATTTTGACCTTTTGGATACCACAGGCCACACAACAGTTAAATGTGACCGTGTTCTTAACCTCAATTATATTTTAAAGTATCAAAACTTGATCTAAGTACTCATCAGTGGAGAATTTGATGCAATTTCAGTGTTAATTACCTTCTCTGTTCAGACATAAACCCTTTCCAAGGTTCAAGTAACTTTGTTTTCCACCACTAACTGCTCATTATCCTTGTCTAGGTTCAAAAACTCCTGTTAACCCCACTCTTCTACCACAGATTTGTCTGAGTCTGCAGACCACCCCACCTCTCAGCAGTCCAAATTCCTTGAACTTTAGCAGAACCTTCACCCTTCCCAACTCTTGTTGTCCATCTCTAATCCCTGTCCAACCTGCCAGTACTCTCCCTGAACTGCTGACAAAGTAAATTATACAACATCAATGGAGGACACCTGATTAATTGTTGAATGAAAGAAAAAATAAAGAAACTGATTTGGACCCAGCAGGACTGAGTTCTTGGTGTGTGTAAATCAAGAATTTCTACCTATTTTGTTTCAAATTTATCTCGTTGAAATGAAAGTTGTCATATTTAGAATAGATCTTTCATTCCACATGAAAGCAGCATGCTGCATACCTTCTAGCCACATTTTCACTAAAAAAAACCCCAAAACTGTTCAGCCTGGGCTCACATACAGCCACCACTGGTGTGATACCAACATTCAGCAATAACAGGATTCAGAAAATGACCAATTATGAAAATGCTTTTACTTCAAGAACTGATACTGAACTGAGGAAGTTATGCATACCTTCAAAAAAAGTTTTTAAATCTCCAGTAATCAAGCTATGTTTCTGTTTTTTATTTAAATAAATTTTAAAAAATACTTCTGGCCAATATTTAGCTATTTGATCCAATTACTCTTCAAATCCTTGTGCTTAAATAGGAAGAGGCTCTTACAGTAATTACCAGAAGTTCTTACAATGCAGCATCATCC
>VZRX01000117.1:0-20711 GCA_013398075.1 Notiomystis cincta
TCTCTAAAAAAAGTCGACAATAGTAAGTGTTCATTCTTCATGTTCTACTTTTATAGAAAATAGGCAAGACACTGGACTAACTCAACTCTTAAAACTCAACTAAACACCCCAAAATGATGAAAACCCCCATCAAGTTCTGGAGAGTACTGCTGTTTGTGGGTAGAGACCAGAGAAAAGAAAAGCAGTTGGTAATACCTCTAAGAGGACCCATATCTCTTGGACAAGAAATGAAAATGTGAGCCTTATATCTTGTGCCTTTTTTAAGCTGGATTAGTGGAAAGTGTGTGTATGGCTTGAGCCAGTTTGTAGGCTTGGATGCTTTAGAACTGCATGTACCTGTTAAATAACTGAGAATGAAGAAGGAAGGGATTTACACAGAGCATGAGGACTATTAAGTAGGAAAGCTCTATGGCTTTCTGTATTGTAGAGAAGAAAAATGGTAGTGCTCAGATAAAAGAAGTTTACCTGCTGCTGGTTTTGCAATGAAAAGTTTATTGACTTTTCACAAACATCAAATAAGTGTTCACTTGCTTTTTAATTTATTGCCATGCTGATGAGCTTCTGAAGGGGCTTCTGTCTCAGTACAGAGCCCAGGCAAGCTGTCCAAGTGCTAATCTCAGTCAGCAGCCCTCCACAGCCCAGCTCAGAGCCTGATTGTTCAAAGCACAGCAATAGACCTGGGCCATCAGCATCCCTTGGATAAGTCTGCTTTAGCAAAAAATCATATTAGGAAGGTATTGTTTCTGATAATTCCTTTGCCCATTTGAAAGGAAGCAAGTGGAGGCAAAGGCAGTCAAGTTTACTTTGCAGGATGACAGCCTTGCTTTTGCAGCTACAGGTCTCTGGCCCCATGAGCTACCTCTTCAGGAGAAGGTACGTGCCCTGCTGATGCTGCCCTAGCACTCTGAAACGACCATAAACCACATCTAGAAGAGGGCCTTAGACAGAAGCGTTGCAAGGAATCCCATTGCTGCACTTTAACTGCAAACTTGTAGTGTATGAGACTGGCCCTGCTGGTTCTGGGAGAAGATAAAATGTTTCTCAGAAATGTGTGTGCACTCAGTTGTGTATACAGAAACCTGCATCAAATGGTTTTTCCATGTTTGGTGATGGAGTTTCTGCCAGGCCATTTGGCACAGATTTAATCAGGAATTAAAAAAGAAAGGAAATGTCCTTGTAAAAACTTTAGCAGTTAGGAAACACTTTGAAGTTCCATTGCTGTTGCTTTCTTCTTTGATCTCCAGATATACCAGTCATTTTTATTCCCCATGCATGTGCTTATTAATTGCTTTTATATTTAATGTTTTAAGAGGGAACACTGTTTTACCTTTAATTGGCAATGAAGGTGCTGTGATCCCATCGGTTCACTCCAGTGCAATAGAACTTAATCAGGCAATATGATAGCAAGCTTTAGATTTTTTTTCTAGAGAATACTGGCACTGTAGCTGTCCCCCTGTACCAGTGAATCCACATCTGACATCCAGTTCCTTCTCCAAGGTTTTTACTTCTAGATTGTTCATTACAGTACCTCATTGTAAAGTATTACAATCTGTATTTATTTTGTCCATGACAGGGACTTCCCCACAGCTAGATAACTATGGAAATACACGAATTTCTCATGTTTGGTTAAAAAGAAGTGGAGGAGGAAGATGTTCCTAATGTCCTCTGGTACAGTGATTTGTTTCCTGGATCTGGCACACTTGCAGCGTAATCTTGAAATATTTGCAATATAAAAGAGTTTACAGAACTTAGCACAAAGGCTCGACTTTATTAACATTTCTAGAAGCTGGAACAGAAGGGAAGGAAATGGAGGTGCAATCTAACCCAGTAAAGCTCTGGTTTATTTAAAAAAAAAAGAAAGTGCTAATGTTTTGTCACCAAGACTACTGACTTAAAGAAGTAAAAATACACAATGCCCTTCACTCTCTTTGAAACAACTTCAGAGTGACTATGTGCTTGGGCAGTTAATTATGTAGTGATTTGACATAGCTCACATTTTGAAATTTGTCAATTTGAAGGCTACAACCTTATTTTTATAACTAAACCCTGAGATTATAAGGGTGGTAAGGCACTGAAACAAGTTGCCCAGAGAAGTTGTTGATGCCTCATCCCTGGAAGTTTCCAAGGCCAGGTTGGAGGAGGCTTTAAGCAATCTGGTCTAGTGGAAGGTGTCCCTGTCTGTGGCAGGTAGGCTGGGATTAGATAATCTTTAAGATCTCTTTCAGACCAACCTTTCTGTGATTCTATGATTAATTTTTTAAATCATCACATCACTTAATGAGCTGTGCTTAGATCTAGTCCTCCTGCTCTGAATTTATAGTTCTTTGAGGTGATTTCTTTCCTATTTGAAATAAAAGGTAAGTAGTTTAAGACTATTTCTGTAACATTTTTCATGCAAGCAATGCAGTTCACTTTGTGGTGCTTGAAAGCCAATAAACAGTCCTGGGTTTCCTTTGCAACAGCAGCATGCAGCAGTTGGGGCTGTTTGCCCTGAATTAAAACACGGACTGCAGGACTTGATAAGAAGCCACTGTGTGGGAGCAAGATAAAATTATGTCCTTGGGATTATACTAAAAATACATGTGTGAGAAAGGTGTTTTCATGGCACAGTTTGATTTAACCTGTTCTTGGAGATACCACACCTCTTTTTGCCTGGTACTGTTTTATCTTGCTTCACAGGTGACATAATGGGAAAATAAAGTGCAGTGATAATGGCCAGTGTCCTGTGCATCTGAAGCTTTGTGAGTAGCAGTTGCACACTGTGTTTATAACCTCAGGCACTGCATGATTTTTTGTACTTGTCAGACCATGATTCCCACTGGGCCTGAGAGCTTGTTCGACCTGCTCTCTTAGGAGCAATAGAGGAAATGTCTGTTTTTCAGAGCACATTGCTGGAGCTTTGCCTCTGTACCTGTGTTCTGCAAACTGTGTTCAGTTGGCTTAAACTTGAGGTAATGTAATGCAAACAAATAGGCACAGGAACACTCCAAAATAAACATAGGTTTTGTTTTGCACTTAAAAAAAAAGTTAATTAGAATATTTGCTGCTTGGAGCTTGATGTATGAAAATCAGTATGAAGTAAGAAAGGTTAGACTCCTCATCATAAATCAACATGTACAGATTGTTTACTTTCTTGTAATCACCATTATACTCAGAGTCCTGTGTAGCTTAAGGCTTTCCTAGGGTCTTGGGGCATGTGTGAATTTGCTTATAAAGATTGACCCATCACCTAGGATCCATTTAGTCTGGGAGAGGGAGGAGAAATCTACAGTCTCAGTCTGGCTTTACATCTCTGGAACATCTTGTATGTCCACATTACATTGAGTTTTTTGGTTAAAAAAGAATAGTCTCACTTTTTAGGGCAGGCGATAGTTAAGTCAGCTCATAGAATCATAGAATATGCTGAATTGGAAGGGACCCATTCTTAAAGGATTTTTTAACAATCTTACTATATTCTTTCACTTTATTTCTTGTTTATCCTTCCTGTAAGGAAAGCTGTTTCTGTTTAAATACTTCTGCTAATAGGAAAGAGCAGGATTTNTTCAGACCAACCTTTCTGTGATTCTATGATTAATTTTTTAAATCATCACATCACTTAATGAGCTGTGCTTAGATCTAGTCCTCCTGCTCTGAATTTATAGTTCTTTGAGGTGATTTCTTTCCTATTTGAAATAAAAGGTAAGTAGTTTAAGACTATTTCTGTAACATTTTTCATGCAAGCAATGCAGTTCACTTTGTGGTGCTTGAAAGCCAATAAACAGTCCTGGGTTTCCTTTGCAACAGCAGCATGCAGCAGTTGGGGCTGTTTGCCCTGAATTAAAACACGGACTGCAGGACTTGATAAGAAGCCACTGTGTGGGAGCAAGATAAAATTATGTCCTTGGGATTATACTAAAAATACATGTGTGAGAAAGGTGTTTTCATGGCACAGTTTGATTTAACCTGTTCTTGGAGATACCACACCTCTTTTTGCCTGGTACTGTTTTATCTTGCTTCACAGGTGACATAATGGGAAAATAAAGTGCAGTGATAATGGCCAGTGTCCTGTGCATCTGAAGCTTTGTGAGTAGCAGTTGCACACTGTGTTTATAACCTCAGGCACTGCATGATTTTTTGTACTTGTCAGACCATGATTCCCACTGGGCCTGAGAGCTTGTTCGACCTGCTCTCTTAGGAGCAATAGAGGAAATGTCTGTTTTTCAGAGCACATTGCTGGAGCTTTGCCTCTGTACCTGTGTTCTGCAAACTGTGTTCAGTTGGCTTAAACTTGAGGTAATGTAATGCAAACAAATAGGCACAGGAACACTCCAAAATAAACATAGGTTTTGTTTTGCACTTAAAAAAAAAGTTAATTAGAATATTTGCTGCTTGGAGCTTGATGTATGAAAATCAGTATGAAGTAAGAAAGGTTAGACTCCTCATCATAAATCAACATGTACAGATTGTTTACTTTCTTGTAATCACCATTATACTCAGAGTCCTGTGTAGCTTAAGGCTTTCCTAGGGTCTTGGGGCATGTGTGAATTTGCTTATAAAGATTGACCCATCACCTAGGATCCATTTAGTCTGGGAGAGGGAGGAGAAATCTACAGTCTCAGTCTGGCTTTACATCTCTGGAACATCTTGTATGTCCACATTACATTGAGTTTTTTGGTTAAAAAAGAATAGTCTCACTTTTTAGGGCAGGCGATAGTTAAGTCAGCTCATAGAATCATAGAATATGCTGAATTGGAAGGGACCCATTCTTAAAGGATTTTTTAACAATCTTACTATATTCTTTCACTTTATTTCTTGTTTATCCTTCCTGTAAGGAAAGCTGTTTCTGTTTAAATACTTCTGCTAATAGGAAAGAGCAGGATTTGCTGGTGTATCTCTTCCAGTTTGATTTCGAGTTATTCCCTATTCCTATTCATCCTCCTTCCTTCTCTCCTATAACTACAAAACAGGCAGTCTGCTATGAAACAAGAATTAAAGATTAGAAAGATTAGAAGGCAGCAAGTATTCAAAGCCCTTCTATGAGAGTTATAATAAAACTTGAAATCCTTTATGCAAGGCACTGTATCCACTGAAGTTATTCTTTTAAATAAGGAAACAGGCTTTTACTGTCAGCACGTGTTGTGCATGGTGAGAGGCTGTGACTGTGGATGAGTCCAAAGGGGTCAGGTTTGAGTTGCAGCACTCCCAGGGCTATGAAACTCATGAGAGCCACATAGAACAGGTTTCTAAATGTTGTCCCAGAGTGAGTAGAGCACATATTCATTAGGTGGAGATGGATCAAGTGTTTTAAATTTCTCATTTCATCACTGAGCTATTTTCTTGTACTAGGCAGAGGTTTTCTTGCCTTCTCTGGGCAAGAAGTGCTAGAGCAGGGTCTGGTGGAAATCAGGAGTGAATGGTCTGAGATTACACTGGGGAACAATTACTTGTTGGGCTTGACTGTTAAGAAACATTGTAAATGTATTTCAGGAGAGAAACAGTCAAACACTATTTGGGATAAAGCAAGTCTTCCTGGCTTCACAACTTCCAGAGAAAGCCTGGGCTGCAAGTGATGTGATGGCAGTAGCCCCATGGGACAAAAAGGGAATGGAGGGGTTGCAGTGGCTGGAGCTGAGCAGGGCAGGGAGTTGGAGAGTGAGGAACTATTTTCAGTTGGGGTAGCATGTGGATCACAGGCACCGAGTTCATGGACTTCCTTTCAACAAATCCCTTAGAAAAGCAAATTTCTTTGTTAGACTTGCACTTCAGACTGCCATTAGAAAAAAATACAGGAGCCTAGTTGTCAAAAGAAGTTTGAAAACCATTATTTGTATACAGCTATTTCATTATCACCATCCCCAAACCATCCATTTCTGCTTCCATGAGACATTCAGCTGTGGGAGAGGAGTGGCTATGCCATTTCTGCTCCTCCCTCCTACTTGTTATCTGAATAAATCTCTTCTGAGAGTTGAGTGGGGCAAAGGCCAGCACACAATCAGGTTTTGCTTCACAGGAATAAGAGATCAGTCTGACTTAGCATTTTTGTTTCTAATGATGTGCTTGCATTCTCCATCCTCTTCAGGCATCTGGTTTATGCTCTAAGCAATGTGATAGTTTGTATTTAGACTTAATTTCTGTGCTACTTAATTTAGCATTCAAGATGTTTTTGAAGACCTGTGTCAAGCATTAACTTGTTCCACAGGCTAAGAATGACTGGATTGTGGATGTGGTTGTAGCTGCTGGTAATGTCTTTACTTCCCTGCAGGACAGGAGAGGTTGTTCAAATGCTGCAGTAAATGTTGAAAAGCCTGAAGCTTAATTCCTGATAGATTTCCCTCTCCCACATTCTGTGCCTTTTGAGATTCCAGTTTTTCTAGGAGTTATAATTATTTGCCAACTACTTTCATAGCTCTCTTGATCCTCATGAAACAGATTCTGGCACAGCTCGTCATGTTGGAGGTAGTGCCTGGCTTCTCATGCTGGCAGGTGGAAATTATCCAGTAGGTCTTAAGTGTGCAGTGTTCCTGAGAAACAGCTTGTTTGTCTGGGATCCTACTTCAGGTTTTTGAGCAACCCTCTTGTCATCAGTACCTTCTCTGCATACTAACAGAACAGTTGAAGGCATCTATAGCTGATCAGTGGTTTTGTCTTTTGATTTTGGAGTACTTTTTTCAGGGATGGAGAGGTGAGAAGCAGAACCTTTTCAGAAAAGGATCAAAATTAAATTCATTGAGGTGGTTAGTTTATAGTACAGCTTGTGGCTTTTACTTTCTACTTATTTGTCTGATCTCCTCATCATCTTGCCAGTTTGGTTGCAGTCTTGATTCTGCAGTTTCGAAATACAGTGGAATGTATTGTGTTATCCCATTCAATGTTTACTTGGCTATAACAACACTTTGATTCTAAAATCCCCATTGTACCATAATATGCAGTAATGTCTGCAGAAGAATTAATCATGAGAAAAAGGAGGCAAACCCAAAAACTCTGGAGGACATAGTAGGCCAAATCAATTCATGGTGTGTTTTTTGTTTGCTTTTTTTTTTTCCTTCTGTGTTTATTTCCTCTCTCCTTTATTATTTTCTCCTTGTGGTTTGACAGAAGATGCTAGGATGGGAAGGATCCAATTTTGACAGAGGTCTACCAGCCTCCTTTAAATTGTTGCAAGGCAGTTTTAAATACAATATGCTAGCACTTGTGGAATATTTTATACAAACTGAATATCCACCATCTCTTTGTTAGTTTTACTGTTTCTTGGAAGTTTGCTATGTTTCCTGGCACTGCTGATTTAATTTCACAGACTGTATTAAATCCCTTTTTTTAAAAAAAAAATATCTTAAGGGGTTAAAATATTAATGTATTACAGTTTTGTTATACATCTTCTGAATAATGCATCTGTGACACGGGTTTGTCCAGGTTTGCCTACAGCAGCAATCAAAAAACCACATTTCTTCCCAAGGGCTGTCGTAGTGTAGTTCAAACACAGTATGTAGCAATTTGGCATTTCACTGAATTGAATGCAATCATGTAGGCGAAGCTGTATCTCTTGTGTGTATTTTCTGCAGCCCTCTGGATTTCTTTTGCGTAGAAAATCTGCCCATTGTTCATTTGCAATTGCAAATTGCTCCACAGCAATAGCACCCAGAGGTGCTTCAGTAGAGCCAATACAACTTATTAAAAGATGACCATAAATCAGTAGGTCTCCAGAGTAGATTTAGTGGTTTGGCTATATTCCAACTGAAGTTAAAATCACAGAATTGCCATTAAATTTATTTTAAAAGTATATTGTGGAGATGAGAAGCAAAAAAAAAAAAAAACCAAAAAAAAACCCAGAAACATAAAATCTAGCCAAGATATGAGAAACTGATATTATTAAAATGTAAATGTTTTACATCCTACATGGGTAAGTAATTTTTGCCAAAAATAGAAGTGCCAGAGGCTTCCACCAATACATTAGGGACTTCCTTAGCAGTGATTTTTACAGGAGATACTGAGCTACTGCAGTAAGGAGTGACAGTAGAAAAGAGGGAGAAAAAGGTAACACAGGTTATATTGTATGACACAGGATTGTGAATTATTTAGAGCATGCAGGAGTGTGGGATTTCTGGCCATGCTGAAAGAAGTGAGGAAGAGTGATGGTGGCAGACTCAAGATTAGTGTTCAGCAAGAGATGCTGAACACAGGCTGTGGAGATGTCTGTGGCGTTTGCAGGGAGTAGATGTGGGCTCTTTCCTTGAATGTCTGAGCAAACACAGCTGTGTGCTGAGCACCAGTGAATTCCACGCATCAGATCTTCTTCCCTGGTGCTCACTTGCACTGGCAGAGCTACAGAGTGATGGGTGCTGCTCGTGTGGGCTGAGATTCTCAACACTGGTAAATGAGGAAGTCTGGAAAAGCACAGCAAAATGACTGTGGGGGACTTAATGATTTCTGGGTAATGGTGGTGTGAAGAATTCATCTGCTTGCACTTGTGCAGAGCTCTTTGTAGTAATGCAAGAGCCTCATGGTGAGGGTAGATGAATTCCAATTGTTGGAATGCTACTGTTCCTTGGTAAATCATATGGATGTTTTTGAGGAGATGTTACTGTTGTACAGCCCTTGCGCAGAAGTCAGTCAGTCTGGACTGGGGTGGCTTGCCAGAAGGGATTACAAGAGAAGCATTTTGAGTGGAGAATGGCTGTCAGCCTTCAAATGTCATGCTTGGTCTGTGTTGGAAGGAAATGCAGACATCTGGAATGGGAGGGAGCTGTTGTGTACCTTGTTCAGGTCCTCAATCTGTCTGAGGTTTACACAGTTCCAGGCAAGCGTGGAGACCTGGCTTCCAGGTGGTACACCAGAAACAAGGCAACTTGCAGATCATAGCATATTGACAGGAACTGCAAGTCCATTTAGAGATGAGGAAAATAGCAAAATATGACAGCTTGAGACATGAGGAATATGAATAAGAGACTATGAAATTCAGCTTTGTATGTGATCAAGTGTATTGTGTGGCTCTCTATAGAAGAAAGCTGAAGCAGACATTTCAATGGGGCAAGACATTTGACAAGCAATGGTGGTGAAGGAGACTTTGGTCCAAGTTAAATGAGAGCCTGCTAGTAATTTACAGACCTGGTTTATAAAGCTGTGGTATCTGCATTTAAAATGCTGTTTTATTTCTGCACTTTCTCAGTGTCAGAACGACACAGACTAACTGGAAGGAGTTTAGATAAGAGAGCAGTAAATAATTAAAATGCTGTAGGAGAGTCTGAAGAATGAAGCAAGTACAGATTAAGTTTGGCAAAGTGTAGGCTGTGGAAAGCTATAAATCTACACCCCTTTGAGTGTAATAGCAAAGAAGAGAGTGCAGCATTGCTGCTGGGTATGTGTGAGCAGATTGTTCTGGCCATGGGTTGTGCTAGAGGTCTTTAGGCCTGGCTCTGCAGGGCTCTGCCTGAAGAAGTCAGACTGCAGGAGCAGCATCTGCATGAAGCCAACGTGCAAGCAGTCATGAAGGCAACAAACAAGATGTAAAGCTGTTAGAGAGTGAAATGAGAGTAATTCTACTGTTTAAAATGGTTTAGCTTTAAACTTAGGCTAGGGGAGCATGATAAAATACCAAATATAGAGAGGAATTACATGGAGAAGATGAGGATTAAAAACCCCCCAAAAGCAGAAACTGGGAAATGCAGGAGATTAGACTTTAGCCTTTCTTTTTATTCTTTTGCTTGAAGACATTTGGAGGTATGGCTCATGGTACCATAGAAAATATTACTTGATGATTTTTCAATTTTTTAAAATCTTGTCTTTTTTGTGGTTTATTATTTGTTTTTGTTTATTTCTTTTTGTTGTTTTGTCACAAGCTGGAAAATGAACAGGGTTAGATTGGATGTACAGAGCTGCAATTTCATTACTGAACTGAGCTGTGCTCTCATAGATTGAATGGTCTTTCCCTTAGGAAAGTAATAAAGAAATGAAGCAGACTTGATAAAATAGCACAGTGATTTAAATCTCTATTTTTTTAAAGTTTTATGTTGCAGTGTATCTTGATTTAAATTAGCAATGTAAGTAATCTTGATGTTAAAACTCTTTCCGCTGTGGAGACTGTGACTTCTGAGGCAGTCCAAGAAGTTCCCTCTGTTTTGCATTCTTTGCCACTGGTAAGGTTTTATTTGTTTCCTAACAAAACAAAGAAATTAAGAAATCCAACTCCAGAGCAAACAAGCTTTTGTGCCGGCTCCAAAGACTGTGTTGGCTGCACTGATGTTTATCTACGATACAGCCAAGGGTCTCCCAGTGCTGCACCTGGGGCATCCTGCAGGGCTCTGCCTGCACCCACCCAGTCGGCAGGCAGTGTTCTCCTGAGGCTGCCTGCCCTTCACCGAGCTGGCTTACAGCCACATCATACCCCTTCCTCAAGGCACTGGGCAGGCAGAGCTCCAGCACTGTACCCACGAGGCAAAGGCACCTGAAGCTTCAGTAGGAGAAAGAGGAAGCGAGATCTCCATGATCGCCAGATAACCTGTGGTTTATGGTCCACAAAGCTCTTACTGGTTATCTGATAGTACAGAGAAACTAAACCAGTGCAGTAATCTTCTGTCTGGTAATACTGTACAGGGCTTGAGTAATACTGCCTCACATGGTGACTCCTGTGATCCTCATCCCTGCTCTGCTCTTCAGAAGAATATTTGAAGCTCTGAGAAGTCATCTCTTGCCTGCAGTTGAGGTCAAGATAATCAGCTGCTTGGTTGATTGAAAAAGTCTTTTAGGGCAGCTGGATTGGAGCTGATGGAAGCAGAACCTGAAGTGTTTTCCTACCAAAAGCAGTGGCTCTTGGCTAAGCTACTCTACAAGATAAGATTGCATCAAAGCAGCTCCATATTTAGAGCACACTGCAACACCTGTCTGTCTGCCACAGCCACTGTCTGCCACTCTTGTCATCTACAAAAAAAATAAAGGGAAACAGGAAAAAAAGGCATTTTGGGAAAGCAAAGAGAAGTACTGTATGAATCTGAACTGGGTATTCAGCTGCACAGCCTGAGATTCTGTATGCACCTGTTGTCAGATTTATGTAGAAATGAGACCTTATATTGTATATTTAGCAGTTCAACTAAATGTAATGCAATCAACTGCTTCCTGAACTTCCCTGGATATTTGGCTGGGAGAAGAAGGGAGCAGAGTTATTGACTTGGATCAATCATCTGTTCCATTGCTGTGGCTGGGAAGGAGGAGCTGGTCCTAGTCTTGTGGGAAACTTGACCTATACAAACTAAGTAGTGTTACCACTGAAAATAGGTGTTAGGGGAACAGCAGTTTTGGGATCAATCTGAGGACAGTGCAAATGGGATCTTTAAAACTTATGGTGCCTCAAGACCCACCCTCTTTGAAAGGCTTCCCGGTGACTGTCATGACCTAAAATGGCCCCTTCTCAGATCATGAAAGTGTGGCTGCCCTTAGAATTCTGCATTGTTTTAAACGCCACTAGCTACTGAGGACAGCTGACTGTGGTTTGAATATTTGAGATTTGGTAGGAAACCACCTGTGTAACCTGTGTATGTGTTCTGTGTCTGTGATGAGTACAGTGAGGGGAAGGGCCCCTTGAGGATATTGGGATGGAGCTGCTGTCAGCCTCATGCATCTCCAGTCTATTTGTGGAAATACTGTCAAAATCTCAAGAATATGGCATTTGCTGCCAGCATCTGGTGATTTGTTAGAGAGCCAACACTTCTGAGTTAGGCTGGATTAGGTCCTTATAAACCAACAGAACTCTTGGATGTAGCATGATAGGTAGATCCAGTAGTCCATAAAGTTCACTTATTACCTGTCCTTTATGCGTAGAGGAGAACTCAGTTGGTCTTTTTTGCAAGCTGTTTTTCTGACCTCCAGATCTAACACTTCTTTTGTTTCTTTATTTTGAAGTAACAGTTGCAGTAATGGTTATGTATAGAGATTCAACAACTAGGAGCTTGCAGAACTGCATAACATTTATGCTGATAAAAGATGAATCAGGTTAAAGGAGTTTATTTTGTAGTTATCATCAGTTTGAGTTGGGTTCCCCCCTCCCCTCTGCTTCTTTATTTTTAAGACAAGTAGCATATGTATGCTATACAGGAGATATGCCTCTTTGTTAGTACATTTTCCTCACACTCCTCAAAAAACAGAGCAGTTAGATGACCTCAGGATGTCAGGATGTTGTTTCACCCTGAAAGACACTGTTGAGACTTCCAGTGTGTGTTGCTATTTGGCAATCTCTAACTTGTTTAGTGGGTGTAAAAAGTTCATACTGATGAAACTGCCGAGAATAAACTCAAGAACCTGAACGTTTTTGTTTGCTGCCTCTTCCCATGTTAGGATCAGCTTTGTTCAATTTGGTTTGGTGCATATTGCCAAGGGGAAATCTAGGGATGTTGGAGTGTGTGAAGTGTGTGTTTTGAGGGTTCTAGAAAGGTTAGGTATTTATAACAGATGTGTGTATTTTAGAACGCAAAAAAATCAGTGTGCTTTTCATTTAAATGCTTTGTTTAGTGGAACCAAAATAGAAAAGGAAGATAATGTTGGCAGAGACCAGAAGTAAACAGGATTGTATCACATCAAAATTATACCAAATCGGGATAGGCTGCCGAAACAAATATTTATAATGGAAAAAACCCAAACTTGTGCCTGCTGGAACAGACTGTGTTCAGGCCTTTTTTGGACTTGCAAGGTGATTGAAGGGAAGGAGGAAGAAATGGTTTATGTATTTCACAGTTGCTTTTACTGTTTTTGGACAGCACAGGAAAAAATCCTTCAAAGCAAAAGCTTAGGAATTTTGCCCAAAGCAAGTCCCAAAGAAAATACTTCATCTGTGCAGAGGCATAGGCATGGATGCTCATGCCTTGATCCAATAAACTAAGCATGTCCATAGTTTGAATGTTGTTGTAGTGTGTTTTAAAATTATGCATATGCTGAGGGAATCTGCTGGATTGGGGATTGCTGCCAACCCAGGAGATGTGAACACGGCCACATGGAGTGTAGCCCACCCACCACTCTACATTTGTATAGGAGGAACCATGGTGCAGATGTTTGCATTTGAGGGTACAGACCTCCCAAACTGTGAACAAGTTTGCCATGGCACTTGCAGGATCCAAGTACATTGCACTCTGTCAGGGCTTTCATTGTGGCTAAATGCCACTAAATGCTTTGGAGCTCTTGGAAGCAGCCAAGACAACTCCAACATTTGCTTAAGGATTAGCCCTTCCCATCCTTCAGCTAAGAGTGTTAGCATTAAAAATCATAAAAAATCTCTTGCTTGCAGTGCCAGATGAGAAAGGATAATTTTTGAGCACTTTTTCTTTAAAAAAGGGAATTTGTTCACATTGTGGATTTGAATAATTCAAACTATGCTTGTTGCTGAGATGTTTCTTATGATTTAGGTTTGCTTTAGTTAGTGATATCAAGTCAGAGCTCAGTGACCTGAAGGCATGAACAGTTACCTCATATTTATTGTTTTGAAAATGCCAAGCAGAAATGATAGCTGTTTAATTTCATGAGGGATTTTTTGTTTTCCTCTTTCTTAAGCAATAAATGGTTGTTGTAGGACTTTGCAGGGATACATATGATTTCCTGTGAGTCCTAGTAGAAGAGAGAGGGCTACCAGGTATTTCTCTTTTTTACAGGCAGGTTGTCTCTTATGATGGGAAGACCTTTTTTTGAATATAATAGTCATGTTGTTATTAGGCTACTGGTAAATTAACAGTGATGCATTATTAAAACCCAAAGTGTTACTTTCTCATATAGTTAGTCAACTGCAAGACATTGCTTGAGTTACTTACTGCTGGAAATGTAATAAAGATGCTCATTACCACTGATGAGCCTTCAAAAATATTTGAGTGGCTAAAATTAATGCTCCTGGGGTGTTTTACAGAGGTGCTTATCTTTGGTTGAGCCTTGAGAAAAGCTGTGTAGGGGGAGTAAAGCTGTTCCAAGCATTAGAGCTTTCAGTGTGGTCAGGTGGCTCCTTCCACAAGATGGATATGAAATACAAAGTTATTATTGAAAAGGAAATGTGAAAGACTTCAGTCACTTAAAGGATTGGTGCTAAATAAATAGTTACTATGGCTGAAAACTCACTCAGCTGACAGGGAGTAAAGTCAGCAAGCAAATGTCCCTTTTCATCCAAGGCATTGCTGTGGATACATGTTGCTTTGTTAATGCCATCATTAAAATTAGCTCTTGTCTTGGAGGAATCTCAGCTTTATAAGAAGAGACTTATTTTTTTCTCTACTTACAACTCCAAGCAAACCATGGCACAGTGATGGTAACAGATGACTTGGCTTATGTTTTTCTTCTGGAAAGGAGAATTTTTCTAGGCTGCTTGGATAAAAGGTGGAATGTTACCTTACTCATATTTCCAACGGTATGTCTACTCTTAAAAATAGGGGACAGTGGATCAGATTTTAGGAAAAATAATTTTTTTTTCCTCCTCCCTACCAGTGCAACCCAAAAGTGGTGGGGGAGTTTCTTCTAGAAAGTGATGGTGCGTAATTTTAGCTTTTTTTGAACTTCTTCCAAAAAGACTTAATTTCTAAATGTGGTTTTCAGAAACTTAAAAGAATATTTAAAACCAATGTACACTGAGTGAACTTCATGCTGAAGTGCAGAGCTACTGTGGTGCTGCCTAACATGCAAAGAGCTCATTACATTTTGAGAAGCTTTATGTATATTCACAACTGTCTTGTTATAGAATGTTCCCAGCTATGCACACCTGATTGTTAACAAGTCTTTTTTTACACATTTTGAGATAATTTTAAACAGCTAAGCATCTCCATCCAGGTAGTTTTATTTGGTGAAGTTTGTACGAGCTATGCTGTTGCTGTTGATAGGTGGTGAATTCCGTACAGGGCTTAAATTACCAACGGATTCAAGTCCTTCTGTGGCTGCTGTCCCCACAGCCCCCAGCATTGCCTCGTGGTGCTTGCAGAGGAGTTGCAGTGTGTTGGGTGAAGGGAGGTGTCTCCTCCTCTCTGCCAGGCAGAGATGTACCTGTGCACCAAAACGCCCAGCACACTGCTATCCTGGCCCAGAGATCAAGTCCTGATGGCTGGGCTGCATTCCCTGGCTTTGGCAGGGCTAGCAAGCCTTCCTCTCTCTAATGCCCCATTCTTTTTAGTGGGCCCTCTGGGGGATGAGGAGTAAAAAGAACAACTAGACGTCATGAATGACTAAGAGACATGGTGTCTGTGCTATTGCTTGCTGGGTTTAAAAGCAAATTAATAAATACAATAGCAAGGCTGATAAGATCACCAAGTGCTTTCTACCCAGTTTATCTGACAAATGCAGTTTGAAGTGTTTGTCTAGTTATTCTTTCTAAGCAGTTATTTATGGTGTACCACATAGTACACATAGTAGTAAAGGCAAACTCACTCTTTGTTTCTGCTTTATTGAAGCTACTGGACTGTGAGAGTTTGTTAAAACTGTGGGTGCAAAGAAGTGTCTGCTGACTCCATTTAGATGAATCCTAGAACAGAAAGCTCTGAGGAGCAAGGTCCCTGAGAAGTATTTTGTGGTCTTCTCCTTCCCTTATTTCTGCTTTACCCCAGATCATCCCTTTGCTTCCTTTTCTGACTGTTGCCTCTTCCTACATTGAAGGTGGCTGTGACCTTTGTGGGAGGCCCATCAGGGAGACCTGCATACCACTGTAAAGCAAACACAGTCCCATAGTTCAGAGTGGCATGAATTTAGCACTGCACCATGGGGACTATCTGACTTGAGTCCCCTGTAGATTTACTCAGTGAGAGCCTCTAAACTAGCAAGGCACAGGTTAATGCAACAGCAATCCCTGAAATTCCCCTACGAGCACCAAAATCATGGCTCTTGCTGAGGGTCCCCAAGCATGTACAAATGCTTGACTGTTCTTGCTCAGGACTTTATTTTGCTCTCCTTTGGGTGTGCATTACATAAAACACAGGGAAAGATGCTTACTTGAGCAGTGGTTTCCTGAACAGTGTTTGAATTCAAATGCCCTGAGGGCAAAATGATAAAGTTTGAAGAAGAAAATCCAGGTCAGCATACATGTGCTGAATGCATTGCTGTAGCAGATTTGGCAGGGACTTGTATGGTGCACTAGACACTGTAGGCACAGACTATTCATCCAGTGCTGTTTCTGTATTTAAAATAAGAAAAAAAAATACTGTTGTAGTGCCATAAATAACTTCTACATCTTCTCTTGGCTTTTCATATTATTAGCCTTTTTAAAAAATTTTGTATTCATGTTGACAGTATTTAAAGGTGCATTTGAAACAGAGCCTAACTACTTACGTTTTTGTTATTTGACCTTTGTGATTCTTGCAAATACTTGATTTCTTTTCTGTGCTCCCAATGATTTTGATGAATACATGAGACTGCAATTAAATACTTACACGAGTGCTTGGCAGAGGAGAGCTTGGCTTAGAGGAAAAGTACAAATATTAGCTCAATTTTATTTTTAAAGGCTTTCAGGATCATTTCTTCTTCAGGTCTCACACGTGTTAGGAATGGAATGCAGTCATTGAGGAAAGAACAATAGCAGCTTCTAGCTACAAAAATGAGGCAGGAGGTTTGGTTGCTCTGTCTTTACCCCTCAGATTTTACTTGTAGACTTGTATTTATCCACTTGATGTATGGTATTTCATTTCAGTGACACTGTTTAAAAATGTGAATTCTTGTTTATTACATATTTCATTCTGACAGGATTTTACAGAGACTTCTGTAGATATTGATTAGGAAATACTGACACGTATAGGTAAAATAGCTTTTGCAGCAGTTCTTTGCTCTACTGGGTGTAATGCATTGCTCTAATTGTTCCTTATAAAATTGCATGCTCTGCTGTATCAGAAAGCACAATGCATTTCTGGAGGCTGTCAGTTTGTGACTGTTCACCTGACAATAGGATTTTTCCTCATCTTCTTTTTGCCACATTATGTCAGACTGTGTTGAGAGGGCTGAATTGAGGATGAGAGGCTCTTCTCCACCCACGTGGCCCTTTCTTTTTTCCTTACCTCCTGTGAAGATTACCCTGTCCCCTCTGGTGCACTAACAGCTAATGACAAGTTCTGATGCTGACGGAAGCAATGTGATCCCCAGACTGCAGTGCCAGCTGCTTTAGAGTTGGGAAAAGATCCAAATGCTCAGAGCAGCCTGTTTTGCAACAACAGCAGTAGTATTGGATTGTTTTGGGGTTTGTGTGTGAGGGAAGCTCTACTGTGTTGTTTCATTGTAGATGTCTAGAGATAAGAGGCAAAATGTGTCCATTCCCATGTCTCATGTTTGCCAGCAGTTGCTTGAATGTGGCAGGTGGTTTTCAGATAACTTCACTTGGATAAAATCAAGTTTTCACGTTTTAGTTGTTAATTCTGAGTTTTTAGTTCCTCAGCCCCTGGAAGAGAGCATTCTACCTGGCATACAGTGTAATGGGAGCTGGGGGGGAAGGAGATTCCCTGCTCAAGAAACAACTTTCTTTTTTGTCAGCACCATTTCCATGCTAATTTTGTTTGCTCTGGAAACATTTGGCTTGCCAGAAGCCATTGACTGAGGAGGCAAGAACACACTGTGTATCTTCTGTGAAAGACTGCTTGTATCAGGCATCTGGAAGACTTAGTTACATCTTTATTTCTGGAGTAAGAACCACTCAGTAGGGTTGTCAGGTGGCAAGGTGATGACAAATTATGCTTTGTTAACTTGTGCTGACTCATGTCATGCATATCATATCCTACTGCAATAGTGAAGAGCGTGGAGAGGGAGGCTGTACATCATTGCTCTGTCTTGTGTGCTGAACTGGATGCGAGTTCACCTTTGGTTGTCAAAAAGGTTCTCTAAAAATGGGACCAAATGTGCCCTTTTTTGTGGGGTTTGGGGTGAGGGGTGGGGTGTGTAATGGA
Source organism: Notiomystis cincta (assembly GCA_013398075.1). NCBI lineage: Eukaryota > Metazoa > Chordata > Aves > Passeriformes > Notiomystidae > Notiomystis > Notiomystis cincta. The sequence continues at coordinate 17,844 of VZRX01000117.1, forward strand.
GTGATGATGGGAGCAGCTATGTAGCCCTATATGTGTTTGATAACCATGATACGATGATGTGGCTTATTAGTGAAAACCAGAGGCCACAGGTGTACAAGTGGAGATTTCTGAATTCCAGGTGGATGTGATTTTAGGGTTTGTGTACCCCTGAAACTGTCCTCTGAGTTTCCTATTTTTCCAAGAGTTGACATCATTTTATAACTCATCTTATTGCCAAGTGTAATAGTGGAGACTAATGAAATGATTGCATAATGCCATTGAGAATGTGCTGAAAAATACTCAGAAGACATGCCAAAAAATGAGCAGTCCATTGTGACTAACTTTCGGAGCCAAGAGCACTGGCTATTTAAAAAAAAAAAACCAACAATAAAACAAAACAAAAACCAACCCTGTGGAATTTTCCTTTGAATTATTAAAAAATAAACACAAAAGAACATGGAAACTAAACAAGTAAAAGATATGGGGGGCTTTTGATAGCTATACAACTCAGGCAGCCTGTAAGAGTATGGAATAATTGGTAAATATGATGGTTGTAGCTCTGCTGAGAAGATTGTATACAGCATTAGACTTAAATCTATTTAAAAGCAAACATGATTGTCATGGGATTGATTTTGAGGTGAAGAGGTTGTCTTGCTCATATTCAACTAGCTGAACTGCAAACAACACACTTAACTTGTTCAAGAGCTTCTGTTTGCTATGAGAACCTGCATGCTTCTGTAGAGATGAATTTAGATTGTGTATGTCAGCATGTGTTTGGAAGGGCAGCCGGTGGCACTGAACGCTTCTAGAGTGAGTCAGAAGGGCAGAACCTGGAAGCACCTGGTTGGTGAAGATGGGGTTTGCTCTGCCACCTCGCAGTGCTTTGTGAACAGACAGGGATAGGGCCTCAGGCTTGCGTTTGTTCACGTGGGTTTTATCCCCTAGCAGAGCTGGGGGAAAGTTTAAAGGAGATGGAGTGTTTAAATGGATCAGGAAAGAGCAGGTTGTTGTTAGCTGCTTCGTCTGCTTCATCCACTCCATCCCGCGGAAGCTGGGGAGTAGCTGCACTTGCAGCTCGTATTGCAGGTGACTTTTGGTTCCCTGTTCTGGAGGAACCAAGCTGCTACCAGCTCCACTGAACCACAGAAAAGGAGTTTTATAGGGCAAGGAATAGCTTAGAGGCAGAAAAGTGGGAAGAGAATTAAGTGTGAAAAAAACCCAACAAAACAAAACAGGAAAAAACCCACTGAGTTAAGCTGCTGTGCATGTGGTCATTGCATGTGGCCGCACGCTTGTTTGGAGTGATGTTTGATGTTGGGACAGGCATTTACGACAGCAGATTAAAAGATTTTTTTGGGTTTGCCTCAGTAGTTGCACTTATCCCTCAGGGCAAAGGCGTATGTGTTTGGTTTGGTTCCTTCCTTTTAAAAGCTGTTCTTGTTCCTTTGTCAGTAAGCTTGCCTGACAAGTTAAACAGATAGTAGGTGGAATGAATTTACAGATGGTTTACTGAGCTTCTAAAAAGAGTAACTAGTCATGAGATCATTAGTAATTATACTGGCTTTGCTGAAATAATTCCTTTCCAAGTAACTGCTACCAGCAGGCATAAATTGTTAGATGGAATCTTGTGGTTCATATAAGTGTGTATTAGAAAAAGTTAATATTCTAGGAAAAATATAGGAACAGCTGTATTTATATAGAAGTTGCAACATTTTGTGTGACCCCCTTCACTGTCTAGTTTAAGCCAAGAAATGTAGTTTTCACACATTTTTCAAAAGAAAATTATCCTCACAGATGCTGTATGTTATCTCAGAGAAAGCAACCTGATCAATAGGGCTAGGGGAGAGGACTGAGGAGATGTTTAGGGCATGTGATTCTTTTTAGAAGTGGTAATGCATTTGTTCATGCGGTTCTGGTATGATTAATCCCAAGCAATACACTATGACAAATGAAACATACAGCACAGCTAATATGGGAATTTTAGTTGGAGTAAAGCTGTATAGATCCATTGGCTTTTACTTTATTGGGAAAACGCCAACTTTCTACACTTGAGTATGTGGCCAATAATTTCAGAAAAAAAGTAGAGCTCCTTAAAGATGACTATTTTGTGAAGAAAATACATAATCTGTACTAATCTTTGTCTTGAAGGTAGATAGGCATGGAAAGCAGTCCAGCTATTTGTTGAAATATTCCAGCTACTAGTTCAAATAACTTTTGTTTGAAATTACATTATTGTTTGCTTAAACTGATAAATGAGTCTTGGCAAGAGGAGGCATTCAGGGCTGAGCTCAGACACATGCAAATGGTTCTTGTTTTCAACAGAGCTCCAGCTGACAAGGAAAGAATGGAGTGGTGCTTCCTGTGTTTAACACAAAGTATTACTGACATTGAACAGTCTTTCTCAACCTTGTTAGTCAGGAAAAATAAAAATGTGATGTAAATATCATACTAACCTGACACTCAGAATGAGACACAATTAGTACTAAAGTTGTCTATTTTGTGACATTATGCCAGGATTTGTCCTTAGCCATGTTCCTAATTTCTCTGTTGGCTTAATAAAGTTCAGACACGGATCCATTATTCCTATGCACAGGAAGAGCAGAGTTTGTAGAGTGTAAAAGTTTACATTTTAGTGTCTTTAAAAAAATAAAAAATCCTCAATGCAGTGGAAATAAGTAGAAGTTATCACTGTCTCCAAATACAGCTACTGTGAACTGATCTCAGAAAAACTCTAGGAAAAACTTGACTGTACCAGAAAACCCCCTTTTGCCAAGGGTGTATGAGCCCATTTTTAAAGGATGCCCACTTTTGGGAAGAAGGCTCTGGGCTATTGCAGTGGTGGTTGTACATAAATTTCGGCTAGCGGTGGAAAAATACCTACAAAAACCA
>VZRX01000117.1:20832-97066 GCA_013398075.1 Notiomystis cincta
CCCCCCCCCCATCCTTCATCCAGCAGACACCTTTTGTGGGCCTCCACTGAGGCTGAAGGGCAGTCCTGGAAGTGGGGCATGGCTTAGCTTAGCATAGGCAGCTCAAATGAGCTGTATTTATAATAACCTGTATTTCCTCACTTCTTCACACATTGGTTTTGTCCCTTAAATGCAGGAGCTTCAAAGCAGCTGTTAACAGGTCCTTGAATGATCTATAATCTAATAATGCTACAGAACAGCTCCTTTCAGAAATCTGGAAAAAAAAATTGCCTTATGCAGCCACAAAACAGAAATAAGTATAAACCATGCTTAATATATACACAGCCAGATGAGCTGTGTAAAACCAGAGTCTTTGTTTTCTGGGTAAAAAGAAAGAAGAGGTGCCTCAAAAAGGAGGATTGGAGGCAGGGGGGAGTGGGATAAAATCAACAGGCCTCAGAGTCAGAAAATTGTGTAGCTCTGTAGCAAGTGAGACAGTTTCTTGGCTCTGATCTAGGAAGGGAGGTCTGGAGAAGATCAAGGAGCAATAAACAACATCAGGTTATAAAGGACAAATTCTGCCAGGCAGATTTGATCAGAACTTTAGATCAAATTACACAAGTAGGTGATGAAGTGCTTGCTCAGTCTAGGAAGGGATGAAACTGCATTGTAATGAAGGGATTAGCCTTGCAGAAGCTTCTTGCTGAGCTGTGGGATGAACAGGGCAGCTCAGGGAAGGAGTAGGGAACAGCAGTATGCAGCACTGGGAGAAGTACCCAGGTTTTGCATAAGGTTTTCCCCAGCTGAGCTGAAGAGAATAGAAGCAGATTCTTCATTGAGGCTGTCAGACATATAGACTCAGGTCTTCCTTCCCAGACTGACTAGCTGATGCTGTGTGCAGAGTCCTGACCCAGACTGAGGGTGATTTCATAAAATGGCATGTGCTGTTTAACACTGCTTTTCTATAAAGGCAGAAGTGAGCTGCAGAGGTGGTTGAACTCGACAGTGGAATTTATTTGCTTATGCTGCTTGGCGAGTCAGAGAAATAATGTAAGTGGGAGAAAGTTTCTAGAAGCCTAAAAACATACTCAAGAAATAAAATGAGATTTAAAGTGCAAAATACAAGTTGGCACATTTTTGGGGAAATAATTAAAAATGCAGATACTCCATGAAAGAAGACCCTTGGAAAACAGTAGTGCTGGAAAGGACCTGGGGTTAATCATGGGAAGGGAGAGCAGCAGAAAAGACGTGCCAGCATCTCTGTCACATTGCCTGCAGGACTCTGGGTGACTCTGCTGTGAGCCAGACACTTTTTCCAAAATTAGCAAGGAGGCACGATTTTAAAATAAGGATTTTGTATATTTCAAAGTGTTTAAGGAGTGAGCTGTTGGTAGAAAAATGTCAGCTGGCTCTGTTAAAAACAATTTTTAAAAAACAAAGTTTTGTTGTGGTTTTCTAAGTGATAGCATCTATGTTGCAGAATTAAAATATCAGGAATGGAAGAGCTTATGTCCTAAAACTAGGCTGATGTAGATGTCTTAAGTCAACTCTCTTTGGTACTGTGCTTGGTGCGTGTCGGTCAAACTTCAGCATGCTTAGCTAAGTAGGTTTGAGGAGCTGTTGTGGTTAAGGTCTTTAAAGTTCAGACACAGATCCATTAGCAAACCAAGTACAGAACACTTTCTAAGTTTTTATTTTTATAGTAGATCTTACTTGTTTGGAGAGATGTATGGTTTGCAGTGTTCAAATATTTTAGGAGGGAAGGGTCTCAGCTAGGTTAAAAAGTAGATTCTTGTGGTTTGGCACCCAAATTGTATACTATATGATTAGTGTGAAACAGACATTAAAAATAAAAGCATGAAGAAGTTTAAAACACCATAAGCTTCTGCTTGAAAGACATTTGTTATTTTAGAGCTGTAGCATTCTAATTAGCAGACTTGCCCTTCTCAGAGAAGGCTATGTCCAAAGGGCATGGCTGCAATCCAGCTGTAATTGTGAATGTTTCTTATATTCCACAATCACAACTGTTGCTACTGGGGAGCAATGAACGTATTCACTGTTCATGGAAGGGTTGTCTTTGTTGACCTAGTCCTTTAATGAGCACCTCACTATGTAAGTAACTTTACTGCCCAGTGTTAAGCAACATGCATTTCCAAAGATCAGGTGCTTAGCAGCAGGAGGCGGGGTGGTGCTGATCTCCCAGCATCTCTGTGCAGAAAGCCGTGTTCTGCCTCAGCAGTCTCCTAATGCCTCATTCAGCTTACGAAGCAGATTGTGTCACTGAAGAATGGCTAATACCTGTACTTCATTCATAATTTTGATAGGGTCTGGGGAGACTTCCTTCTCAACATGCTGGTGTGATTGGTTCAAGTTTGAAGTTAGTGCTGATGAGGGCTTCTGTTCAGCAGCCTAAAGTCAAATATTTGCACCAGTAGCTGCCTGATGCTCTGCTGAGAAAGTGTGTGTGGGTCTTCCTCACTGAGACAGCTCTTGCTGCTCAGCACCCTCATTTGGGAACAGAGAGGGATAGATAATATTCCCCCCACATTGCTTTCTCACAGGAAAGAATCTGCCTCCTCCCCATGATCTGTTTTTGGAAAAAAAAATGGTTCAGGCCAAGCAAGATAATAGGGTTTTCTGAATTTTCTTGAATTGTCACTTAGAACAGTTTCATCATGTTCTGACAGCTTTTATGAGTGAGCATGCAGTCTGAGAGCGTTTTTAGGGAAACGTTATGCAAACATTCAAGTCAAGGTATAAAACATCTTCAGGCTAGATTTTTAGACACAGCAAAAAAAAAAAAAAGTCTTTTTTCTTTATTCAGGGCTAAAGCAGACTCAAGAAAATAAAATAGGAAAGTCTGTTACCAGTATGAGCAGTCATTTAAGTTTAAAAAACCAAACTGACAGCTCTGCAATACAGGAAGGTGGGGGTTGTTATGTTCTGAGGGAACATTTTGACTGCTTTTCCTTTGTACTTATTGCTGCAAAGAAAGAAGGTGCTCTAAACTATTGATGAAGGATGGTTTTGCTAACCAGTGTGCTGATGCTGGAAATACATTGCAATTTTACTCTGGGTAGAGAAGTCATGGACACTCAGAACTCTGGAATTGGACCTACTACTTCAGCATATTACAGTCTTGGAGAAAAGGAATCATGAAAATGCAGCTGTGGGGCATCCAGAAGTCTCCTTTGATACTTTTATATTTGGCAGGAGGAGGTGTTGTAATGACACATCTGTTGTTAGAGCCCTGAAATTCCCCCAGTTTCATACCCTCAGAGTTTAGATTCCTTGTCTCTCTGCCTTGACATAGTTGTTGGACACTTGTGTGCCCCCAGGTTATGTGATTAGAAGGGGATAAATACAGGCAAAGAGTTTCAGATTGGTGCTTGTGCTCACTTAGTTTTGCAAGGCTCTTGCACAAAGAAATTAATGATGATGAGCATAGTAAGTGCTACATGGAAAATGCTTATTGTATTGGAGGGAGACTGACAATTCCCATAAGCATGGGAATAATCCTACCCAAGGTAACTGAATGACTCAAACTCCTACTAAGGCAAGGCCTGTAGGAGCTTCTCAAAACACGGAGAAAATACCTCAGGTTATTATAATCAAATAAAAGAGAAAATCCCCATACTTCTCTCTTTAAACTCTTAGTCTGTGTATTGTAGGAAAACATGCTTTACAAGTGATTCTTTTGAGACAAATGTTTTACATCTGTTGTCTAGGGCTGACGGTCTGAATGACGTGAAAGGGAGAAAGAATAATTCCATCTATTGACTGTGCAGCATTTTATCAGACTCATTGGAACTAAATTCACCATCTGTGCCTTTCTGTCAGGGTCAGTAATAACTTTTCCTAAGCTTTTTTTTTTTTTTTTTTGAGAGGACTTGGATTTTCCAGCAGCTTAAGTAACCTTGTGCCAATGTACATTTCCAACAAAATCATGGGGTAGTTACTACCTTCTTTTTGAAAAGACATGTTTGTAAGAAGTTGAAAACCTGATTTTTTTCAATGAGCAAATCTAACCATCTTTTCTTTGCTTCTGAGCTGAGAGATTATTCCCAGAGCACCTTGTGCATTGTGAAGCTTTTAAAAATAGACTTTGTTAAAGCTGGTAAACCAGAAATGTCACTTAAGAGTCATATTATGACCAGAGACACCTCTCTAATTGGAGCACCATGTCCCATGTTTACACTGGTAATAGAATACAGCTCCCTTGTGGAGTACTGGAAAAAACAACCTCAGATTGTATTGTGCATGGATTTCCCCCCGCTTGAATTTGTCAGCCTTAAGAAAAAGCATCAGTTGGTTTTGATCCCTTCCAAAATATCTCCCTGTGGTTTGAGCAGTGGGGAGATAGCACTGAGCTCTGGGTGTACTTGTCAATGTTGCACTCACTGCTTCCTTTAAAAACTCTTATTTTAATCTCTTTGGTGCACTTTCTCTATGCCTCTTTTCCTAGTTTTGAGAAAGATCTGGATCTCCTCGAGGAGCAGGTACTTCTGAAGAACGTCAGGAAAAAAGCATCTCTGCAGTCACAATATTGCTCCCCAGCTCCAGCCAGATCTGGCTGCTGCGTTTGCTCATTAGAGTGAGGATGCAAACAGCAGCAGATGCCTGTTGGTGGTAATTAGATAAAAGAGTACTGCAAATGCTGCACTGAGAGGGGAGGTGCTTCCCAGACAGGTTGGAGAGGGATCATTCCTATTTTGAAGGGCTGTTATTAGGCTTCCCATAGCCCTGCTTTTCTGACTGTTTTGCTAATTAAGTAAGTGCACCTCCTCTTCTGTGTCCTAGTTTCTTTCTCTGACTTTTACATGTCACTCATTCTCCAGTTTTCATTGCACATGACTCTATTAGTCGTTAGGTGATTATGGACAATCTGCACCTGTGCAGGACAATCATTTAGAAACACTGGTTTCTTTCTGCCTTGCATTTTGCAGAGTGTGGTCCCAGCTGCCTGGGGACACAGAGCAGAAAGTGCCCTTTATTGCAGCTTGAGCTCTGGTTGCTCTTGTTTCAAGGCAGTTCAGTGCTGAGCTTGTGGGCTGGCTCTGGCTTATGTTCTCCTGTGCTGGAAAAAGGAAGACTGTGGCAGAGAGACAGGGAGGAAAGCTTCTTGGTTAAGAAGGATGAGCTGCCTTACGACAGCTGCTCTCCTGAGCTCAGTACCTCTTTACATCCTCAGCCACATAAGTCATTCTTGTACACAGAGGGGCTGTGGAGAAATGAACCTGGAAAGAGGAAGGGCATCTTGCATTTTCAGGCCAGTGCTTTGACTGACCTGGTAGCCTTAAAATAGGTAGTTACAAATGACAGGAAGACTGTTAGAGCAGGACTGCAGCAAAGGGATGTCACAGACACCAGGGAGCATCAAAAGCATCCTCTTGTGCTTTATCCAAATTGTCACGTAGTCTGTTGGCACGTTGCAAGCCTGCTGCATTCCTGTATCAGGACGAGATGTGAATAGTTTGTATTTAATATATGGGTTTTTTAACATAAACTACATCATAATTGCTGTGTATTAATATTCACAGTTCTTTGAAAACTTTGAGTGCAGACTCCTCTTATGTTTAGTGGCAGTGTACAAAGTTCACTCCAGCCTGCTGGCTTTGTGCTTGCTAATGTCTTTGTGAGGCCCTTAGCTGTGAAGTGGACTTTATCAGCAGCTATGTGTGATTGCAGTCCTTCAGTCCAGGTGTGGCAACCTCTCCTAAAATTCATTTTTGTGTGGTGTTCAATCTATGCTTTACCTTTTGTGGTCTTGCTGTAGAGATTGACAGTTCCTCATCTACAAGACCAGTCTTCAATTTCAGTTTACCTGTTCAGAATGCCTGGCTGCTCAGGATGTGAGCACTCCCCTTCCCCCTGCCCTGTATCAGGGTGTGCCCAGCCAGTGCAGCTCACCTGAGACCGTACCTGTATGGGCCAGGAGCCCGTGACCCATGCCGGCAAGTGCAGCTTACTTGAGGGTGTGAGCAGCACTTCAGAGAAGAACATGAGAACTCTGGGCACTGAGAGGATACTTTCAACCTCAGTTTTAACTTTTACAAAGGCAAGGATAAATAGAAATGAAAAATTCTGCACAAAGATCGTGTTACCCACCTTTCTGTCTATTTGGGTTATGTCCACGGGCTTCTCATCTCACGACAGGGGCAGGGCTTCCTGATGGAGGCTTTAATGTTCTTTGTTTTCATTCAGGTATTGTGCTTGCAGGAGGTGATCTGGATCTGGGGAGATGTGGCTCCCCTCTAGGCTTCCAACCCAGTTGTGGGTTTTTCAAATCCAAAACCTCCCCTGGGGAATTTCTTAATCCTTACTTTGATGGAGAAGATATTTTGGTTAATTGGCAGGTTTTTATTGCTTTGGAGAATTATGAAATCCCTTGGATGTGGCTGTATGAGATAAGACACTTCCTAGGCAGTTCAGTGGAGTCCCTTCAGATTTTAGCCAAACCAGAAGAGCCCTCCTTAGCAAATGCAGCAGAATAACAATAGCTCTTTTCTTTCCAGGCTAAGTGGTAACGCACTCTCAGAGCATATAGTTTTTGTGTTATGAATCCTACAGCCCCCATAAACACTTAAATTGCTAATATTTTAGGTAGTTATGTCACTGAGCTGTATGAAGGCAGCTTGCTTTGTGCTCTTATCCCAGGGAAAGAAGCACAAATCAGTGTGTTGTGAGCCAGAGCTCTCAGAAAATCAGTTACATCTTTCCAGGAGATTAGTCTAGAAACGCTGTTAGGTAATTGATTGCTCTGATGGATTTGATGTAAAGTTAAGTAAATAAAAATGCTAAGTAGGATGGTGTATCATTTTACAGTGATGATAATAAACCGGTCCTGGGGATTCTTTCTGTGTCTAATGCCATACTTAGTTTGCAATACCTCACATTATATTTTCACAATAAGCCATAAGTGCTAGTTATGAGGGAAGAGTTAGATCTTCCCACAAATTGGCTTAAGGGAATGTTTTAATGCATCTGTGCCTGTATCCTTGACTGTCTCTCCTGATCCTATAACTCAGCAGCAGATGACAGCTGCAGATAAAATGTATCACGCAGCTCTTGATTCGCCCAGGAACTGAAGAGGAACCTCTGAGAAATGTGCTCCCTTTGCAGAGAGAAACATCAGCATGTGCAGTTGAGTATGGCACTTAATGAGCTTCTTTAGTCTGCAGGTCAGACCTGACATTAACCAAAGTGACTTGGAATAATTTTGATCGGATGGCTTAAAAGGTCATACGTAAATTGAGTTTTGAGGTTGTAGATGACTTTCTAATGGATTACAAGCTTTTATCATGAAAGCATCAGGTACAATCGGTTTATACTTATGAGGGGCTCTGACTAAGACTGATTAGGTGAAATTAAAAAAAAAAGGAAAGCCAAGTTAAATTTCTCTTAGGTTCACAGGCTTAGTCACTGAGACCCCCTCAGTTTGGGGATTATCTCCCAAGTAAAATAATCACATTCCATTTAGGGGCATCTGAAACTAAACTGGATGAAGTACTGGAAAAAACCCTGTGAACAGCAATCCAGTATTAGTATTAAAATGGACTGAATAACCTCTGACTGTTTGAAAAGGCCATGTTTACCACGTCAGCAGAGAGCACGCTGCAAAGTCTGTCATATTGTAATTACTTTGCTCCGAGTGTACAAAAATACTGCAAATGCCTCAGATATGCCCTGATAAAAGCTGCTATGACTGTGCTGTATTTTGTCCTTTGTACCCATGCTAAAATACAGGGAGACCATTTTCACCTGCATTTTTACCTTCTGGCTACCTCAGGACTGAACTGTTCTGTCCAGCTGTACAGCTGATGAGGATACGGGGCCTTGTTTTCCTGCTTCAAAAAGCAAAACTCCCTTTTGCATGTTGGATTCCCATCTTATAAATATATGGATGAACCTTTTCCTTTCTTGCCACTATTAAGAAAAAACAAGTGTTGAGACAGATGAATGCAGTATCAATGTAGTAAAGGACATGAAATAAAATGCTTTGAAGGTTTGCAAAATCTGGTTAATGGTCATAAATATTTTACACGGTATTAATCCCATAGATGCTGATGGCTGGTTAGCTGCCCACATCTTTGAAACTGGGTGTTTGGAAGGACCTGCTGTGATGTATTTGCAGGCAGTTGTTTTATGCAAGTTCATTCATGGGAATGTGGCTGCTCTTGTGGATCCAGCCAATGTATTCTCACAGACCAGGAAATGAATGTAGCCTCAACTAGGGTGAAGAGCTGTGTTCTTGCAAGTCAAACTTGAGTCTGGTTTCCTTTGAAACTGTTTTAAATTTGGATTTTCAGATTCCAAGGTTGACAGTCCTTGTTCAGTAGGAGTATTGAGCCTGTAGGTCCTTCAGGGTTGGCAGGCTATATGAAACCACAGATGTTCATTCAGTGTTTAGTCTGCAATTGCTGAAATAATTGCACAATCTATGTACCTCATGTAATTATTCAAATAAGGGTTTTTTTATTTACTATCTACTGTTCCCAAACCCTTTAGGTCTGAATTAAAATGATTTTGTAATTGGTTTGTACTACTAGGTAATGATGAGAAGTGGGGACAGTGATATTTCAGTCTGGGTAATGTTAGTTTAAGAGCAAACAATTTTTTCTCTCATTTTTTGGAACAAAAGACCTAATTCATGTTCAATTGACAGCAATTTTCATTTGTAACGGTAGGTTATGCTGAAGAGTGACTCAAGTTTTTTAAAATGACATCCATATGGTTGGCTTGCTTTGAAAACCAGTTTGAAAAATAATACAGGCCAAAACATAAGTCTCTGCTGTTCCTTTTCTCCTCTTAGTATACAGAGGACAGCACTTGTTGTTGGAATGCCTTAAGTTAATTGTTGTTTGAAATCAAAAGTGCAAAAGGTTGCATGTTGTTTAGATGTTGTAGTTTTAGGGGGGTTTTGTTTATTTCTTGTGAGTGGTACTGAGAAGAATGAGCCAAACATAGAAAGCAGACTGTTTCTGTGGAGGCTGAAAATGGCTGCTGAGCCGTTCAACTAGAGATTCTAGGGAGAACTGTCCATGGGGAGTATTTGTAGATCTGGCTGGTGGATGCTTGCTGAATGACTTAAGGATAATAAAACATAGTTAATGAGAGGATTAATTAGGCAGAGGATACAGTGAAATTGTAAAAAAAAATTATGATGAAAAAAGCAAACAGCTTTCTAATAAGCTGTTCAAACTCAACCGATACCTGGTTTTGACTCAGTAAACCACTGCTGTCACTGAAGATCTGCAAAGCTGTCTGGGGCACAGGCTGAGAAAGATGTTTTGCAGTCTTTGGGTGAACATCTTTAGAAGACAAATAACATTTTGTTTGAGTAGATGTGCATGGGAGAACATTTCCGTCTGTAACAAAGTATGGGGAATGTTTGGTGTTTCCCCTCTTCCCTGTGATTTATTTAAAAAAAGATGATAACTTGAACTGTTTATATTCTTTTCTATTTTCTGGCAGCTGCCCAGGCCTTGGGAGTGCCAGCCCTGTCTTCCCAGGGCAGAGTGAAGGTCTGGACCCTTAGCATGCTGTAATGTAAAGTATGAGTCTTATCAAACTAACTGCTTTGGGCTTTAATTTAGAGTTGAAATATGGAACTCTCTAGCACATTTCTGTTGCATGTAACTTTTTCAAAGCAGGATTTAAAATTTGTTTTCAATTTTCTTTTAAAAATAGAGGCGGTTGCAACAGATATAAAGAGTGCAGTGGTGCCAGATGCCAGAACCTTGCTATAGGCAAGAGTGTTTGCTGCTCTGACCTTCATGTGCAGGTTTCATTTATCACTTCAGTGGAAGGGCTGGAGTCAGGTCATCTTGTGGAATCCTTCAGACCTTCATCTTACTGTAGGATGTGCAAGTCAAATCAAATGCTTCTGGACTGCAGTCTCATAATAATTGGTCATAACCTGCATATGGTGTGAAAATCCAGATGTCTTTTTGAGCTGACAAGCAGGGAGGGAGGAAACAGAGCAGAATAGCAAACAAAGTTTGAATAGAGTCAGAGAGCACAACCCACAGGCCTGTGCAAGTGGCTCCCCTGTTGTGCTCCATGTCCACTTGATGTCTTTTAGGGATGGATCACAACAGAGCATATGGAGAACTGGCAGCCCTTCTTAGGCTGCGGTGCTGCTCATCTTCTACTGCAGGAGTGTCCTATGGGAAAGAGGCAACACAGAAACAGCAGTGATCTAATGGAATGGTTATAAAGATTGACAAGCAGACTGTCCCCTCAGAGTCCCCTCTCTTACACACTTTAGTTTGTCCATCCACTGCCCTATACTAGTCAGGCAAGATCCATGGTCTGTTAGACTGGACTCTGTGGAAATTGATATCTGTGTTTATTACACCCAGAACAGCTGAAACAGACTGATAAGGTGCAGGCTAACTCTGATAAAACCTGCAACTTAATTTGATGACAATGAGCAGTGAAAAACAATTTCACTTTAATTATGAACTAAAGAAGCATATGTATTTCCGTTTTTTTAAATAATGTAAAACAGTTTCCAGATTTTCTGTGGCTTTAAATACTAAAATGAAGATGTGTTCAGTGGAAGCTTTCACAAATGTGACACAGTGTGGAAACTTGGAATATTTTATGTGTATTACAAGGCTGTTTTGTTTTATATGGAAAAAATACTCACTGCTTCTGCAGTGGCAGTTTATATTCCTGAAAGACTGCTGTCTAGATGAAGAGTTTTAGTTTTGCTTGCAAGTGGAAGCAGGGGCCTAAATGGCTGGACCATCTTATCTGTGTTACTCTTACATTTAATATATTTGTAATACCATGTGTAGTGATTTAGGCACAGTGTAAATCTATGAAGCATTTAATTAAGAATATGGAGCCTAATCTACTAGGAGTTGCAATAAGGCCTCCTCGATATTTATGGTGTATCCATATGTAATGAGCAGAGAGGGATGAGCAAAGTCTGGTCACATGGTACTTAAGTTGTTTTCCCTCCAGCAGTGAGGCTCCACATCTTCAGTGTATATTTGTCCACCAAGCCTGGAGATGTCAGGAAGAATGGGCCTTGTTCTCCCTGCAGCCCATTCCTCCTTGGAAAACAGGCAAGGCTCAGGCTCCTTCTCTGCCTCTCTCACAGCTGGGCTGGGGAGCTGAAGTGATGAATGGTTGCTGGAGGGCTGGCTGACTTTTTTACCTGGAGGGCTGTTACTCCTTAAAAGGAGGGATGTGCTTCTTAAAGGCAAAGTCTGTCTTGTGCTCTCCTGAGGTAGTGCAACCAGGCTCTCTCCTCTAATGCATTTGCTAAGATTTTAAAGGATGCTATTTCCCTTCCAAAATACAATTATCTAAAAAACTGATGTGAGGAACAGGGACCCAAACTGCTTTTGCAGAAATGACTCACTGACCTTTACAAAGCTTAATATTCTATACTGTCTCTCAACAACTGGATTTAGAATTAAGTGAGAGAGAAGATGGTCTCCAATTTACTGTTTCACCAAGACTGAGGAGTAAAGTGGAACTGATTGACAGTGATGAGTTGTGCAGAGAAATCTTGTGCTCTGTGTAAAACAATGATCTGTGTGCAGAGAAGGTGCAAGGCCACAGTCTAACCCCTCTAAACAAGGCAATGGTCTAAACATCTGTTAGTGTGGTTAAGAGCCAAACGTGATGGAAACATTTTGGAGCTGGAAGTTGTGTGCTGGAGGTTTCCATCAGGATATGGATAAAGACAAACCTCCCTTGAAACAAGGGTTACTTTCTCCTTCAATTCCAAAGTGCTATCTGCTGAAGACACTGCCACCAGCAAAAATGCTCTTCTCTCAAATAACTATTTCCCTTTAATGTTAGAGCATCTCCTTTCTGTTTGGTTTTTCTTTTTTTTTCCCTCTAGCTGTGCAGTGGATTGCACAGATGGCCTAACATAAGGAAGAAGGAAAATAAGGATGATGCTTTTTGATGGATTTATTTGTATACAAGTCCCAGTGGGCCTAGGTATTAAATAGCTTCTGTTTTTTAAAGTTGGCATGAGTATTCAGAAGACTGGGCACACGTCACTAAAGCTGGATTATTTTTTTTTAAGTAGATAAAGTGGATTTTAGTCTTAGAGTGGAATTTTAGTAGAAGCTTGTAAATGACTGAACTTGAGTTTCTGAAAAGTATAACATAGTGAGGGAGAAACACAAATGGTGATTAAAAGGAAATAATATTTTAGAAGAAACCTTGAAGCTTTTGTTGGGACTAGCAGATACCTCTAACAATAGTTTTTACATGCAGAAATGTTAAAATAAATAATATAAAGTATGATTGGGTATAAAACTTGCTTGTTTGTCTTGAGAGACAGTGATGAAAGCTGATGTGCCCAAAGCCTGTTGGTCAATACCTGCTGAAAAGCTGTTTTTCACTAATCCTCCATTAAGAGCTTTGGCTGCCTGCTAAATGTCAGAAGGAAGGGACTGGTCAAAAAGAGGTTAAAGAGCTCACCTCGGTAATAACATGTGTTACTGCACTTTGAATTTTCATTTATTTTTTCTTTCCATTGGTGGCAACTGCTCAGTTATCTTGGGGAGAGAGGGAGGTATCTCCAGCAACTTACATCTCCATTTAAAATGGAGTCACTATTTATATGCATTGTAGTGCAAAGGAGTCTTGACTGAAAACTCAGCTGAAAGCAGAATGTTTGCATACAAAGCACTGAAGATCTGAACCTTTAAATATAAAGGGCTAGTCAATAATTTTGGTGGTATTAGGGCTGATGAATAACTTCCTCTTCATGAGTGGCAGTACTTAGGATGCTGTGGAGTTAGAGCTATAAGGAGAAATGACTTGTGTTAGCCATTAAAGTGTGGATCACCCTGCAATTGCACTTCAGTCATTTCCACTTCCTCCTTCAGCCACTGCAGGGGAGGAGGAAATGATCCCTGTTTCTTCTGCTCTTACTCATCGACCTTGGAGACTCCATCCATAGTTAGTTATTGTGTATTTGAGTTATTTCTGGCTCACTGTACAGTTACATAAATGCTTGTGCTGGAAGAGTGCAGGGGGTGGGAATATTCTGCTACAGAGCTGGAGGCAAAGCAGAGATAGTTTGCTTCCTCCCCTCTTGACAGCAGTGCTGGTTTCAGTGGGAGTGGGTTTAGGGTTTGGGAGAACAGCTCTTCCTGCTCTTCCGACTTTTTATTTTGCAGTGTTTTGTGTGTCTGTCCGCAACTACTGCTCTGTGTTCTCACAAGTTGATATGGTTCTTGTTTATTTCTGTGTTTCTTGTCTCCCTGCAGTGTTGCTGGATCCTGCTGGATGGAATTGTAGACATTCCAATGTTACTCTATTGACAAGGTGATAGCAGTGCTTGGAGGTATCAGAGATACCAGCAGTTTCTGGAAGAATCCCCATATTTGATATAATTTGAAAACTGCCTTTTACCCACCCAAGATGATTAACTTGTGTTTTACAGGCAGAATTTAAATTTTGCAGAAATAAAAAAAATATGGGCTTGCCAAAGGAAACTTCTCAGGCATAGGTAATTGAGAAAGTGGGTTTTGTTTGGCTGGGGTTTTTTTCATGCCAAAGGAATGCTTCTGTTCAAGAGGAGCTTTCTTGAACTGCACTTGGTTTTTTTCAATGTGAGATATATTTGCAGTTTAACTGCAAACTGTTGCTTGGCAGTGAGAGTTACAGTAATTGAAATCACCTGTCAATAACTATATTGATTGGCCTTGTCTCTCTTGGCATCTTCATGAACTGAAGCATGAAAGCATCATCTAGTGGTGCCTAAAGATAGAAAACAATTTCTTTAGAACTGCAAATACTGATAACCTCTAGAGATGTGCTTGGTTATGTCAAGTTGTTCTGTGCATGTATGAGCATGTAGACAACCTGGTTTCTGTATAGCCACTACATATTCTCCTGGATCAAGACAAGTATACAGAGGAAGCTGGAGACAGTGGTAGGGAGATGTTTTCCCTTCCAGTTGCAGAAAAATGTTCTGGATCATTTGGAGCAGGGAGAATGAAAAGTCATGATGAAAAAATCAACAGGTATACATATATACAGTATAGTATGCGTGAGAAATTAAGTTCTTTCAGCGCAGAAGGGCAAATTGCAAATGCCTGGCGACTCCCAGGTGAAATGGAATTAGTCCCACAGCTTTGCAAATGGATTAACATCTTTGGGTATCAAGGCAAAGAGGTTGGTCAGCCATTTTAGAAATGGGGAATAAGCAGCCTGTTTGGTGGGACTGAAGGTAGAGTGTGCAAGAAACAAGCCCTGTTCTGGGAAAGAACCATGGGGCTTCAGTGCCTGTGAGAATGAAGGTGGCTTTTGTGGTCACCCTAATAATGAACCTTGCAGGCCATTAAAGGATGGAAAGTAGTTGGAAAGGACATGCTAGCTTTTACTTACAAAGTACATTCTATT
This sequence comes from Notiomystis cincta, assembly GCA_013398075.1. Classification (NCBI taxonomy): domain Eukaryota; kingdom Metazoa; phylum Chordata; class Aves; order Passeriformes; family Notiomystidae; genus Notiomystis; species Notiomystis cincta. The sequence goes on from VZRX01000117.1 coordinate 35,200, forward strand.
CAAGCTTTAAGAGATGCTAATAAAAGTGAATCATACGTGGAAAATATAGTTATCTGTAACTGAATCTTCTCTTTATTATATGTGTGTTTCCATGTGTGCATCTCACATAGTGAGAAGTGGGATCTGTTGGCACGTATACATGAAGTTTAAAATCACAGCAACAGAAGATTTTACAAAAATAAATAGATTTGATTTGCTACATAAGTAACTCATTTTCCTGGTAACTACTTTGTTCAAGTTTAAAAGGGTAGGGTGGTTTTTTTTTTTTAACAGAACATCTCAAATCAGAATGATAATTTTGCACTAAGGTATAAATGTATGCTCAAATCTTGGCTGGTAATTAGCTTATTATCAGATGGATAACTTGCCTGGGGACCTGAGACAGTAAACTGCCATAATTGCCTTGTGATATGGAGATGGCTATTTGTTTTTACACAGACTTACCTTCAGTGTTGTTGAAAATACATTATTGTTCTTTTTCCAAAGATAGAACAGTGAAAAGAGCAGAGAGATCAGGCAGTATGGGGCTTTCTGAACAGATAAAAAAATGTTCAGGACAAAGAGTTTGAGCTCTAAGTACTGTTTCTTTTCATTCACTAACAAGGTCACAGTGGAGGGTGGTGGGAGGAAGTATGCAGAATTGCAGTGCAAAGCTGCAGTCTGGGGCCATTATGTTTTACTGAGAGATGCCAAGAAGAGCCCTGGTGCAGAAGACTGTGAAATGATTAAAATTCTCACATGGTGGTTAATGTGCTTCTTATCAGTATCCTTATTTGAGTTCCATGACTGTACATCACAGAAGGCTGCATCGTGATTAAACCCACTGCACTGGTTTTCTCTTTGCATCAAACAGGTGGAGACAAAAAGGCATGAAAGGGTAGCTGGTTGGAAAACAGAGCTGGCAGAGGGATGAGGTGACAGTTGAAGAGTCACACTCTTGGTTGATCTACCCAGGCGTAGAATTAGATTGTAGTCCTGGAAAAAGTCAAGTAGACTGCTAGCATGGCCAAGGGCCAGACTTTCTTTTCTCCCTGTTTCAAAAACCATGGTGAAGTTGGAAACATGAGTGAAATGTTAAGACCTGTTAATAAAATCTCCTTCTGTCAACCACTATGTCAACCACTACCCTTCTGGAATCAGAATGAATGCATGAATGGCTATTAATATGTAATGAGATCTTATGGGAACAATAGCATTGCAAGCAAAGGGATTTAGAGAAGGGAATCATTCATGTTCAAGTTAGGCTTGCCATGCTGGCATGTTAGTGCTAGTAGGACATGGTCCTGAAGGCTTGTGCCAGTGTTTTAAAAGCTAGAAACAGCAGGATACTTCAATCATGAAAGCAGGCGACCTCCTTACACTATGCTGTATCGAGTCTCTTGTTCCACTTCCCTGCCTTTTAGCATGTTTTCCTCTATCCACTGAAAACTGCTGGAGGCAGAGGTCATGCCTTTTATTTGTCTGTAAAGTGTTGCTACTTGTGAGGAACATATTTTGTTGGTTGCTAGAGGAACAAGAGCATTGGTAACAGACTCTTGCATATAAGTCTTCTTTACAAGTCTCTATACAAATGCATTTTTCCCAATCCGTGTGGGAGCTGTAACTCCTGGATTTCTAAAAACTGAAGGTGTACACTAGAGAGAGGCTTATTCTGTACTCAGACCAAGCTGTGCCCTATTGACTGTCACTACCTGGGCTAGATGGGCATTCAGTCTGACCCATTCATTGCCTTGGTGCTGTGTCACATGGACAGGGCAACCCCAACAGAGCTTGTGTTTCTCATGCGCAAGGGAAATGCTAGAAAACCTCCTACCTCCATGAGATATCCCTCTTTCAGTGGTAACACAGTGTTCAGTGCAAGCTTTGTTATACTGCACTTTTTATTAAGCAGCTTCATTACTTGTGCTTGATTACCAAGGAATTTTGAGTTTGGTCATTTCTGATGGAGCTGAGCCTTACTGTGTAGCACATGCACCTTGCACTCCAGTGCACAAATAGCTGCATATTGCAGCTTGGTGTATTGGAAGATGGAGAATGAATATATTTTTAATACAGTTTTCCAAGCTTTTATTACCCAAGGACTGTATGATGATGGAACATAAACCTGCTGTTCCCAGACTTAAAATGATACTATCTCTTATTAGCTAGGTATTAACTAGCATAGGATATAAACTGGATAGGATTATTTTTTATTTGGCCAGTCTTGCTCACATGATTTTGCCATAAAATTTTTCCAGTGCTGTTTCATCAGCAGCATCTGGGCTATTTGCAGGTTGTGTTAAATTCGTTTCCCAAACAACTTCTGTTGATCCATTATGGACACAAATAGACAGCAAATATGTACCCAGGAGAATAGGTTCATGGTACTTTCAATTGCCTCTCGCAGTAGGTTGCTGCAATACTTATGTGATACCTAATTCTTCCAGCATCTTTGTGGGTGTCTGCCACATTCCCTGTCTGTAAGGTGACATTTCCCTTGCATGACTGAACCTCTCTGTGTGAAAGAAAGGGCACTGGAGGCTGAGCACAGCTGCAGATAAACAGGTGATCGAAATCCATGCCTAAAAGGAAGGGGTATACAAGTACAAATACTCATTAAAAAGATATTATTGATATAGCTCTCAAATTTCAACTTTCCTGCCCTCCATCCTTTGATGAATTACTTTTCAAGTTTGTGTGAGCTTCCAGGGTAATTTCTACTTCTAAGATCTAAAGGTTTTTCATGGTTGTGCAGGTGAAACTATGATGGATTTCAGGTATTTCAGAAAAGCTTTATGGGAAGGAATTTCAAGGGACTGATCATAAAAATAACTGAGCAAAACAAGTACAAAGGTGATAGGCTGACACTTAAGTGCTGAAGTGTGTGTCTCACACCCAAATCAGCCAATGAACAGATTCAAGAATTAAAATGCACAATGTATACTCAGAAGCAGAGGAAATACAGATTCATAGCTGTGTAATGAGGACCACATCTTGTAAACAGAGCGGCATGAGGGCATAGATGCTAATTAAGCATGCAAATTGAATTTGGAAGGATTTCCAAGCAGGGAAGACATCTAAAAGCAGGCTTGATTTTTCTAGAGGATAGCATGAATAATTTGCCTTTATTGCTTATCAGGATGCCTCTAGGAACTTAGGTTAGTAGAGTTCAGAGCTTTTTAGAATCAGGAAGGGAAGTGCCAGGGACAAAATGACAGGTTCTTAGTCCTTTCAGAAAAGGCAGATCTGTCTTCCTGGCTCTAGAATTTAAAAAAAGAAAAATCAAAAAAAAGAATTTTTAAAAAGCTGTTTAAACTTTAAAAAATTTACATAAAACATTTATGACTTAATTGGTGATTGACCTTTTAACTCTCTCACCCTGATCAGTGCTTTGCTTGACTGTTAAAGGATTTTTTCTCAGCTAAGAGTTACTTGCATGAAGCTGTACTTCTGAGTTTTAACTAGAGCAAGGTTTGCTGACACACCTTCCCTTGGGTTAAAGAAATCACACCATTTTATAACGTTCTGGAGGCCGGTGGCAACCACAGTGATCTGTCACTATCATTATCTTCCCATTCGCAGAGCTGTGAGAGAGGGCTATTAATCATCCTGCCTAAAGCCTTGGGAGTGTGTGGAAATGCACAGAGAATTGCCATAGCTTCTGAACAGTCAACACGGCAGGATCTTGTTGCCTGCTTTGGGTCTGAAATACTGACAGATTCATCCAAGTCTCTGTGATGACCCCTTTTTCCTTCTGGGCTGGTGTCAGAGCTGCCACCTTATCTCCCCTGGAGAAGGCAATAGTCGGTTTCTTGCTGAATCTTCTCCAGGAGCAGTTAGTGTGGCACAAGAGCTGGTTTTGGCAGGAGGAACTATAGGGTCTTTAGGTTTGTTGAGACAGTAGTGCTGAGGAAAGAGTGAGAACAAAACAGAGGTCCCTTTCTATATCTTTAAGGAACCACTGAGGTAGGATGAGGGCTGGTGCTGGGGGGTGACTGTACCAGTTCATCTTCAGTGTAACTTCTGGTGATCTGAGTACTTGAAGGCTGGAATTGAAGTTTGCTAAGGTCAAGTTTTGAAAAAACACAAGTGAGATTCTGTATTTCTTGCTACATATTCTGTGGTTCTCAGCTTTAGGATACAGGTTGAATTGAGAAGAAGAGTTGTACTAAACTTTGCTATGAAGTCAGCCACAATTAGTGGTTTGTGCATTTATTGCATTGGTCTTATTGTTAGGGTTTGGAGAAAATCCTCTATTAAAATTACATCTGCAGACTTTCTGCACAGACAAAAAGTAGATGTTGCTGTCTTCCGTACAAGTTACTTGCAAGCACTGCTCTTCCTTTCTTTTTCCTACACAGAAATTTCCAAGTAGTTCTCCAGTAGCGTCAGGGTGAAATCTTGCCTCCGCCAATGTCAGTGGGGAATCTGCCACTGACTATGATCATTATTTCATCCTGTTTTGGGAGGAATCTTTACCCAAGTGAATGCTGCAGGACTTAGTCCAGCAACACCTAGTGCTCTCCTGTCAGCAGCACAACCCCTCCCCTTACCTAATTTCCATAATAACTTGGAGACAGCAAGGCTGTTTTAGTTTTTTTTCCTTCCCTATTAAATCTAGCCATGATGGATGCCTGGTGAGTGGAAGCTGAACATTACCTCTGCAAAACAATCTCTGCAGTAACTGCAGAATTTAATGACCTTATGTTCCCCAAAGAGGCTGTGTGTACAACAGGCAGTGCTGCCAGCCCAGAAATTGTTGGTATTCTGCTTGGCGTGGATATAAATTCCAGTTCTCTTCACTCTTCCCAGTTAAAAGCTTCTCTTTGGATAAAGGAGCAGCTGATCAAAAAGGGCAGTTCTAGTCAGCAGTCTTATCAATAATGACAACCCTAATATCACCATCACTTCTATATGGTTTCCATCTCAGTGACTTCACACACTTCCACTCAATAAACATTCTTATACCTGGGTAGTCAGCAAAATATTAATTATCTCCTCTACTTAATTTTGTCTTTTATAATCTAGGAGATAATAGTGAAATTGTGACTGCCCTGCACCAAAGCAGAATTCAGAACTCACATATTTTCACCTTCCATATTTTTCAGGCTCCTTCCAATCTCTAGTCACACACAGCTGTTTCCCTCATTTAAGCCATCTCTTGATGTATCTTTAAAAGACCATAATTTAGGTAAAATATAATTCAGGAACACCTACAATAACCATTTCCATCAGTACTGATACCAGCTGAAGAAATTCTATAAAGCAGTCACAAGCCTAGTATTTGCAACACTGTAAGGGAATTTCAGTCCTTCAAATGGTTCATGTGCTCACAGTTTGCCTGCTAAATTTATTAGGAATATGTTAATCACCGTTGGTTATGAAATTCAAACAGACAATTAAAGTCAGATTCTTCTACACCAGCCCCAGAAGACTTCTCAAATGTATAACTTGTACAAAAGGCTAGAAATTTTAATTATTATGACAAAGACCTCCCAAAGCTGAGCATGACATGTCATTCCAATACCTCTTATAGTCATTTTAGAGTCATTCCCATTTTTAAACAGATGTCTCTTTCGATGGCCTTCAACACGCTTGTCTTTCAAGAAGCCAGATGTGACAGTCAGATATGCCAATAGCTCATTTTACCTCTGAGAAGCAGACATCACTCAGACACCATAAATTTCAAAATCCACAACCTTCCTTAAAAACAAACCCAAAACATACACACAGTAGGAGAGCAGAGTCTCTTCAGGAAGATACCATACCTCCAGGTTTACAAGACAAACTTGTGAATGTAACAGCTGAGCCACTCTGTGGAAGAGGACTCCCAATCAAAGAAAAGCTTAGAAAGAAGCATCAGTTCACACCATGCTGTGTTAATGTGCTCCCTAAATCCTAGACTGGTTTAATTGGAGAAGAAATGCTATTGCATACTTCTTAGAACAAAAGGACCTTCCAAAGCTTCCTTTTCAAAAATTCTGACTGCCAATTCCTGTTTTGGAGACTAATGATGAGCAAAAATGTGTTCATGCTTCTCTGGAATTAACAGACAGGCATTGCAGAAAGGCACTGGGTACTGTGTGCACAGGCATGAATTCCTAACACCTTCCAACACAGAAAGCTGAAGCCTTTTGAGAAAGCACCTATAGCTCTCCCCTGTTACTTCATGCTGACCTTCAAGAGCTGCTGAATGAACAGCAGATCTTAATTTGCTGTCAGCATCTCAGCAGTGGGGCAGAGGAATATAAAGGGTCCTGCTGGAGATCACTCTGCCCAGCAGACTCTCCAGCATCGTGTGAAATCCAGCATCCTGTTAGAAAAATCTTTTTCTGCCTTGGCTGTGACAAGAGCAGACACTCCTGTAGTTCTTTCTTCTCACCTAAGACAAAAATTGAAACACGTCAACCGAAAATCCTTTGAAAGAAGATTTGCAAGCAAGAGAAGAGAGTAGATTGCTTCTTCATGGAAGATGCAAAGTAATCCAGTTCACCTCTCTGCAGTCACGATCCAATCTGCTGTACTAACACATGTACACACCCACCTTCCCTGCTCTGCTGTTCCTGTAGAAACCAGCTTGAATATACAAAAGAGCCCATGTGCCTGAACATAAACCTTTGGCACTGTATTTGCACTTTGCATGAACACACAAACTTTCAACTCTGCAGCTGGAATCAGCCAGGAAGTCTCGGGCTTCACACAGTTTGTCAAGTTAAGTTGTGATAATCTTTCTGTATTTTCAGCCAGCACTTGCATATCCCTTCACAATGAAGGTGCCAAAAGGCATGGCTCAGAGCCAGAGGAGAAACTGCTATCATTCTTAGCAGTGTTCAGATTCAGTGCATAGATTTTGTTACATTATAAAAAAGGTGCCAAAGGCTCTAAGAGATAAAGTCCCCCTTATTCTGCACTGTGCTGTCTATCATGCCATAAGACCGGAATGCTGAAGGCCATTTCACATATTTACATTTTAAAGCAGACCAGAGTCTTGAATCTTACAAAACCACTTTGTGTGAGGGAAAGAAGGGAAAGAAAACTGTTGTTCTAGCAGTCTCAAGTGAGACAAACGTCCCTCCCTGTAGGAAAATGGCATGAGAATGCATAGGCACGTGCACAGGCAGGTTTCACTACAGCTTAGCTCAAGTAGGGTTTCTCATCATCTGTGGGTTTCAGAACAACTTACTGAGCACCCTGAGGAAGTGTGAGTGCTGCAGCTGACTTCACCATAGAGCAGAGAATTCCCCAAATTGAGGGAAGAAGACTGGAACTCCCAGCTCATCAGATTGGTAAGTTTTGAAACACTTGCCAAAACTATGTATTTCTAGTATTTTGAGCTTAATTAATTTGCAGCAAATCAACATGAATTTTTCCAAAGATCTGGAAAAGGAGACTAGTTGTCACTGAAGTAGAGTTTCTGAAGGACATAAAAGAGTAGAGGAAGGTCCACCTTTTCTGTTTCTGAAACCCTCCAACATGATGGATATGGAATACCTTAGATGTATGTTAAAGTCAGGGCCTTCAAAGTAGGCATTGATCACATGGTACCTGCTGGAAATAAGACACCATGTACACACAAATGTCATATCTACATAAACAGAGCACAAATTATAGTGCAATAATGCTAAAAAAAATCCACTATGTTTAAAAAACCCAGGATGAGTAATACTTTCAATACTGGTGTAAAAGCAGTCCACAGTATTGCATTTAAACGCATTCATTAAGGCTCCAAGGTGTTTTTCATGCTTTCATAAAAGCACAATTAATGGATATTGCTAAAACAACAGTGTGATTTGATTTTTATAATAAGAGCTAAAAAGACTTGTAAAACACAAGAGCAAGCAGCAATGAGACTGGGAACTAGAAAGCTCAGGCTTTCTTTTACACTCACTTAAATGGTTAATTATGCCATGTGCTCACTTTTTAATCACTTTAAACCAATACAGCAGTATGATAAGTAATAACTTTTTTTTTTTTTTAGTGAGAAAGCTTCTGTTGTATCCTTAGTTGCCAGGAATGAGAACTGTTTATGAAAAAGTAATTTATAGCAAAAGTCCATAGGAAATATAGAGCTTCATGCATACCAAGCTGTACAAACGACAGTTCAGAATTGACAGAAACATCAATATGCTGAAGTTTAACATTTATTCTTCATAGTTCTGGGACCTTTAATCTACACTTTGTAAATCTTATATTTATATTATATTTTCCATTTTTTCATAAAAGTTTGTATCTTTTCAAGTCTTCTAAAACAGAAGAAATTCTGTTCATAATGAGCAATGAGATTGGTATGGCTTAAAAATTGGGACTTCATCATGGGCTCTGTTACTTTCCAATTAAAGAGATGAAAGAAAACCAAGAAGAAAATTAATCATATAATTTACATGACTTTCATGTAATCTTCTCCTAATCCTTACCTCAGCTCTGGACGGACAGTGCACAGTTCAAACCCAGCATAAGGTCTGTGCACAAGCAAATGCACCATTGCCAACAGCACCTCCTAACCTGGCCCTGCAATCCATACAAGTTTCTCCAAAATCACAAGCTTCACCTCACTTCCTCTCTGACATTTTTCTCTTATTTGAATTTTTCCTTCTGTGTAGGTGCCACAGCTTCAATTCACTCCAAATGTGTTTTACTTTACTCCATGGTTCATTTATATTATTTGCAGCACATTTATTGCCCTGTAAGTGCTCTTATAAAGCTACTGTTTTGTGCAGGCCAACGGGCTAGAATAACTTCCCAGTGCTCTCACTATCCCTTTAGTTTAGTTTATTTCAAGTGCAGCTTTTCTCTGGAAAATATCTCTGTCCAAATGACATGGTAGCATATCAGGGCTGTGTCCTTGCTGCCAACTGGATTCAAATACACTGCACAGATAAGTCATCTGCAACCTCTGCAGAATTCTAAGTCAGATCAGCCTCATGTAATTAATTTCATAGAAATCATTCTTTGTACAACTCTTTTCTGTCATGTGGAGGGATAAAAAATTATGTTATGTGACTCCTTCCAGGAGCAGCAGCCTGTATTGCTATGTGCTTTTTTAGGACTGACAACATGGGAAGTTAATTTTCTGGAGATACTTGGCACCTTGCACTATTGGCTTCTTTGGCTTGTGTCCCGTAACAGTCAGGATTTTTTTACCTCTTGCACAGGACAAACTGTATGTTTTGGCTGTTTACCTTTAGGGACAGAGCTACCACTTCTGCAGATCCCTTTAGGTCATCTGGCAGCTTGTTTATACAGCTGGGACCACAAAGAGCAGTGGATTGCATTCAAAAGGATGGCAGAATGAAAGCAGATACTCCCAAAGGCTAGAGTCTGCTTTTCTTTGCTGAAACAAAGGAGCAGTTTTCTGTGTTCTGTGGCACCAGGTTATTCCCTGGAGTCGTGTTCCTAATGCTTGTTCTCACTTGCCCCACAGGGCTCAGCAATGACCCCATACATTTCATACAAGTTGATAAAGACCCAGATCAGTCCTTTTTTTCCACAGGTGTCTTGTTCCCTCGCCAGTGTCATGCACAGCTCACATTTTCCAGAAAAACTGACTAAACTCTTGATTTTTGTGGGAATATGATTAGGCTCAGATGAGTAAAGTCCTTGTTCAAGACTCATACAGCAGAACTCCAGGTATCTGGATCACTCTCATCATCCTGAACATGATCTCTGAAGTGAGGAAGAGTATTGTCATGCATATATTTTTGTAGATTTGCATCTTGGTGTAACTTGTTTTGTTTTTTTTAAATCCAGCAAAACCCAAACATCCAAGTAAATTCAAATGCATGGGAATTAGTGGGTGATGCTGAAGGAGGCTGGGACTCCACCCTGAGGAGGTAGTGGGGTGAAGGTGGCCGGCTCTGCAGGGTCAGGCTGTAACTGAGCTGTAAGCAGAACACATTGCTTGTGTCAGTAGACATTTCTATTTTAAGTGTAGTGAAAGGGTTTTGCTTATGGAAATGAAATAGTCTCCTAAAAACCTGCCTAAAAACTATTTGAAGGAGGGCCTTGCTTTTTCAGCTGTTGAATACAGTGTTGTAGAGCTCTGCCTGGCTGGCTTAGATTTTCTTTAAACTTATGGGAGGACTGCAGATTTTGATCCAGCCTTCATTAAAAGGAAGCATGTTAGTTCATGTCTTGGAACTGCTTTTGAATTTTTATAGAAATAAAAGGATATAAACAGTGTACAACTGAAATGAAAAGCCATGGAAGGACAATTTCAACCAAGGTATTTTCCTGAACATATTTGGAAAACAGAGAGACAGAATCTGTGAATTTATAAATATGAAGCAATATAAAAAGAACCTTGAACTTTCAATCAAAGAGGCATGTAATTAAATTTCTCCCAGCTCTATAATTTTCTATTGTATCCTTGTTACCTTTTTTGTCATATCTATTTGCAGCTTCACAAATCCAAAATATCTTAATTTGAATAAAACAAAAGCCTATTCATGCTTGTACTATTTATGTGGTTTAATTGGTTTACAAAATACAAATGTTCTTTGAAAGAAACTGATTTGATTTCAAGAGGCTGGTAGCTGTCCATCATATGTGGTCCTTCTGCTCACAAAAGGCAAAGGAACAGAACTAGACATAAATGGCTTTTCTTCAGCTTGCTTTGTTTTTGCTCCTGTTTGAGCTGAGCTCTTGCTATTGCTCAGTGAATACAGTAAGAAAACATTTGGGTTGTAGCTTAATAAGCAAAAATAGTTTTCCACATTTGACGTTTAAATGGAGACCTGAAAATACTTTTCAAATATTCCACTTTCCTGTTGTAGGTAATATCAGCAAATATCAGAGTGCAAAATTCATTATTGCCCTTGGAACACCTGGGCAGATGGTGTTATGTGGTAGAGGTAATAGTGATGCATCCCAGTGTCAGTAGGGGTTAGAAAGAGATTCCAGATTTAATTTGATATTCTTCCCCTCAGTCTCTGCTCCCAGATGAACAGTTCCTTCTTGGGGTTCCTGGGAAAGGGAGGAAGGGGATGCAGCCCTGCAAGCTTTTCCATGGACCTTCTTGCAATAGCTGTACAGTAGTGATAAGGTGCTACAGCACAGGCTAAGTACCTCAGCGTGCAGGAAGTCTAGTATAATTCATTACAAAAGGAGTTAATGTAGGAAACTGGCAGTCAACTCATTGAATTGATCCATGTGTATATCTAGAGAATTATCTATTCTTCTGCAGGAAGAACTGCTTTTTATGGTATGAGTGGTTACTAGTTTATTTAATTTTTTTTTGTGTTCCCTAATGCAACCATGCAGGGAGCATCAGCTGAATAATATTCATGTTGTCTTTGAGGCCCATCTGAGGTGGGGGAATATATGCAGGGTATTTCAGGGAGGCTGCCTGCCACTTTCAGGGAGGCACCTTCAGTGATGTCAGCCCCTCATCTTTCTGCCTTCATGAGACCATACCCAGCATGTATAGGCTAAACTCTGAAAGGGAAACACACAGAGCTGTCAGTCAAGTCTCTCTAGCTGTCATTATAGTTTGTGTAAGCACAGACCAAAGGACACAAGAAGATGCATAACTGACAAAGTCAATCAAATCAGGGTTGACAACAGGTTGCAGATGCAGAAGAGAGCTGACAATGGATGGGCAATGGAATTATAAAGCGGGGGAAGTCTCTGAAGGATACAGAGATCATAAAAATGGAAAATACTGGTTACTGGCAGCAGTAAGCTAAACCCACAGTCTTACTTCAATGGGAAAGTATTTGCATGTCAAAAGAGAGCTTTATGCACAGCCTAATGTGGTGGTATTAGGAAAAAAGAAAAATCTGTTTGCATTGTCATTTGTTGCTCTGCATCTCCCTGAGTTCTGAGGCTACTTTAAAGAAAATATTAACTCTACTGAACTGCAGATTAATTAGTCAAGCTAATGAATAATTCAAATCTTGAATTTACCCAAAGCATCTCTTTTCAGTTTATCTGCTTTGCTAATAGGAAAAGGAAGCCCAGCTTCTTGTTGCAATTTTTTAAAAGCAAAAGCCCTGGTTTATGCTTTTCTAAAATGAACTGGATCAGGAATTCACAGTAATGGATTTAGGAACCTGCTGAATAGGCAACTGTTAACCATGGAGTGCTTTTGTTGTCGCTGCTTCTGCCTTCAGAGATTCATTAACTGAATGTTGTTTCTGGTGTTTCTCTCTCAACTTTCATAGATAGAAAAAAGGTGTAATAACAATTTTTTTTTTTACTTTTTATTTGCCTTGTGAAGCATCTTGCTTCACTTTTTCTGTACAAAGCAGAAATCAGCCTGGAATACGTGATCAGTATACACTATAGAAGTATTTTACAGTGATGGAAGTAGAATTGCTTACTTGATGTTTACTAACGGTAGGAAGAGTTGATGACATCCAGTCATTTGTATGAGTGTCATAAGTACTGTGTTTGCCTATGGGAAAACTGGAAGGGAGCAGATCTGTGCCCAACCCAGTGATGCTGAGAAGCCTCTGCATTATGCAGCTGCTGTCACCTTCTGGTAGCCTCTGAGCCCCTTTGTGTCCTTTCTCCCTTCATACACTGCTAACTCACGAGTGGAAGAGGCAGGGCCCAGTGCTTCTACACTGACCTTGGGACAGGTGCCTCCTCTTGACACCAGCACACTGCAGTGGCTGCTGAAGAAAGGGCTCTAGCAGGGTTGTTTTCTTGTGCTTGTTAGTGAGGCTGCTGTACATTTTGGGCAGAAATGGGCCAACTGGGTAGGAAAAAGGTCAGATTTGGCTCAAATACTGTGACTGCTGAAAAGGAGCCAATATCATGTCTAGGACTTTGTTGAGCCATGGAGGCTTTGATGGCCAAAACATCTGGTACTTTGGGTAAAATTACTTTCTGAGAGAGGTCACCAGTATAATTAGTGATTCATGTAATCAAAAGGTGTTGTCCCTGGACTGCTTCCATGCTATCTTGTTGGCTGAATGAGAAAATTCAGAGCCTGCTGTGTGGCTGGAGCCAGCTGCGGCACACGTTTGTGCTGCAATGTCAGAGATCAATAGAGATGGGTGGCACACACTGGATGACTTGAGTTTTAAGTATTGATCTGGAAGGGTGAGTCCTGCTTCTGAAAAGCTGCTAACCAGCCTATGTTTGTTGATAACTTGGTGAGTACAGCCTTTCTGAGCAGGAGGAAAGGGGATTATGTTGGTTGGAGTGGGCTGCTGAAAAGCTGTGTCTTTCTGCCACTTCTCTGAATGTGGCATGTACAGAGTAGTGCTCTGCAGAGCAGAGAGTAGTAGGCTTTGCACATTTGAATTTGATTTGACTGTTGCCAATGAAGAGTGGTTAATAATACTGTTACTGCTCACTCTTTTAAAATAAGGCTTTCAGACAGCTTCTAAAAGCCCTTTTCTGGTGTAGGCAGATTTGCAGGGACATAATATATTCTTGTTCCCTGAAGGTTTTCTTCCACCTGCTGTCTCTGAAGGTGGGTGTGTTCTCTGATGTTATACAGTTGCTATGGAAATAAATGACATCACTGTCTGGGGAGCATGGCTTCACATGAGAAATCAATAACCTAGAGCAAATGAATTGTCAGGCAGCCATGTTGCCTCCCTGTCTTACTAACATGGGAAAAAAAAGACATGGATGAGAAAGTGATAAATATTTTTTTTCCCATGGAAGAATGTGTTTTCTGAGCCAAATGTCTAGTCAGTTTTTAGACATCAGTTAGAACTGTTAGTTATCCCCTTGAAGATGTATAGGCAGTTCCAGTCAGTGAGTTGGTAATTTCGCACTAGCAGCATCATATCTTGTGTTCCAGTTATTTCCATTTAATTTTCTGTTTTTGGTACCAGCTGGACAGTAGAAAGCCATAAAAGGAGCTGGGAGAGATGTAGTCAACTGACTCCGGAGATAATTGGAACTCCTGCAATTCCCCTCATTAGGTGCCTGGGTCTCTGCTTCTGCCTTCAGGCAGCATGGGCAGGGTGTGCATGGAGGCCACCTGCCTGTGGAAAGCCGAGTGCCACCACTGCTCCCCTTGCCCAGGGAATTTGATACAGCCCCACTGAGCCTGGTAGGTGGGGATATGTGACACTTGGCAGCCCCTTGAGAACCCAGCCCACTTCTTGTGGTGATTTTACACATAAGGTATCTCTTCCTAGGAATGAAAGGGCTTTCCCTGTTCCTCCAGGGTTATTATGGGTGGATTGCTGAAAATGTATAGGTGCAAGTAAGAGATGCTGCTGCTGCTGTTGCAGCATTCTTTAAGTTGTGTCAGTGCAATTGTCCCCAGGAGGAGCACAACCAAATTAAGGTCCTAACAAAAAGTGTGCGTCCTAAATAGCTCTTTCTGATACAGTTCATCAGTTAAGGAAATTAAATTGAAAATACTTTAACTACCAGGAAAAAAAAAAGACTTTAGAGTAAGTGTTCTGTACTAAAAGAAAACTCCAAATGGTTTTAAAACCTAGTTAAGGTCTATTTTGTGTGTCATATATGAAAACAGCTACTGTTATCAGGAGAAAAGCAGCTAATACTCTGTAGATTACATTTTTTTTTGTAACAGCACTGGTCCTTACTAGTCAATGTGTGATGGATAGCTTTAAAAGGATTAGCAACAGATTCACTCCTTCACAGCAAGGCTGAGCATGAGACCATGCTGTTTAGTGGATTTGCTGTCACTTTGTGAGGAATTAGCCAGCTCTTTTTGTGACTGGAGCGCATTTGAATCCTTGGATAACTCCTGGATGAATCAGCCATGCAAGAAAAGCACTTTTGGAGGTGAAATATATATGTTGTATGTACCCATATATACAGTAGTATATATAGGTTGTTTTGCAATAGTTCCTTAAACAAAAAAGCAGGCTTGGACTTAAAATAAACATAGAAAGGAGTCCAGCTCTGACAGATGTGTCATTACAGCTGAGATGTCAATGTAGGACTGCTGTGGTTTATGGCTGAATGGAGGACTTCAGCACTGCATACTGTGTGGTCAATCTCCTTGTTCCTAAGCATTTTATTTATCGTTTACCAGTTGTACAAATGCGCAGGAAGCAGTTACAATGTCACCCAAGCGTGCCCATTGCAGCAGCCTGAGCTACCTGTAGGAAGATGTTGTATATCTGTAGCTTCAAACAGAGGCATTTCAAAAATTGCCAAGTGTTACTTCTGTGTACAAAGTCATGTATCTGTGCAAGACACAATGCCAGGAGGGTTTGGTGTAAAATCTGGCTTTTTTAACAGCCTTCAAGACACTGCAGATTTGCCAGCTGGTGTGATTTGGCTCACCTTGCAGCTTCCCTTTTGCAGTAACTTTCCACTCCATGTCCCAGCACACTACAGTGATGACTAATTCACTAATCCCCAAACTGGTATCAGAAACCCCACACAAGAGGGCTGAGTTTGTAGCATCTTCCTACTTTAAGAACTGGGGAGAAAAAAAGTTCTGGGAGAAATTTATCTATGCTAAACAGGCACTGAAATGTGATAGGAACATTTTTGTAAGAAAAAAGTCTTACACTTTATTGTCTTCTCTTCTGACTCTCTTCCTTAGAGCTGCATATGATAGCAGGAACTTACTTTCTTTAATGTCTTTCTGTTTAAACTACTGGTACTTTAAAACCTTGGAGTATGAGATCACCGAAGTAGCAGAAGCAATCTTCAGGGACATGGCACATAGTTCTTGGCAGAGGTCACTCCTGCTGCTTTGCACATATAGTTCTATCGAAGTTGATAAAACTGTTTGTGTGGCCAAGGCAAGCAAGATTTGGCTCTCTTGAGAGACAGTTTTTAATAGCTGATCCTGTTGTCCAGAAATGTCCTTCATAATAAGAGAATAGAAACAGAGGAAAGGTCTCCAGGAGCAGAATTGCTCCTAAAGTGTATGTTTTTCATGAAATATCAATTTTTAATGAAGGTTTTTTCTATAGCATCGAGTTAGTCAAGATGAGGAGCACTCATGCAAATACAACCAGTGAGTTCACAGAAGCTCCCTAAATAAATAAAACAGGCACAGTTTTGCTTATTAAACAGTGACTGTTTTTCAGCTTTACTTTGGCACATCAGGGAGTTTGAGTATGCCCCTCCAAGGCAGGGGAAGAAAAATAATAGAGAGGACAGAAAGTAAGAAGTAGTAAAGGCACAGATTTAGTGAAGGATAACAGGAGGGACAGACTGCTTGCCATCTTGAAATGACAGATACAAATATCCTTAAGTTTTTGCTGCAACTCTTCAAATTTATTGTAGGCTCCTTGCTGTTTTGGAGCATGGAAGAGGGACTGTAAGTTCTCTGGAGCCAGAAAGGAGTTTTGATGTTTGCATAATGTAAAAGATGGGTCTGGAATATGATACATTATTTACTATTTATTCCTGTTTCTCTGTAGAACTAACAAATGTCTGTTGCCCCTTCTAGCTGCCTTGAAAATTTTTTTAGGCCACAAATGACCATTAAAGGCATCAGGCAGCAACATCTGTGAACATACATTGCAGTAGCTAGTGCAGCCATACCCAGGGGAGGAGGCATAATCAGCTCAAAATAGTTGAGCAGACAGCTCCCACTTGGCAGGGCAAGGTCCCCATGCACACAGGGCAGATTGGTCCCCTGTTAAACAGGGCAGATCAGTCTCCTGCCCACGCTGGGTCTGTTCTCTTCCATGGGACCCTAGCCAAGCACAAAGAGACCACAGCTATGGGAGGGATCATCAAAGAGCATGGCTCAATGTCCTTTATCAAGCTCCTGGGTAATGCATGTAAATTCTGTAGGAATTGTGCAAACACACACTCCCTGCTGCAGGGAGCAGCTTTCTGATGTGGTGGCAAGAGGAAGTGATGCGTGGAAACAGCGTTAATTAAATGTCACATTTTGGAAAGATTAGGTGCCAAGTCATTGGGTTAAAATACTGGTGCTGTGTACAACAGAAAACATGAGACTTGCAGTAATTTCTAGAAACATTATCTTTATAATTTGCTTATATTCTGGTCGTTGCTGGAAGCCCCAGTCAGCAAACTGCATTATGCTAAGTGTGTTCATGAAGTACTTCAAAGCAAACCATTCCTTAGCAAGCCCTGGATTTCTCTCTCTTCTTCCAAATCCATATGTGAGAAGCCATAATTGCCTGTTCATTTATGCACTGTGCCTACACAAGAAGATAATGTGCCAGCACACAAGTGGCTGTATCTCGAGGTAGTACTTATAAAAATTACATATTGAAAACTATTTTGTCTGCTGTATATTTGGGTAAATACAAGATGGAGGTGGGAATTTGTTGTAGGCTGTTCAGTCTCAGGAGAGAATGGGCTAAATGGCACTTTCCAGAGAGCTAATTGCTGTGTAAGGGGAGATGCTTGGTGTAAGCACCAGCCACGCTGAAGGGCAGGATGTCTCCCCTTTGCTGTGGCGATGCATGGAAAGGGATTCTGTGTGGGAGCCAGGGTTACAAGGCAGTGTCTGCTTAGGTGTTTTGAAATCCTTCAGGGCTGAGAAGTAATGCCAAGGAGAGTTTGGGAAGCTGGTTCCTGCAGTCTCTGAAACAACACTGGTTCTTAACAAATCTGTAAAAATTGGGGAGATGCCAAAGGCTGTGGAATTCTTAGGCCCTTCTGGTGTTCAGAAAGGGCTAAAAAGCATAACCCTTGAACACAGGTCAAGTTGGCTTAATATATTAGCTACAGGCTGACAGGGGCCAGCTTGTTTGGGACTCTGTATTAAGTTAATACTCCAAAGTATTAAAGGCTAAAAATATAATTCCTGCTTACTGTGGTTTAACCACTGGTGGATTTGTCAACTCTTTTTTTCTTTGGATAATGTTATATGCTTTCATGACAAACCCCCAACCTTTATATAATATGCTTGGATTTCTCTAAATCGTTTGAACTATTCTTATGTGTCTCTTTGATTAAAAGCAAAATCCAGAGACCTGACATTGTATTGAATTAACCTGCTAAGTGGATTTATAACTTGAGTTTTTTGAAATTAATTTAGCATCTACATATGAACAATGAGACTTGAATTCATGTCTTCCCATAGCTATTGTTGACAGTGTGGGTTTTGTTGATAGAGTTTGCATATGGAAGTGCAAGCAAGTAGTGTGGACATCAGTTTATACAATGATGTAAATCACTTTTGTTTTCATTCAGCCAAAAGCTAGGAACTAAGAGCCCCACTTACACAAATAAGGTAAGAAATTATGTATTTGTTAAATGGTAATATTAAGCAAGCCAGTTCTGGCTATTATAACCAAGCCTAGCTTGAGCTATTATAAAAAATCTGCTCCAAGCAATCCAGCAAGTGAAGCCTGAAGTGCAGGGAAAGATGTGCTGAGCTAGAAAAGGGATCACATCTGTCCCATAGAGAAATGCAATAGTGTAGAGAACCATCAAAGTCAATTCTAATGTGCAGATGGTTCCATTTGTACTCACTCCTCAGAGCAGCCACTGAATTGCACAGGCTGCAGCAGCACAGGCAGCGGGGTCTCTCAGTGGGCAGAAGTTAATGGCTGGCAGTGCAGTAGTGGCTGATGAGGTCAGGATTGCTTCACAACCCCACCATGGCTCCAAGGGCATTCTGACTAATAGGTATATGTTTTGTGAATAAAATAGCTATGTGGGAGTGCAGAATTGTTATTATGTAGTTATTTAGCTCAACAGAATCAGTGTCTATTGGTTGAATGGCTTCTTTTTGTGCACAAATTCTGGGGAAGGTGTTTAGAAAAGAAATTCTTTTTTAAATGGCCATTTCTGAGGCCCTGATAGTTGTACTCAGCTTCTTGGAAGAGCAGCATCCTTTTGTGCCAGCTTTAATTCAGCATTTCCCCTCTTCTCACATTTTCTCCCTCTCTTATGTGAGAGATTTTAAGCTTGCTGCCCTGGAACAAAATGGTCACAACTATCTTGAATGGTTTCTCTTTTTGGTATATCTCCTGTCCTCATTTGCTGGGGACATTTGTGAAGGGGATATGTCAGCATCTGCTCCAGAACAGCTCCGTGTGCCAGTCAGCAGGGCCGTGGGGAGATGTTTGGCAGAGCCCCCCATCCCTCCTGCCTGCTTTGGCAGCTGGATGTCACCAGCAACAGCAGTGGGGCTTCAGTGTGTTTAACAGTGCAAAGCCCTGCATGCTGCTGGGCTGCCATGGATGCAATTGCAGCTCAGTGGATGCCTCAGTGGCAAATTAAATTTTCCATTCCTGGACTCACTACAGACATAAAAATTAAAATGAAAAAAAAAGAGAGCAAATTAAAAGAAGGATAATATCACTCTTTGGTGACACTCGCATTGACCACTGAAGTGCTGAGATGAGCAAATGCCCTGAGTCTGCAATACTGTTTGCAGGAATGAAGCTTTAGTCAATAGCCTTCTATGAAATTATTAAAATGAACAAGCAAGACTGTCAGGGGTGTGTCTTTATTAATTGAGCTGGAATTTTAGATTGGTAGAGAATGTGGCTGGCAGGTGCTAGTGGATGCTGATTGCCTTCAGCTATTAGTAATGACCCCAATGCATTTGCTAAATGTTGCTTTGGGACCTGTTAAATGAGTTGTCAGCTCTCTGTGCTTTAAAATCTACTGAAGCAGTGACTCAGTGAGCAGAGCTGCCCATCTCAGCCAGGCTGGACTAGTCTAAATGGTACTGGAAGGGCACAGTGCGGGGTGACAGGAATGGTTCCAGGTATGGGTTGTCTTCTAAATGACTGCAGACTTCCAAGGTGAAGGTTCTTCATCCCAGAGAAAGACTACAGAAAGGAGATAGAGACTCTACAAACTTGGAGCAGTATGAATAAAATAGATGGAGAAAAAGTGCTTATTTTTGCTCATAATAAAGCTGATATACTTCAAGTGAAACTGTCAGGTGGAAGTTTCAGGACCAAAGAGTATACTTCTTTTCATACAAGAAATATCTCAGCTTAACTACATTGTCCAACATATTTTGATGGGAATGTTAAAAGCAGAGCTGGTTTCAAAAAAGCAAAATCACAATGAAAAAATTGTTTGGGAGTTATTGAAAATGTCACTGCTGGCCAAGGAAGTCTCTTAGTCATAGATATCTAGAATTTGTCCAGGGGGCCTATACTAGAAAAGTGTCACTGTCTAATGCTCTCCTCTAAGTCTCCTCTGTTCACAACTGTCAAAGAAAGCATAGCAGGTTCTTGGTTCACCTATTTCAGCCATTGTGTTGTGATCATTCAGAGATTTCTGAATGCTTGAGAGGTTGGGTAGGATTTCTTTTTCCTTGATCTTGACTTTTCCCTCCTGGATATGCACTGCCATTAGAGAAGGACATAGCCTATTTGCTTGTGTAGGCCTACATGGATATGAAAAAGGAAACTTATCCTGAGGAGCAAGTATCCTGCCCTCAGGAGAAAGCAAGCATTCTTGTCTCTTGTGAGGCCTCCCACTGACTTAAGTGAGGTGATCATCATGGCTAATGACTTAAGAGCAAACTAGGTGATGCACAGATAGATGCATGTGAACAAAAGACATTTATGTTTTTGCCTTACTGGCTAGGCTAATACAAATGTTTTGGTCACTACAGGTGGCCTGAGGAAAGACCTTCATTCTAGGAGGTGAGCATTTGACCATTGAGGGAAGAAAACAGAGTGTGACACCAGAGAAAGTTGATATGGTGGTTCTTTTTTTAATATAAACTTTTTTTTTTTATTATTATTCTGGCTGCATACTCTGAGAGGAATATTTTCTCCCCTGTTGTAGAGCTGTATTAGTTTTTCAACAAAAGGCCCAAGGGGCCTGATGATGCACAGATAAAATCATACTGAGCTGTGCTTCCTGGAATGTGGCACATCAAACAGGCCTTTGTTGGGTGGTTAAAGAGCGTGTTTCGTTTAGATGCTATTGAGACAGAACACATTGTTTTCACAGACCCTGAGAATTATGCCCATAAAATGCGTTCAGCAGTTACAT
Source organism: Notiomystis cincta (assembly GCA_013398075.1). Classification (NCBI taxonomy): domain Eukaryota; kingdom Metazoa; phylum Chordata; class Aves; order Passeriformes; family Notiomystidae; genus Notiomystis; species Notiomystis cincta. Next base: position 56,032 of record VZRX01000117.1, read on the forward strand.
TTATGAGGCTCAATTCAGCACTGCTACGCTGTTGTCTGGGGGCCTTTAAAGACCAGACATGAAAGCAGAGCCGTAATCCTCATGCTGAATCTCATCTGCTGTACTGGGCTGTCTCTTGGTGCATCCAGCACTGTGCAGAGAGGGAGGGCCGAGTCCAAGCAGCCTCTTTGCCCCTTGCTGCCCAAGGGGGGCAGCTTGTGCTCTCTCTGGCAGGTTGGCTGGGCCCTTCTAGAGGCAGTGAACTGTGCTGCTCACCCATCCAGGGGAGAGGCTGCTGTGGTGGAGCAGGGTTGAGGCTGTGGCTCCCTGAACAGGGCATGTTGATGTGCGAGGCAGCAGCCAGGATTGCGGCCCCCTCTTTGGGCAGGTGCTCCAGGCACAGTGCCTGGGATCTGGGGCTGAAGACAGCAGGTCCTTCCAAAAGCTGCCAGCCTGGCAGGGCTCAGCACTGCAGCCTCCAAGGCTTGTCTTGAGCTGGCTGTGTGTCTTCTTGGGTGGATGGTGGTTGACCTGACCAACAGGGCCAGTTCTTGGGCAGGAGAGAGAGGAGGAAAGAGATCAATCTTTTATATAATTCAGAGTAGATGTTTTCTTTATGGAGGGTATTTTTCATATAAATTCTCTCTGTCTTCACTGCCTTCTTCCCTAGCCTGTGGTGGAGTGTGGTTGAGGGCACCAATTATGTAATATTTCTATACAACATTTTGTAACAATATTTAGTATATTATTATGTAATAGTTATGCAGTGTGACATAAGTAGTGTTACACATACTCTGTGTAACAGTGTAAGTTCTTCCCCCTGTACTTTTTCTACTGGCTCTGCTGAAATGAGAGCCACAACTCAAGAGCACTTTGCAGAATTGCTTTTATATTCCTTAGTGCTAGTTCCTAAAAATGACAGTAACTATTTGGCAGTTTTAGGGAAGGACGGTCTAATCTGTTGATAAATACTGACAAGGTGTTTTGTAAGTATTAATATGTAGGAATATAACTTAAATACAGATGAACAATTTCTGAAGCTCCTAGAGAAATTCTTTGTGCTTTTGGGGGTGAAGTGTCCCTTGATACTCCTTCAGAGCTGTTGCTGACTCTTATGTGCAGGTGTGCACCATCCATAATTACTTATATTTTAGCACACACCTGCATCAGTTTCCTGCTTTACCTTGTGGTTGTAAGATTGCACAGTGGACACAAGAGAGCGAGTGTGTGGAAATGTTTGCTTTGGGGCTTAGAACACACTCTGGGGAAGAGTTGGGATTTGGAAGTGATTTAAGCCACACATGGAATTGCACCTTCTGCCTCTTACAGTGTGACTACTTCTGTCAAGCACCACCAGCTGTTCAGAGCCTGGGGAGAGCCTAGAGAAGCTTTGAAGTTAGGAGCACAGCAGGCTTCTGAAATTAATTGACTTGCTGTAGATTAGGAGTGCAGTAGAAAACTAGCAGTATGTGCTGATGTATTTCTTACATGATTTTGACTACATGAGTCTGGTTATATGAGATATAGATGTACAAACCCAGGCTGTATTGATTTACTGTATTGCAGCTATTGGTGGTATGTGATTATTGTAGTTTTAGTTTGGATATTTTTGACTGGCAGACCTGTCCAAATTAAAAAAAAAAGCTTAGCTGGAATGGAGCTATGCTTTCCAAGAAAAAAATAAAGTTATCTTGTTCCTGGCATAGCCTTCTCCATTACCTGAGCTGGTACGATCTACTCTACTTGTTTTGAGCTGTACACTGTATCTTCAGCCAGCACTGCTTATGGTGCCAGTACCCAGACCTACTTCTCTACTGTACACAAAATATAAGTTGGCTGGGATTTGAGGATGATCATTGGGTGAATGTGGTGTTTGGCATAGTGCACCCTGTGCTCTCCAGCATGACCTGCAGTTCTGGCTGGCTCTTTTGAGTCACGGCAGGAAGGGGTCTCCTGGAGAGAGGTTCAGTGGTGCTTCATGAAAATCAGGCCCCTCTCCAGGGTGTGGCAGGGAGGTTATTTTACCCATCACTTTTGAAGTTAAGGAATTTAATCAGTTTATATTAATTTGGACTCACTTCTTAAAATGTTTAAACGTGCATAAATATATTGTTATGAGAAGCCTTAAAGCTAAAACTAGGCACAATGTTTTGTAGTGCTAATAGGTGAATGGTAGCATGGAAGGGCTGTGCCTTGTCACCAGGGCACATTTTAATTCTGGTTTTACAGTGGAGTCCCCTTCCTTTCCTGCTTTCCTACTTTCTTCAGATAGTGAGAGAAAAATATTTCCTTCCCCCAGCTGATGTCAAAGTCCCATGGATGACCTTCCTTAAACAGAAATCTTGTAAAACGACCGGCTCCAAAATACTTTGAAATTTTGCAGTCTCTTCACTTACCTGTGGCCACTACCAGTGCTTTTGTCTGTCTGCTTGTTTTGAGCTGGGAAGTAAAAGGCCATTTAGTAAGATGGGATCGTTTGAACTATAGCAAATAAGTATTAGGGAAAAGGAGTGACAAGTCTATAAAATTCCTGGATGAAAACAGTGACAGAGTATATTTACCACTGAAGCTGTACTGGATGACACAGATTAAAAATCAGGTTAGTAACTTGCTTTCCAGAGAACCTTGCTTGCAGAATTCTTGCTTGTTTGTGGTTTTTGTTTCAGTAACGTACTCAGATTTAGTGTAGTCTCCCATTAAGTGTGTAATTTTAGATCTGTTCAGCTGTTTGTTGTGTCCTCTTAGCTAATAGAAACAAAATGAATCATCTTTATTTTAGCAATGCTTTCTGTATCTTAGCTAATGAGATTTCCAGGTAGATAATTCTTGGATTAGTTACCAGTGTTTGCAAACTCCAGACTGGGATTGGGTACTTGAGAAGGTGATGAGAGCAAAGTGGAAAAACAATGTACTAAAAGGCAGGTTAAATATCTCAGTGTGTTTTGCAATACATGCATAAAATGTTCTGGAAAAATGTTGGCACTGCCCAGCAAAGCATCCTATGGGTAAGGAGGGCCTGTGTAACTGGAATTCACCGCCTCTGCTGTTATGCAGTACGGTACTTTTCGTTCTTACATACTTTTTCTTTCAGAAGGAATCTCGCTTTTTAATTTTTTTTTTAATCTTACATTTTGTTGATTCCTGTTGCTTTAATGCTTTACTGTCTGCTGTGATACTAATGATAGTGCAAATGTTAATCTGGTGGCTTTGGATAAACAAATCCATTTGTCTTTGTCTCAGTTGATTTATCTGTAGGAGAAGTTAATCGTGTTTCTCAGTGATGAGATGTAACTTACTTGAAAGAGCCCTCTTGGAGGGATCACCACAAATTTACTGCCACCTGTGAGTGGAATGTGGATGTTTAGAGCAGGATAAGACACCAACCTATGCAGAAAACCTCCCAGGTTTGTTGGGGAAAAGTGAGAGGTGGACCACATTCTCATTTGTTTTGCTAGAGGATCTGGAATTGTCTAAGTAGATGATGATGCCTGGTGAGACTTTTTTAATTAAAAGAAGAATCTATTAGCATAGGGATGCCAGGAGAAAGCAAAGTTGTTTTTAAAGCTTCCTTTAATACAGAAACTATTTTTGAAATGCTAATGGTGGTATGTTTGCCTTGTGCTGCTGTATCATAAGCAAAATTTGCAAATCTTTAAATGCTATTCTATTTTGACGCTTGGCAACATCCGCTCAAATTCTGCTGACGTGTTTTTACAGCTTGTTACTACACGCATTGAGGTTCCAGCCTGGAGAAGTACTTTGCACCATGAATGCACAGGCATTTTGTATACTCAGTGTTTCTTCACAGCCAAACAGAAGGGTTCAGTGGTCACTGATGGAAGGTGCCTCTGGTCTGCAAGCTGGAGTTTTAGCAGGGGACCATTGCACTTTGCCCTGTGGCATTTGTTCAGAAAGCAATTAAAAGGCCTTAGGCTGTATTTTAGCCTGGCAAAAGACTTTTACAAAGATGCAGTGATTATTTTGAGAGTTTTTTTTTTTTCTTTGCTGATTCGGGGCAGAGTACCCAAACCACTTTGAACCAGAACCACCTAAGTGCTTGGGGACTTACACATGCCTTGCAGTGGGTTGTTCTGCACTGTGGTGACTCCTGCCTCAGGGCATAAGAAGTCCTGAAAAGGGATTTTTTTTTGTTGTTGCTTCAGTGTCTGTATTGGAGAGTCGTCTGGCAAAACCAGGAAGTTTTTTGCCTCTGTAGAGCTGAGCAAACAGATTTTCTCCCCCTTTACTCTGTCAGTTTGAGGTTATTTCTGGGGAAGCACCAACTTTTAGGAGAGCAAGCAGCCCATTGAATCTAATATGTTGAGTGCACAAGTAGTTTATTGAGTTAAAATTCAAATAGCCCTGACTTGGAAACCAAGGTACATTGACTCTTATCTGTAGTTCCTGCAGTCTGCTGATTTTGAATTTGCACAGCTGAAGCTTTGATTTGAATGGCAAGAAAATTGAGTCCTTTCAGCATCCTTTCAGCCTCTGAACACTGGCACAGGAATATGTCTTTTTTTTTTAACTGCCCTGGTAATTTTTTTGACATTACTGCCAGCATTTAAGACTTTCTCACTGTGAAGATGTACAGACAGATGTGTCATAAGGCACTTCATGTTCTCTCAGCTCTCAGGGCCTTCTCATATACTAAGGAGATGAAGTTCTGGGAAGAGGATAAGGAGAAGTATAGCGAAAAATGAAGATAATTGGATGATAACAGTAAGGCGGTCTCCAGTTCAGTCCCACTTTGCAGTTCAGAGTTACCCTAAGGAGCAATCTGGTCTAATCTCTCTTATATCAACAGGAAGCTTTTCCTTGAGGTCAGGGACCTTGGGGACCAATTTTATCACACATATTGATCATGAATGGTGCAAGCACTTCCAATGAACAGAGATCTACCTGGGCTGCAGTTCTGCCTTTCCTGACAACTTGAGTACCTGCTATTTTTGGCTGTTATTTGGCTCTGCCAGTTAATTCAATACCAGTAATTCAGAAAAGCTTGTGTGTGGAGCTGAGGAATGGCATGATAACAGAGAACCTGAGTAGCTTTTGAAGAACCCTCTTTGCATGGCTCAGGTGATAGAGCAGTGCTGTAGTTACAGGGCCTTTGTGTAGACCACTTGGGTTGTATTCCTACCTATTAAGGAGTAGCTGGTGAATGCATCTTGTATCTGCCCCAGGGATCTGGACTGCAAGGTGTTTGTGTCCCATCCATGGGTCTTTCCAGCTCCCCTTTCACTGGTAGCAGCATAGAACTCTGACATGTTTTTCTGCACAGTTGTTTTGGACATAAACAATTGCTGAGCATTTTGCAGACATGAAAACTTCAAGCAGATGAGGAGAATGGTCTGAGCATTCTTTATTTGAGGTCAAAAAGGACCCACAGGAGATTTTGTATGTTAAGCTATGGTCTCTTCTGTGAAATCCTGTGAGAGCCAGGCTGTGAAGCTGTAGGCCAATGGATGTGGGAAAGGTGGAGGAGTATGGAGAGGCATGGATAGAAGAACAAAGGGAATTTGCTGGTGTTTATCTCCTAATGATCTAAGGTAAGATCTAAGCTAAAAGGGTGGTACAAATGATGTGATAGGAAGGAAAGGAAGATAAACGTGTAAGCTTTTGTCATAATGATGGTACTCTTTGGAAAATGAGAAGTTTCTTATCTTCTTACTTAGTTAAAATATGCAATGGTTCAAAATTCACACCACCACTAGAAGGTGAGTCATAAGAAAATTACAGCTGATCCGTAGGATAGCTAACATTTTAATAGAAGTAAGGGATCCTGACAGCCTTTAAAAACGCTGCTTTCCAAAATACTGAAATGTAGAACATGTACAGTCTGGCTGGCTTTCCACATGTAACAAGGAATATGTACTTTTCATATAAACATGTGTGGACCATCAAAAGGCAGCTGTTCTTTGGCGCCGCATCTTCCCATGAGGGTTCCCTGCTGCGAACAGGAGCAGTGCTCTTCTCCCAAAGAGTAAGGGGCAGGGAGCTGCAAAATAAAAAAATTAAAAAATTTAAAAAAGGCAACAATTTCGCTTGTGTCTGCTTGTTCTGAGAAGCTTTTACTGCTCTCATGCTAAAATAAAAATAGCTTCCTCTTCTACTGAACACAGTAGCATCTGCCTGCCGTAGGCAGACACTGCCCGTGTCCAAATTATTGTGAACGCTCATTTGTTGGGCTGGAAGAATAACTAAAAATGCTCTTAATGTACATAATGTAAATATGGAGTAATTTTTGTGGGTGATCGGGAGAATGGCAGGACAGCTTGGGATGACAGTTTGAAAAATGTGGCTTTGTGTGTGGGTTTACTGAGGTTCTGGAGCCAAGCTCTGTTTGTAATACACTGCTAAGTGCAAGGCTCAGGAAAAGATGAATGTGAAGGATTTAGCATCAGGACACTTTGTCAGTGATGAAGGGAACTTGGCTACTCTTGCTGCTTGGCAGTTTTACCTCTGCACAGTGCCTGTTACCCTGTGGGCCATCTATAATCACAGTGGCTGTGGCTGTTTGGACCCACAGCACAAACCAGGGCAGAGCAAACAGTTCTGGTGTCCTGCTGGTGGCTGACCTTGTTAATCAAGTAAGTTACGTATCCACTGTGACAAAGAAGCAGACATTTACAGGTTTGCTAAAATAATTTAAAAGGGCTGGGTTTGGAGGTACAACACCTTTTGGACTGTTATAAATTGCTGTTGTTATCTTGGATGAAACAAATTTTGGAGTTCAACTTCATCCCTCTGAAGGACACCATTTATTTGTTATCCTGAAGCTTGCTTCAGTTATTAGCCTGGTGTTATTCCTAATATAAGTAAAGGGAGCTGCAGTGGCTTCCTTGCAGATGGACAAGCCACAGGAGCAGCTTTCCCTTGCTTCTGGAAGGCGAGGAGCAGCACTGGCTTGTGAGCTCACTGGGAGACTTAGGGTGGAGCAGCAAAGAGCCTGACAAGAGCAACCATCAGCAGGAGCCCAGCAGTATTATCTGCCAGAGTTTTATTTTCCTGGGGGATAGGGATTCCTCAGCTCCGATGACAGGATAGTTGTGTTCTTCACGTCCCTGCTTACTCCTGGAGGCTTTCCTGAGTTTCTTTATTCTTGTTTAGGATTTCGATGATCCTCGTGGATCCCTTCCAACTCAGGGTATTCTATGATTTAGTCTTTGCCAGTCATGACTCTTACGTACAGATGAAGCCTCATTTTGCTGTCACTTCTTGACAAACCTTTCCAGGTGAAAAAAGAACCATTCTTTTCTCGAAATTTCTGGCCTTGGTTACCCACAGTGGCCGCATGTGTAAGACCAGTCAGGTTTTGCACTCCCCCCTGAAACGAAGCAGTGGGTTTAGAGGCACACATGTGTGGAAGCAGCTGTATTTATGCTCGGAGAGAACACTTCCTGCTCCTTGCCGGCTCCTCCCAGCAGAGCTCTCCGCAGCCCTGCCAGCCTTTTGTGGAAGAGGAGTGGCGGCCGCTGGCAGGCTGCCCGGCGGGCTCCCCATGCGGCCTCCAGAGGCTGTGCGGGGATGCTCCTGCTGGCCCTGGGGAGCAGGAAGGTGGCTGGAAACCAAATCGGTCACTGATGATTGTTCCCGGTATGTGCCAGACTAAGTCTCCCTGAAAGTTTGGGGCTGCGTAATTTCCCTGGCTTTCAAAACTTTGCAGTTCCTCCAGACTACAGAAAATGTGTGTAATAAGGAAAACCAGAGGAGAAAAACTGCCTGCCATGCTACCTTGCAAGATGGTTCATCAGTCATGCCTCCTTTAAGACAGCACCTGGAATTGGAGAGATCAGGCACCCCCATCTCCAAAATACCTCACCCTCAGCTGGCAGACCAAAACAATCAGGATTTTGTTGTCCCTGCCATACACTTGAGTACTGTTCAGAAGATGCACATAGACAGCTGGTATCTTGGGCATTACAGTCCTTAAGAGGAAATTTGTCTTTCACTCCCCCCCGCCATGTCTCTCTTACTTGCCTGGGAGCTACATTTTTGCATTCTCCTTATTTGAGATGTATAATGAAAAGCTTTAAACAGTGCATCACATAATTAGCTCTGAATGCATAATTTAACCCTGCTGTTGTGAGTATGGGAAAGTGCCTTGCCCTTGCTTAATATAACAGGTGAAATGCAATGTATTAAACTCAGCATGGTAAAATAGATGTCTTTGTCTTAGAGCAGGTCCATATGAATGTTCCTCAGAGCTTGCTTTGCTGTCATTTGCCAGTTTGTACTGTACTGATTATAATAAATTTTGCTAGAAAAGTTTCTGCACATAAAGAATAGCAGATCAAAGTTCTGGTTAGGGCTCGATGGTTCCAGTTTTACTGCCTATAGTGGTTTGCCTGGCAATAACAGCATTCACAGATGTTGAGATTTATATTCCATAAATTACAGAGAAGCAGCATGCAGTATTGAGTGGTTTGTTCAAGAGAGGATGCTGGCATAGTGTGAATGTGTGCTGTGTGTCTGCCCTGGGGCACTGGTGTGGTGGAGCCCCAAATGTGATGCTACAGGCTCTAGTGATAGACTAAGCAGCAGCTTAGCAATATTTTCTTTCCATTGCTCTGGTGAATAGCTTCCTGTAGCATCATTTGTTTTGGGATGAAAGTGTTACTGTTCAGTGATCTAAGATGTTGAGAAAATACTCCTGTGTTTTGTTTCTAAGCTGATTAAAAATGGAGGGGAGAGAATATTCCCTTCTGGGTTTGGCAGTTCCAGAAATAACCGTGATTGAAATCTGCATGACTTTCCTGTTGTCTCTGAGGTTTGGTTGGTTCAAGCAATTGAGAGCAATAAAAATGGTGCCAGGCTGTAAGTCTATCTGAATTCGATAGCTGTGCTTTTCAGCCACAGTGGCACACGTCTCCTTTCTGTGCTATTGCACAATGGAGTGATTCACTCAGGGTTTTTCAAGCCAGGTTGATTTATCTTTGCTCCTAAAGCTCTGTACACGATAGGTCCTCTTGACTGTTCTACCAGCTTAGTGGTGCCAGATTTTAATTTACTCTCAGTTGAGCTAAAAGCTTTCCTGACCTCAGTGAGAAGAGGATCCTGTTCTGTACAGCTTTGCACTTCAGTGGGATAAGTACAATGTTCAGGCACTTACAGACCATACAAATCCCATCATTTTTCTTTGGGAATAAACAATATGCTGGCTCTTTTTTTCAGGGCCAGAGTAGCTGAAATAGCATTTACTGTATTTACAAAGGAGCTCTGCTGTCTTCATCAGCAATTACAAGTGACCATTAACTGCTCTAGGCAGCAATTTTCTCATTAGGTGTTTTAATGAACAATGAAAGGTTTGAATTTCTTATTCTTTCCACCTTCCTTGTGGTAAACACACCTCCTAGATGTACAGGAACCATGGCTTCCAGAGCAGGTCTTGGTTCTGAATGTAGGCTGCATTAATGTATGTAGGAATTACAATACTAAACTCATCAGTTCAACTAAAATACCATGTAGACAAAGGGAAAGGTCTTTATTTCTAAAGCTTTTTTTTTTTTTCCTTTTTTTTTGTTTTCGGAAAGAGAACTTACGTAGAAAAGAGTTGCCATAGGGATTTTGGATAACAGAGTAATTACACTATTAGAACAGACAGCAGCTTTGCTGCCATGCTGGAAAACATACTGTTGCTTCACTGTGCCTATGGAAGAGATCTTTTGGAGATGTGCTTGGGGTCATAGGAAGGACCCCTTCCTGTTGTTATTTTCATAAGTTAAGCTCTTTACCTGTCTCTGATATTTCTTTAAAAAAAAAANACAGACAGCAGCTTTGCTGCCATGCTGGAAAACATACTGTTGCTTCACTGTGCCTATGGAAGAGATCTTTTGGAGATGTGCTTGGGGTCATAGGAAGGACCCCTTCCTGTTGTTATTTTCATAAGTTAAGCTCTTTACCTGTCTCTGATATTTCTTTAAAAAAAAAAAAAAATCTTCTTTTCCAAATTCAGTTTTTTCTCATCTTCCATATTGAAGGTGAAACCAAAGGAGAAATTTTTGTGGGACAAATTAATGGAAATACTGTAAATTTTGAGCTTTTAAAAAAAATATAAACTGCTATTTTCCAACCCCTTGGTATTTTCCTCGTCTCTGATATTGACAATGGTGTCAGGCTTGCCCAAGGGGCAGCCTCTTAAAGGAGGGATGGGAGGAACCTCCACAGTATTGTTCCTTCACCTGCAGTTTATTTTTTGGTAACCTGAAGATTCTTATGTATTTTAATTCAGTTAGTGGCTGGTTGTCCTTTCCCCTTGCTCATTTCCCCTTCACTGCAGCCCTTCAGTGGCAAGGTTTTCCCTGCAGTGTCACTGTGATTGTCCTTCCACTCTTCCAGTTGTGCCTTCACTTCTCTCACTGCTGCTCTTTCACCTCCCTCCCACCACTCCAAGCCCTGGGTGCTGCTGGGAGGGATGTGGGAGAGTGGAGGTGCAGTGTTAGGTACCTCATGTGCTCATGTGCTATAGCAGGAAATGGGATAACATGACCCAAGGGAACGTGTTGAGAGCCTGTATCTCTGTCACCATCCAACATGTATGGAAAAATGCCCAAGAAAGTGCCCTGAAGATTTTCTTTGATCTGTACACAATACCTGTTAATGTGTGTTTTTTTTTTTCAGGTAAAATTTAAGCTGTATTGTGTTATCCAGAAAGTAATTCCCATATTCTGTGCCAGGTGGTCCCAGTACAGTCTCCACTTGTGGCCTGGTGTTCCGGCACTGCTCTCTGTGCTGCACCATGCAATGGGATTAGTGATGTTTATTTATTTCAGTTCTCCCAACTGAAACGTGTAGTCTTTCTTAATCTTTGTTTAAATACCTTAATACCTAATACAACTCACTCTTTATCAGCCAACTTCTTTCAGTTACTCTTAATGCAACTCAAGAGCTTTTGTACACTGCAATTTCACTTAATTTCTGCAGGAGATGAACAGTTTGCCCTTATTACTTGTCAGCTGGGTAAACTGAAAAGATAGATCACATCAAGTCTCTGAGCTCCACTGGGGGCTTCTCTTGCCTTTGGTAGAGCATCCAGCTTGTCATGGTTGGTTTGTAGGTGAATGTGTGGCCTTTTTGCTGCTGCTGTCTGTGAATATGAAGCACAGTAGCTACTCATTTTCAGAGGATTTCTAGGTTAGGTTCAATTTTCAGTCACTTACACACACAGTGTATCTGAACCAGCACATTTGTTGGCTGCTCTCAAAGGTTTGATTCAGGTGTTTTCCAAGACCCTCAAAATTCTTTTTAGTATCTCTGGATTTTTGCCCTATTTTAAGATTACTATGCTCTGCTTTTAACCTGACAAGGGAAAACAATTTTCACAGCTTCTGCTACGTAACTGTCAGTTTTGGTATCAGAGAGGCTTGAGGGTTGCTGTACTGTGAGAGATGACTCCCACTATTTCAAAATGATGACAGGGAAAATTTAGGAATGCTGAAAGAAGCAAAGACATATTGGCAGTCTTTCCTTCAGCAAAAATTAGAAACCAGTCCACTGCCATTTCAGAAATGTCAGCTTCATGTTCCAACCAGAACACTTTTTTTCTCCCCCTTTTGGATATGCTGAAAATCAGATATCTAAGCTCAGATGCAATTTGGAAGAACTTCTTTACTTGAGCATCAGTCACCATCTTTTCTCAGATAAGGCTTATAAATTAGAAGAAATGTTTTAAGCTCGTGGGCAGATTGGCCATGGGATGCACAGATTTTAAATAGTTCTGTAGTCTTAGGTATGTGAGCAGATACTGAAGTCAANATTTTTATAAGTTAAGCTCTTTTCCTGTCTCTGATATTTCTTTAAAAAAAAAAAAAAATCTTCTTTTCCAAATTCAGTTTTTTCTCATCTTCCATATTGAAGGTGAAACCAAAGGAGAAATTTTTGTGGGACAAATTAATGGAAATACTGTAAATTTTGAGCTTTTAAAAAAAATATAAACTGCTATTTTCCAACCCCTTGGTATTTTCCTTGTCTCTGATATTGACAATGGTGTCAGGCTTGCCCAAGGGGCAGCCTCTTAAAGGAGGGATGGGAGGAACCTCCACAGTATTGTTCCTTCACCTGCAGTTTATTTTTGGTAACCTGAAGATTCTTATGTATTTTAATTCAGTTAGTGGCTGGTTGTCCTTTCCCCTTGCTCATTTCCCCTTCACTGCAGCCCTTCAGTGGCAAGGTTTTCCCTGCAGTGTCACTGTGATTGTCCTTCCACTCTTCTAGTTGTGCCTTCACTTCTCTCACTGCTGCTCTTTCACCTCCCTCCCACCACTCCAAGCCCTGGGTGCTGCTGGGAGGGATGTGGGAGAGTGGAGGTGCAGTGTTAGGTACCTCATGTGCTCATGTGCTATAGCAGGAAATGGGATAACATGACCCAAGGGAACGTGTTGAGAGCCTGTATCTCTGTCACCATCCAACATGTATGGAAAAATGCCCAAGAAAGTGCCCTGAAGATTTTCTTTGATCTGTACACAATACCTGTTAATGTGTGTTTTTTTTTTTCAGGTAAAATTTAAGCTGTATTGTGTTATCCAGAAAGTAATTCCCATATTCTGTGCCAGGTGGTCCCAGTACAGTCTCCACTTGTGGCCTGGTGTTCCGGCACTGCTCTCTGTGCTGCACCATGCAATGGGATTAGTGATGTTTATTTATTTCAGTTCTCCCAACTGAAACGTGTAGTCTTTCTTAATCTTTGTTTAAATACCTTAATACCTAATACAACTCACTCTTTATCAGCCAACTTCTTTCAGTTACTCTTAATGCAACTCAAGAGCTTTTGTACACTGCAATTTCACTTAATTTCTGCAGGAGATGAACAGTTTGCCCTTATTACTTGTCATCTGGGTAAACTGAAAAGATAGATCACATCAAGTCTCTGAGCTCCACTGGGGGCTTCTCTTGCCTTTGGTAGAGCATCCAGCTTGTCATGGTTGGTTTGTAGGTGAATGTGTGGCCTTTTTGCTGCTGCTGTCTGTGAATATGAAGCACAGTAGCTACTCATTTTCAGAGGATTTCTAGGTTAGGTTCAATTTTCAGTCACTTACACACACAGTGTATCTGAACCAGCACATTTGTTGGCTGCTCTCAAAGGTTTGATTCAGGTGTTTTCCAAGACCCTCAAAGTTCTTTTTAGTATCTCTGGATTTTTGCCCTATTTTAAGATTACTATGCTCTGCTTTTAACCTGACAAGGGAAAACAATTTTCACAGCTTCTGCTACGTAACTGTCAGTTTTGGTATCAGAGAGGCTTGAGGGTTGCTGTACTGTGAGAGATGACTCCCACTATTTCAAAATGATGACAGGGAAAATTTAGGAATGCTGAAAGAAGCAAAGACATATTGGCAGTCTTTCCTTCAGCAAAAATTAGAAACCAGTCCACTGCCATTTCAGAAATGTCAGCTTCATGTTCCAACCAGAACACTTTTTTTCTCCCCCTTTTGGATATGCTGAAAATCAGATATCTAAGCTCAGATGCAATTTGGAAGAACTTCTTTACTTGAGCATCAGTCACCATCTTTTCTCAGATAAGGCTTATAAATTAGAAGAAATGTTTTAAGCTCGTGGGCAGATTGGCCATGGGATGCACAGATTTTAAATAGTTCTGTAGTCTTAGGTATGTGAGCAGATACTGAAGTCAAATCTGATCTTGGCTGAAACAAACAGCTTTTAAAACAAATTCTTGTGTCATGTGTGTTTGGTAAACCGCTTTAACAAGGGTCTTAGAACATGAAAATGTGATTAAGTGACCTGAGTTTTTAGGGCTTCAAGTGTTTGCAGCAGCAGCTGTAGTCTGTGTTTTTAATATGGGGATATAACATGGACTAAGTTGTATGGCTTTGGCTTTCCAAATGTGAAAATGTCTGTCTTAACTTTTCCCTTCCATTTGTGTAAAACCAAAGCAAAACTTAACTAATCCTGATGTTTGTGTTGTTTGGGGTTGGTTTTTTTTTAACCCCAAAGCTGCAATATTCTGTGTAACGAAACATCAACTTACCTACATAAAAGTTCTGCAGAAGCAGAGTTAGGCAAGTGTTTGTGGTCAACACTGTGGCTTTCCTTGTTAACTGTTACATGGGGTTTATTCCTTCCTATTTTTAAATGGATGGGATTGAGAGATTAATTTCCTGTCAGAAGGTCACATAAATGAGCATGGGAGAAAAAGCTGCTTGAAGTCGTCTTCTTTTCCTGTGCCTGTGTGTTAATTTGTTTCAGAAGCAGCCCAATAATAGCCTGTTTTCCTTCTCATCTGCTGAAGATACAAGTTGCAGCTGTCTGGGAGGTCCCATCCATATCGGAGGGTGTGGCTGGCTGGACAGTGGTTGGTGTTCCTGAAGACACTCTGTGCTCAGAGCTGCACTTCCCTCGTGTTCATTTCGTGTGCTGCCATGTCTGTGTTTGCCTCCATCCTTCCCTGGCAGCTGGTGCTTATCCGCATTTGTCTACATTGCATAGCAAATGCATGGCTCATTTTACACAAATCTTTCCCATCCTTCCATTAGCCTCCCAGGATGTTCCTAAGAATCCGAACTGGAAAAAAGAAACCATGCAAAATAAGCAGCATTTGGGTAATGAACACCTCCGTGCAAGATTTTACACCAAGCACATTTCCCTGAAAATAGTCTATTTGGCAAGCAGTGAAATTCTTGGAAAGAAATTCTAATGAGGTACTAGGCAGGGGGAGCTCTGTGTGTGCTTTTGATTTGGAAAAGTGAGAACAGTCTTTCTAAATCTTCGTTTCCTGGGAAATTAAAAACATTTTAATGCTTCACAACTTGAGCTCAACCAGAATTTAAGTAGGGGAATGTGTCTCAGAGTCAGCAATGGTGAGAAGGAATAAGAGAGCAAGAGACCTGAATCTGTGTAGTTGTGAGCAAGTGGTGGCATGAAGAGTAGATGCCAACCCTGTTAGCACAAAGAAAAGCTTTTATCTCTCATTTCTACAGACGTGTTCTGGAAGGCACTTGCCATGAACAGGAGGACCCTGCAGCATTAATAGCATGCAGAGAGACTGTTCTGACACAGAGAAAGCACTAGGTGGTTGCTGTTTCCTGTAAATACTAAAATGGAAGGAGAACATGCCAGAGGAGTAGGGAAGAAAAAGCCCAAACCAAGTTCAACTGAAGTGTTCCCCTGCAAACAGAGAAGGAGGGTAGTGAGGCAAATTCACTTAAATCACTGAACATTTGGAAAATGATCCTATGGATTGATAGTGGTATGGTGACATCTTGCAGTGTAGATGTTCAAAAGAATTAAGTAAAATAATTCTAATGGCTTGCAGTAATTGGAAGAAGGTTCTGATTGATGTGGTATCTTTGTTGTCTGCCTTATGGGTGTGGAGTGGCAGGACATGAGCAATGGTAGAAGATTCAGGTGTCTGGGTGATGTTTGCCTTCATCCTGCTGAGCCAGCACCGCAAGAGGAAGGGGAGCAGCAGCACCCTGCCCAAGTGGAAGCTCCCAGGATCAGGACATAGTGCTTCCCTGCTGAGAGAGTCCCTGGGAGGTCACTTTCCGTGCAGCTGGAGGAGCAATGTGAGTGAGCTGAACTCTGGAGGGAACTGTGGTTTCTTCTCTTTCTGGCTCCTAAGATTTCTTTGACCTGAGGGCTGAAGATACACATAGGAGAGGAAACTGTGATCCTAAGCAGCAATCCCTCAAATCTTTATTTTCCATGAGATATTGAGAAAGGGTCAGAGGTTCTGGGAAGAAACATCCAGTATTTTGATCAGTGAATGACCTACAATTTATTTGTGGGCTTTTGCTTCATTTCCTGTTTTTGAGATTACTAAGGGATTTGCAATAAGGAGATGGATATTTCACCTCAGTTTGTGACTTCAGACCTTTGGTCTGGAGGTATACTCTGTTTACAGAACTGCAGTTGACCTCCTTTAAATAAACTAAAAGCACTGGAAACGTATTTTTGGCTTGCAGAGTTCAGTATGTCCCATCTAGAACATGCATTCACTTGAATAGACTAACAATCACAGTAACTGCAGTTGTTTTTCAGCTTTCAATGGTAGACATGTTCTTTTTAGAAGAGTTTTTGAGGGAAGCTGGACCTACAGATCCTGCTGTTGCAACAAAAAACCCATCCAAAGAATCAGTAAACCAATACTTGCAAAGTTGATGAATGTTCCAGTGTTGGAGTGGTTAGAGGCAGGTGTTAGTTTTGCATCTTCCTGTTAGTCCCTGTGCAGGTGTCTGCAGGTGTCAGCTGTGGGCCAAGGCCATCCTTCTTCTCACAAGGCTGTGTGGCCTTTCCAAGGAAATGCAGCGGGCTGGACACAGTCCAGAGCATCTGCGTGAGGAAGAAGCTCACGGTCCTGTTAACCAAAGCAAACCCTTGGGCAGGGTGGGACACGGCCTGTGGGAAGCTTCAGGTTCATGCTGGGGTGCTGGTGGCTTCCATCCAGCAGTGAGTGCTGCCCTGGCTATTGGAGAAATGCACGGGGCAGTGCTCCAACCACGAGTCCTGGTTCACTGAGTACCCCCAGGCCCGGGGGGAGCTTGAGGTAGCAGGCTTGTGTTTGATTTTGGAGCCTTGGTTTTCTGTTCTCTTTCAATGAAGTGCTACTAATGAAATTTGTCAGTGAAGTCTTCCTACTTTGTACCCTTTTCAACAGCCTGTGTCAGAAACTTGTTTGTGGTATAGAAAACTTCCTGTTTTGCTTGATGTTGTCTTGCTGAGTCTCGTGTTCCCTCCACACTGGCAGAGGTGCATAATTTGAAAAGTGTTCAGAAAGTGAACTTAGGTGTCTTTAACTGGTTGAAAGGATTTCTTTAGCAGATTACCAAGAAGTGGAAGTTCATTGAGATATCGAGTGTCTCATCCCTTAAATGTTTCTAGATGAAAAATATAAATTTGTACTGAGTTGTAAAAACATCAGTAAGTAACCTGATAAGAATTATTTGTTAAAAGAATGAGTGATGGGTTTTATTTTGATAGAGGCAAACCAGATAATTCAAATGAAATTTGACTGTCTTCAGCTTTCTGAAACTGATGCTGCCCTCATGCTTTGGTTTGGTTTTGTTGTTTTTTTTATTGGTTTGTTGGTTGGTTTTTTAGCAAAACTTCTGAGAGATAGGTGTGAGAAAAGTAATTCTCCCTCAGCTTTGAAGTAAAGGACTTGAAGACATATTTTTACGGAATTTTTTCCACTTAAAAATATTTTTGTTATACTTCAGTCTGTTGAAATCAGCAGAACTATGCAGGTTTGCACCAGCTTGGAGACAGAACATTTTCTTGATGCATTTTTAATTCCAAACTCTTAAAGGTATATGTATTTTTTTAACAGAAAGAAACTTTTCATTTCAAGGTATGCGCAAAGACTTCTTGTGGACAGTTAAATAATCTAAAGTCACCAGGAATTTCTTTCCTTGTGACATTTTACTTAACTTTCCACATTTTGGAGAAAAATGTGTTGCCTTCAGATGAAAAGTCTCTTTTTACTCCCATTAAGTTCTATGTGGAGGTGTGAATTTATATAATTAGAGACTTGGGGACAGGCTGTGAAATAGAAAATGAGAGAGCAAGACTTCTCCATTTCTGAAATCATCCACTAATTAAAGTAACCTTCTTGTACTCAGGATATTGTGTCGCTGTGAGAGCACTGCAGCATCTCCAGACAAGCATGGAGCAGGCAGAGGGAGCTTAAGGCAAAGCTTTTGGCTCTCACAGGAATGGAGTCCTGAAAGAGTCACAATTTGGGAGGTGCTATGGCTGGTTTCAATGAGTCTGAAGCATATAAAGTATATTAGAAATGCTGTGGCTCTTTCCAGAAGGTGCAGCTGAACTAAGTGCATGCCAGAAGACCATAGTGTTAGGCAGAGCTTAGTGTAAAGCAGACCATCTTTATGGTAAGATGAGGCCAAATGTACTGTCACACCTGTGCAGCTCAAGAGGAGTTACATTTTATAAAAGTATGTTTGTCAGCAAATTGCCTTGATCTTAATTTCAAACCAGGAGTAGTATGCTTAACAGACTAAGTAAAATGTGGATATTCTCTCAACAGATGAGAAAGGCTCTTTTGTCATTTTGTTTGTTCACGTAGGCTCCTGTTGAAAGCCGATGCTTTCTTTTATACAGTTCTGAAATAGCTTTTAATAATCTGACCTTAAGCCTCAGATGTACTTAACTGTCAAGTAGTAGAAGCCTGAATCAGATTGAGAGATTAAAGTCTCTATACAGGGGCAAAGTTCAGATTTACTATCTGTAAAGAACTTGCAGTAAATGCGACCCCAGGTGTAAGAATGTTGAGGCTCTGTGCAGAATGTGGTAAGCAGCAGTTACAGTAGAGATGCTGTAGATAGAAGAACCGTAGATTCTTTATCTTGCTCTCCTCTTGAGACTCCTGGTGCGGTAACAGAAACCTCAGCCTGTGCTAATGGGAGCAGGGGTTCCTGGGGACTATGAAGCAGATATTTTCAGTACATTAGAGGTATTAACCTGTCAGTCAGCTAGGAAGAACAAACTGAATGCTTTTGAAGAGAATTCTGTAACACTATTTTTCATGAGTACACTGCGTTTTCCAAGAAATGTAAGCTAACACCCACAAAATTTTGATCTATTAAGCAGTTGGTAACCTAGGGTGTTGGTGTTTGTCCTGCTGTAATTAGTTACCTGGAATGAAGCACTACACAGATGTTAGGCACATGGAGGTGAAAGTAGATGTATATATTCCTTTGTAGACCATCATCTTTTAAAAATGTTTGTACAGATGCATACCTGAGACTTGGTCAGTGAATTCCCTTCACCAGATGGCTAAGTGCTTTTTCTTGATACAGACTTCAGTTGGGTGCTCTGCAAATTTTATGGAAAAGAAGAGCTAATAGGGACTTCATGTACATTCATTAATTGCTTTTTTCTCTTTTATCCCTTCTGATGGAGAGGTTTAAGGGATATTGAGCCTTGAGGAGCTAGATTTGCCCTTTTGGGGAAGATGGGAATGATAGATGACCATCCCTAGAGCTTAGATAGGTCATGGCTGTCCTTGGAGGAAAGCAGTATTGCTTTGGCAGTGTATCTGTCTGTTGTTTTTATACCTTAGCTGTGTATTCTGGTTTCCTTGTTGCATTATTGACAGTGTTTAACAAGACACGTCTTTAATCCTTGTCTTGTGGTCCCTCATCAGTCAAAGCCCCATTTGCAAGGACAGAGAACACATCCCAGTCTGATGGTCCACCCCAAACCAGTCAGTCTGGATGGACTTTCTAAATGCTATGGAAGTAATTGTTCAGTTGTGTGACAACTAAATGCTTTTTAAATTCTTTTTTTAATGGCCTACTAATATTTGCATTGCAGCTTATGGCTCTGTGTCCTTGCCACAGCAGGAAGCACACTCATCCCGTAGGAATGGTCCACTGCTGGGAGAGTGAGTGCAGAGGGGGAACACAGGGCCTCCTCCCCAGCTGTGCCTGTCTCCATTCTGCTGTGCCTTTCCCTTGCCTCCCACCTGTGCAGCCTGGTGCCTCCACTGAGCGGAGGAAGGCAGAAATTAATCTGGAGGGGAAATTGTTCTGTCTGAGTGGGCAAATAGAAGG
Source organism: Notiomystis cincta (assembly GCA_013398075.1). Lineage (NCBI taxonomy): Eukaryota > Metazoa > Chordata > Aves > Passeriformes > Notiomystidae > Notiomystis > Notiomystis cincta. The sequence continues at coordinate 75,540 of VZRX01000117.1, forward strand.
AAGCTGTCTCATTGACTGTGATTCTTTAATCTCTCTTTATGAGCTACCTGGAGTGCAAAACCCTTTATTTGACCCACCATCAGAGCTGGCAGGGGCACAGCAGGATCTCTGCTAGTTTGAGCTGACGGATTTACTGGCTTTTGCCAGCTGCCTTCCCCTTGCCTAATCTCCTGTGAGCAGGACCAAGAGCAGGGTGTGTGCAGTTGGCTGCAGCCTCTGGGAAGCCCGGCAGCAGCTGTTACCCGAGTGCTGCACTGTGGCGGGGCTGGGCTCCTGCTTCCGCGCCTGGTCTTGGAAGGCCCTGTGCACTCCATGGCAGATGGGCGGGAGCAGTGCCCGTGCTTCCCGGGTGGGCCACGGGCTGCCTTCCCCTCACTGCACACTGGCAGTGTGCCTGGGGAAACTCTGCTTTGCACGTGGGCTGCATTTAATCTGTATGAAAGGAAATGGTGCATCCTTGTTCCCCTTTCACCTTCCTTTGTCCTCCTGCAATTGCTCCCTCCTTCCTGTTGAACTGCAGCCCTTAGGCTGGGACTTGCACTCGGCTTGGCAAGGGTGTTCCTGCTGCAGCATGATCTAGCAAGAACCTTCCCTTCCTTAGCCTCACTGGATTGATAGGCTCCTTCTCTTTCACTTGTCTCTCCTCCAGGCAGGGGAAGAGGCTTGGAGCTCCTTCCTTACAGTATTCACCTTGTTGACCTTGACTGTGACCACTTATATTTAGTGTGTGCCTAAGCTGTGCTGTTTGACCTCCATGTGTGGCTGGGGGCAAACTTCATGTCTGCCTGAGAGAGTGACTGTGGGCTCACTCAGCTTGCTTGAGAGACTGAGCTTTAGTCTATAATGTGACAGGTGCATGAAAAGATTTAAATGGAAAATCGATGGCAGGCTAATTAATGATCATGGCCAGATTAATGGTTTTAAACCCCTGTTTTTCATCTCTGGCAAACGAATATAAAAATTTGCAGTGTCAAAGGAGTTTTGAACAATGTAGTACAAGTGCTAAATTTAGCATGAATTGGGGGAGACCAGGGAGGGTGCCACATATGGTCCTGTTAAACACAGCAGCCATGAGTGAGACAGGCCACTGTGTTCCCACAGCCACAGCGCTGAGAACAGAGGGGGATTCATGGGAAAATGCACCCTTGAAATCCTGATGGGTTTGTTACTCTTTCCACAGAAACCTTGAACCTTTTGTTTAAAGTAAGCTGCTCACATCAGTGGGAAGCTTAACAGCGCTTGAAACAGCTCCCCACCCACTTTCCATTTTTGTTGAGGGTAAAAAATACAGATGAATGGAGCCTGATAAGGTCAGTTCATTTAATGCAGGTCTTGAGTCCATTTTGCAATTAAATATACTTTGATTTTTCACAGACTCTTTCCCACGTCAATTTTAAAATTACTCTTGTATAACATGGGTTGTATGCACCCCATACAACAAGCAGCACATGTAGTGATACAGAGAAGAAAACCACTGCTGTTATTAGGCTTTATCTCAAACTATGTAATTTATTGTTACTGCACTGCATAATTTCTCTCTATTGTTAACGCAGTATTTGTTTTTAATTATTATTAACACACTTATTCTGTGTTAATAGCCTGACTGATGAGCCAGTGTATTTTCTGAATGTCTTTAAAATTAAATTTCCTTCTAAGATTTTTTTTTTTTTTTAAGAAATTAGAACAATGTAAGCAATATTAACAGTCAATCCTTTAGGCCAACTGTTGCCTCTTTTTTTCACACACCTACCAGTGCTGTGCAACATCCTGTTGCAACATCTGGTTGCTGCCATCACACAACTGTTTACTAACCACTAATTATAGCACTCGGCAATAGAAAAGAAAATGTTAAGCATATTGTGTTGGTACTTTTAAGGGCAGCTAGCTGGTTTTATTTCCTACTACTCTTGCAGTTGCATGTTAGCTAACTTGCTCCCCAGTGTGTTCTGCTGAAGGTTGTTTGTATTTCCCATGCTGAGGTCTTGTCAGGCTGTTGTTGTTACTTTTCTGGTGACAGGGCTATAAATTAATTTTGAATTGGATAGCTCTGGGAGACAAAATCCCCACATGTCAAAAGTGGTCCATAAACATGAAAATTTGTGTTTGAATGCTTACCATTGTTTGTGACTTTGTTTTTAATAAAAATCCTTTTTTAATTTAAAAATTAAAACCAGAATAGGATTGAGCTTCACACTTCTCAAAGGGAGACAAGTTCAGCACAGGTGAATTACTCGGGGCACTGGATGGAGGTTCATGACCTGAGTAAGCAAAATCTCTCAGATCAGTCCTAAAACCATCTGGGCTGCCACTGGGCAGGGCTGGCAGCTGGAAGGGGTAGTGCAGTCTTGGTGTCTCAAGAGCACATCTGTGCTAACCAAGTCACTGCGTTTTGCTGTGTCTCTCTTTCATCTTTCTTAATGTATTTATAGAAGAGAAATACTTCCAGACACATCTTTCTACAAAGAGGACTTGTGAGAAACATTATGTGCTTTCAAATAAGGAATAAAATGTACTTGCTGATCAATTTTCTGTCCTCATTAAGTCTCTCAGAGGTGAGTTCAAGGGAAGAAATAAAGATGGGAAGAGTTTGGAAATGAGGTCTATTTACAATGAAAAAAGATAACTCAAGAATACTGAAAAAGGCTGAGACTCAATGGTTGGAAAGATGGAGAACAGACTCAATTATCCTAATGTTGTGCAGCTGCACTGACACATGTATTGTTTTCTCTTTACTATCAGATATTTAATGCATGTGGGTAGCCAATGTTCTCTTTTTGTTTGTTCTAAATATTTCCTATGTGTAATGCAGTAAAAGATGTTGTTCTCAGTTGTTAGAACAGAACAATTTGGTAGAGCAAAAAAAATTCATCAGTGTTTGCACACACTACATATTTAATGACAGAAACAGACTAATAATAGAAAATTTATTCCTGTAATAAAGGAAAGGTTAAAAAAGCAACCAAACTCATACTTTGAATCTGGAATTTCAGCTTAAGGAAAAAAATCTTACCATAGCGATCCACTTCTAGTAATTAGTTGTGTGCACTCTTAGACCAAATTTGCATTCAGTGTGCAAGGTGAATCATTCCCTCCTGCTGCTGGATGCACAAGTGAGATTGTTTCTGTGTCGTGTTCCTGGAAATTCCAAGGGTGCACAGAAGAGCACCTTTCTCGCTTCTGCCAAGCAGGAATATGTCTGTAGCCAGCAAGGTCCCAGAGGTTCAGATCCAAAGCTATGAAACTTGGTTTTTCGCTATTTAGGCTACTCTGATGGGGGAGTTGGGGGGGAAGGGGCAAGACGAGTTTTTTGGGCCTCGAAGGGAAGTTTAAAATGCTCCCTGTTTGAGGTGAGGCTCGTTTCTTGGATTTGAGCACATGGTAAGACAGGCAAAAATAGTGTTAATGCACAGCTATATATTACCAGTATTTTCCATTTATCTGACAGATGAAACAATGCTAATGAAGTTTAATTAACAAATAAAGTAATTGTGCGTTATCTTGTGAGGTAGTCTTAACAAGAAAGATAAGTGTATAAATCTGAAGTCTGCATAAATAAGGAAAAGCACTCAGGTAATTCTGCTGGTTTTCCACAATGTTGCATGATTTGATAGTCTATTCTTCCATTTTAATGTTAAATTTCAAAGTGCAAACTTCATTAAAACAATCCTTCTTCCATCACTAGTTTCTTATATTTGCTGGTGTTCAGAAGACATGAGCTAATAATTGCTGAGTTTAAGGAAGAACAGTTTGCCTTCTCCCAATACATTATATTTTGACAGACATAGCATGCTTTCATTCCACTTTTTCTTCTTGCTTCTGAGTTTCATAGAATGAGAGGGAAACGGCCAAACACGTGAGGGGAAAAAAAGGAAAATGGATAAACTTGCTTTATAATGTTTGCTATTGGGGAGGATAAAAGGAAGATTGAGCATAGAAAGCCCCAATTAGGCACACTCTTAGTGAAAGAGCAGTTTAGTTTTAGTTGGCTGTTTTCACCAGGAGGAAGTACCTTCAGCATGAAGAGACTTCTCAGGGAAGAGACTTCTTGGGTTTTTTGGCAACCCTGGAAGCAGGATGTGAGGACCATGCTTTGCTTTCCACCTGCTCTGCTGAGTGTGTGCAGGCATTTGGAGTCGAGTTAAGGTTTCATGTGACCCTGAGGTTGTCTCAGTTACATAATGGATGAGAACAAGTCCTGACCACCTCCAGGACCCAGAGGAAGATTTAAGAAAATGTGTTGTCATATTTGCTCTTTTCCTTGTTTTTAATCAAGCTCAGGTGTCTTGACAATTGCATCTTGAAATACAGGTTACAAGTTAGGCCTGTTCAGTGACAATACGTTTTGTCAGTCAGCATCAGGAAGGTAAGGGGCAATTGGATTGATCTTTAATCTTACATGCAGTGGAAGTCTACACCTTTTCTTTTTTTTTCTTGTCTCAGTAGACTGTGGAGGGAGATAAGTGTCAGTATCAAGGAGGAGGGGGGACTTCCAGTGAGAGAAGAGTGGGAAGGTGAATGCCATTTTATGACTAGCTCCTTGCTGCATGCCCTTCAGAGTCAGCAGTTTGGTGCGTGGGATATGTGCATGCAGCTCACACTTTGGAATATGCATGTCAGAAGCCATTTGCATTGGGAAGACAATTATAGGTCTAACATGTTCCATATTTTTCCATATGCTTCATTGTGAATGTGTACAGAGTAACAATGCTTTTATATAGGCTGCTTTACAGTAAGTGTCTCAATGCTGGTTGGAGCTCAAGAATTAAGTAATTTTAAACAGGATTTAAAATCTGAGATAGCTGAAGCTATTTTTAACACGTGGGTTGTGATTTGGCTCTCCACAGTCTTTGTCTTCTCACTCAGTTTTATCCAATGTAGCATGGCTGATAAAGAGCTGGTGTCGTGTGCTGTGTGTTCTTTGTCTCAGCCAGGAGGATACTGACTTCCTCCCTTTTATTTCAGGAGGTCATTAGTGCTGATGAGATTAGAGGTTTATAACTTCAGGTCCAAGTCATTACTCCTAATTTAATCAATGCATTTGAAAATGTTTCCTCTAATAAAATCTGAATGACTTTACATGATTTGTCATGCTTATCAAAAACATGGTTTTAACATTTTTATATTTAGAGGCACTGAGTTTCTGGAGAAGAGTACACATTAGTACATCATTGCTGGGCCAATTTCCTGCCTGTCTGTGTCTCTCTGCTGTAAATCAGAATAACCTAGCCAGTGTAATCACAGTGATGTACAGCCAGCGTGGCACTGGAGTCAGGCCTTTGCAAACAGCATAAAATCCTGGGAGAGGTCCCTTATGCGAGCATGATTACTTCTCTGCTGCCACCTTCATCATTCAGCTGGGTGCTTTGCCTCCATATGAAAGAGACTATCAGCAGGCTTATGATAAAGAAAGAAAGAACCATCTGTAATGTAGAGGCTTGACTGGAGAGATGGCTTTTATGTTGCAAGGGGAATGAGATAAATAGCCTCCCACAGTTCCTAAGGTAAGGGGGAAGCAGCAGTGCTACAGCAGAGCCGGGTGTTTGTTTAGAGACTGTTGAAGAAAATTCATCCAAATGTTTCATTTTCAGGAATGCTCCTGGAATGTGCTAGGACTACCATTTAATTCCAATTACCTCTCTCTTAAACAGTGTACTGTATGCATTTGGGTTCAGGCAGATGAGGAAGGAACAGGGGACATGAATTTACTGTATGCCAGGTGGATGAGTCCCCTGTTTGAACACACGACTGCTATTGCTCCATGTGCTGCTCCCCCAGGTCAGCTTCTGTGGGTTGGAGCAGGAATGGAAATCAAGATTTTGATCTTGCAGGCGATGAACTGATGCAAAGGGAGAGGATTTGATTGTGTCTAATGTCAAATGAGGGGTCTGTGGGAGGACTGACAATTTTATTCTTGGCCTTGCTTAGTGTGCAGAAAGCAGGGTGGATGCAGTTGTGATGGAGAGGCTGCTGTCAGGCAGTGCAGTGCAGTGGCTAGCAGCAGAGGGGTGTCAGCTCACTGGGATTCCCTGCATGGACTTCAGGGGTGTTACTGCTCCTCGCTGCTCCTGGAGAGGAAAAGCCTCCCTGTAGGGCAATGCTTAGGATATATGACCAAGTCCTTCTGCCCTCTAACCCTAAGCCACTTGCTCCTTCTCAGACAACTGTCTAAAAGCAGTAGGTGGGTAAGACACCAAGCGAGGTTTTTGCCTGCGTGTTTTAGCAGCGCGGTGGCTGCAGCTATGGCGGCGTAACTGGCAAATCACAGTAGGCAGATGGCAGGTCTCGCACTAGGAGAGGATGTGTAAACGACCAAAGATAGGTTTTAACAGTCTTTTTCAAAGCCAGAAGTTTGTCACTGTATAAGCTCTCAGTCTAAACATCCCTGTGAAATTTCAAGCCTCGAGTCTACTAGTGGTTTATTAAACAGTTTTGGCAACTGCAATGGATGCTGTGAATCACAATGTGTGCGCCTGAATGTGGGGTGTCTTGCATGTCTCAGGCATTTGCTTGCCTCTATGCTGGCTGATGGGCTTACCCAGCTGGCCAACCTGCCTCGAGTCTGCAAAGGACGAGCAGGAGGAACACCAGCCCTTGGAAACAGTCATGCACAAAACTCTTGCTTGTCGGCAGGTTAGGGCAGAGCTATTGCTGGTAAAGTGTGGCATGTTGAGTGTCTCTGGCTGCCCCTGGTGTGCCTCTGCCTTTGGGTGTTCACTGGAACCACGTGCCTCTGCGGGGTTGGTTCAGTTTCACCTTTAGTCTTAAGGATGAGAACTGCTGATTTCCTTCTGCATCCCCAGTCTTTGCCGTGCAGGGCTGTGTGGGGTGTGCTGGTGCTCTGCAGACAGCTGAGAGAGGATCAGGCTGGCTTTTCTGTCATTCAGACCTCTATTCTTTCTTTTTTTCCAGACTCATCTATTTTAACAGCAAGACTCAGTTAAGGAGAAGAGTATTTCCTGTACAAATTACCCTGTGCAAATATGTAATGTAATTCAGCTCTGTGGAACTGTCATATTCTCTACAAACATCAGTGCTGGCACTGCCCATTAGTAATATCCATTTTCTTTTTTTAGCTGTTTTAATACTGCAGAGAAATAATTTTCAATTCCCAAGACCTGACAGGTAGAGTGATGTTAGACACCTTAGCAGCAAGGAACCTAAGGATGAATACAGTCAGATTACCACAAAATTAAGCTCAAAGCATTAGCAGCTTGAGCAGCAGATCATCATCAAATCAGCAACCCAAAACTAGCTCTAGAGATTAAATTACCCTCCTTTTATTGATGTCAATAGTGCAACTCTCAGTAACATTTGTTGAGAAGGAAATGTGCTCCCGGGAGAACCAAGGTTTTCTTTTTCGGATGCTTTTTTAATGAGGATGGAAAGCTGAACTGAGTGAGGTGTCAAAAGCTCTAGCTTGTCCCCTTCTGAAGTGTGCTGTCTATGCCTGACAGCCACTTCTACATGGGCCCCTGTTTATTACTTCTGTCTTGTGTTTGTAATTTTTTCACCCTCTCTGTGTATTGCTATTCTTGCTGGTCTTTTTCCCTTTTATTTTTTCTTCGACTTTGAACTCTATGACTCATGCCTTAAGTTTTGTTTATGTTCCTACACTTCTTAAGGGCTCCCCACTCACTGTAAGAGTACTTTGCAATATGCAACATTTCATTGTCTTGCTTATTTATTTCCTAGCTAGAAAATTAAGTCAAGTCATGGAATGGGCTTTATTTGTGGAATCACAGAAAGTGTTTCAGCAAATGACCAGCAGCATCAGTAGAGCCTGGTTGGATATGGTGCTGGGCCCAAAACATGTGTGCACTTAGAAATTCAGGCTGAAGCTGGTGACTAGTTTGAGGTGGACAGAGTTTGTAATGCAGACTTCTTTGAACCAAACAGATGAACCTCTGGAAATATCAAAACCAGTAGCTCTGGAGAGAAGAGCTGCAGGTCTCATTTCATGACGGTGATCCTGTGTACCTTGGATGTAGATTCAACAGTCTAATTAAAATCATTGTGAGTTTGATGTTAGGAGTAGGTCCAAAATGGACCTTGGGGAGCACACCCTGGGAGCTGTTGGTAGGTGAGTGCTGGTGTGTCAAACCACATTAGCTCATTTGAAGCAATTAGCAGTGGGAAGAAGTGTGGTTAGGCTTCACTAGAGCAGTGGCTCAGGAAAATGGGTGTTACACTGCATGGCTCCCCTATTATCACTTCTTCCCCAGTGAATATTTTTGGAGAGGTGGAAGGTAGTGTTCAGTCACTGCATTTGAGTCCCTTCATGATGGTGGGGGAAGCTGAGGCAGATGAGCACACTCTCTGTGTTTGTGTGGGGTGCTAGTGGAGTTCCAGACTTCTATTTTACTAAGCAGCCATTTTTTGCCTGATGAGTGAAAAAGCTATTTGGAGTTTCCTGAGTCATGTATTATTACTGCTATACTGTATTTATGAGCTATTTGTTTTTGTTTTCCTGCTATTTGACTAATTGAGTTCAGCTGGGCAGTCCCTGATCCTGCTGGCATGTTACTGGCAGTGAGAGGTAGTTTAGAAAGAAAATAAACCCCTGGAACTTAATTCAGTGGTGCCAGTCCCTGCTGCTGGCTGAGCACACTATTGCTTGAAACTCTTGCTCTTAGGTGTTTCTTCTTATTTTTTGTTTGCATTAGGAAGAAGATAAATCTGTTCAGCAGCATCTGTGCCTCACCACTGACATTCTAATTTTTAGTTAGAAGATTTGAATTAAAATCCAACATAATCTGTTATGAAAAATGAGATAGAATTGGTATTGTATATGCAGACTGAACTAATGTCAATTTGTACATCAGTTTCAGGAACAGCTCTGTCTGATTAATCCAGACAGCAGCAATGTTTGCTGGAAGGGACTCTAGTTGCTCTTTTTGTAAAATTCTGACATTATTCTACTAAAATAATTAAAGAGAGAGAGAAAATTTGTGCTGGTTTTCCGAGTTCTGCTCTGATGGAATTATTTTCTTGTTCTGCTTCTCTCTCTCCTTCTGGATGCTGTGTAATCATCCCTGCAAGACATGATTACCCTCTAGGCTTCAAGGAGAGATTTGTGTGGAGAAAATGTTTGGTCTTGCAATGCCTCAGAATGTACCAAGGTTTTGGTTTATTATGCAGGTTGCATTTGGAAAGGTGTTGGTGGAATCTCTTCATGGCTCTGTCTTAGCTATATGTCAGTGTATGAGGTGTTAAACAGCTGCATGCTGGTGCTTGTTGTGACTGTGCGCTCATGCCCATGTGTCCTGTCTCAAGCCACAGGACTTAGCACAGCTTTACTCTCAATTCCCTGTGTTAGTCACAAATGGAGTATAAACATGCCCAGGATGTGTATTTAAAATACATCTATTTGCCAAACATTGTCTCTTTGCAAGGGCTTAAATAGAAAACACAAGATGATTTTCCAGGCCTTAAGTCCCATTCTTCCCTGTAGAATAAGCACCTGCATCTAATAAACTTGAGACATTTTCTGTCTCTGAAAATTCTGATTAAGCTACGGGCAGCATGTAATTTTCAGGGTGAGGCTATGCATATGGACTGCTTGAGAACCTAATTTTGGGGTTGTGTGGGAGCAGCTCTGCACAAGGTCTGCTGAAACAAACTTTTTTTTTTTTTTCATGTTGTCACCATAAAAGTGTAGAAAGGAAATGGCAGAAGTAGTGGGGCACTTCTGTATATATTTTCTGGTATTACATGAATAAGAGCTCTCAAATACAAGAAGGAAAAACAATTCCAATGAAACTTTTAAGTAAGAAAGCAGCATATGGTGGTATCCAAACTGAGCCATTTATTCTGCCTTAATTATTGGGGAACTCATGGTGAAAGGGGTATGGTTTAGGTTAAGAGGCTTCAAGTCCGTGTTTCCTGCCTGCCCTCAGATTATCTTTATGGTCAGAAATGAAAAGGTTATTTTTCAGGTATGTAGTCTGTCTTTTTTCTGGCAGATATTCCAAGCAATTATGTTGAAAAAACACTCGGGAATGATGTGTGGTGGCTTTTCTGCACTTGCAAAGAAACATCTTATTTTATCAAGACAACCGTTTGACTTATTTTGCTGCATGCTGCTACATTCCTACCATGAAGATGTGATTCACAAAACATGTAGGTTTGATAGAGAGCTAGAGCAATCTCTGAAAACAGAGGGGTGGTTTTGTGTCTTGGTATTATAACATGTCATCAGCATTCACAGCCTGTCTGCCTTCTGTTTCCTGCATGATTGTGGGTGCCTCAGAGATCAGCAAAGCACTAAAATATCTTGAAAGTTTCACTGAATACAGTAGATCTGTGTTTAAATGCTTCGTTGACTCAGCAAGACCTGGGGATGTATCATCAGATCTGTGCTTCATGCAAAACAAAGTCATGGAACTTGTGCTTGCGTGGATGTTACTCTGGAGTCAGATCTGTACTTTTTCAGAAGTGAGTTTTTCAGAAATGGGATGCAAGGAGTACCTGCTTCATACTCGGTCTTGTATATTTGCCTATTGGATTTCAGAATTCAATTTCAAGCCCTGTGTTTTCAGGCAGCAGAGAGAGAGAGGAGGCTCCAAGCTTACAATAAAGATATCCAGAACGATAGCCCTGTTGACCTTGAAGTCAAAGGATGTATGCAGACCTCTTCAAAATTTGTCCTTGGTAATTGAATATTTTGTGTGATTCCTGGATGGTGGTGTTTTCATAGTTTCATACACTTTCCCAGTGTTGCATGTGAGTTTATTCTGGGCACATTCTTATTGATAGGAGAAAACAGTTTTCTCTCAGAGTTTCGGAAGGAACCACACATTGAGATTGGGTTATGCCAACTTTACAACCAAAATCTCTATCTTGGTGTGGTGGTACACAGTGCAGTGCTTGTTGAATGACCACATTTCACTTGGAGCTCTGAAATCAGTGTTTCAGTTTTAAAATACCAGCAAATGGTTGCATGGCAAAGCATTCATTTTTCATAAGGGCAGTAATGCTATTTCAGTTTGCTGAGCTACTACAGTGTGCTTTGATCAACAGAGTAATTTAGCAATTATAGAGTGTCTGATGTACCTCAATTTACCTAGTATCTGAGGAACTCAGTGACAGGTAATTTGTCATTTTAACTTTGGAAAATGAGTTAGGAATGTATTATTTCCCAAAGTACATAGTTAAAAAACACATTTGTCACTTTACTGCATACAAAGAGTTAATATTTTTTCTTAGTTACTAATGATCCCAGATGAAAACACCTTATGGGAGAAAAAAAAGAAATTGATTTGGCTTATGTCTAGGCATAAGGAGGAAGATAGTTTCAATAAGCTTTCAGTATTGATTCAAAATCAGAAAAGAGCAGTGACAAAACCCACTGAAATTAATAAGGTATGGAGTTTAGTGTCTATGGTAGTTCCAAAAAGGTTTTTGTTAATCTATGTGTAAAATATGTGGTACTGTTACAGTATTTTGTACTTTTCTCCTGACTCTAAATATGCCTTAAAATAGTATATCCAGAAAACAGGGTACAGTTAAAAATGGGATTTCCACGAATCTCATACATTGCTCCTGTAGGCTAGATTCTGGGGTCATTGCATCGAGCTAAGTAAAGAACAGCTGCCTTGTGTGAACTAAGGGAATTCAGTGTGATTCAGATCAATGTGAGCATTAGGACATTGATATTTTACTGCAGCATCTGTTGCAGAACTACGAGGCAGAAGCCTGTGCATACCATTTACCATATCCAAGGACATTGTCTTGACTGGTCTCTATCTTTTCTATATTTTTGCTTTAGGAAACATGATAGTGTTAGAAAGTGCACTGTAAACAATGTATGCTGTATGCAGCAAGTAGAGCTGTTCTGCAATTACATAAGGTAGTTCAGATGAAAGAGCTTCTGTGCTCTGTGTCTGAGAGAGGAGACTTAATTAAGACAGACTAATTCTCCTGGGTACAACAAAGCAGTTCTCTGGTTACAGCTCTGATTAGACTGTAGTTCTTCTAAATGCATTACCAGAGTCTTCATTATTATAATTAAACTGATATAAAATACGTTGGCCCTTCATTGCATAAAGCTTTGCTTTAGGGTTAAGATGAGAAATTTCATCAAGAGCTTTGAAATGGAAAGCTGACAGGCAAAGCAAATGATTTCTATAGTTTTCTCTAATTTTTGAATTACTGTCCTTTTTAGTCTTCAATGTAAAGACAGACACTTTAAAAAAAATCTTAAGCAGTCTATTTACAGTAATATTATTTTCCTGAGGCAACCAGCTAGAAAAAACTAGTGTCATCTATAAAAATGGAGCTCAGAAGTTGGCTTCTCTCAGGTATGCTGGGTTTGGAGTGGTCCAGCTTGAGAATGGGTGTGCTCTCCTGGGTCTGGGGCACTCACTGCTGCTGGCTCCTGCCAGGCCTCTTCCTTCCAAGAGTTAGCAGGTCCTGCAGCTAAATAGAGATGTTACTTCAAGGTAAATAAAGGGGAAATGTATCTGTGTTGGGGAGAATTCATTGCTCATACATCCACCTAAAGGAACTGATGAAAATTAACAAGAAGGAAGAAAGGATTGAGTTAATATTTTTAGAAGAAAAAGACTTTTTCTCAACATTTCTCTTTTCACTGTATCCGCTTATGTGAAAAACACACCATTACATTTAGAATCTGCTTCCCTGGTGGGGAGGGATTACTTCAAAAAGTCTTGAAAAGCCAGAGCACTGGGGTTTAAAAAGGACTTGAAGAGATGCTGGATGAACAAATGCACAGTCACACCTATTATAATTTAAATAGAATATTAACAGAGGAGAAGTGTGACCATGGAGACTAAATGTGTGTGTTTGTAAGATTAAAGCTTAAAATCGACAATAACTGAATCATACAGTTGTTGCAAAGCATAATCTATTTTAAAGGGCCCATTGAATGAACTGTGAATTCTGAGCTGATTTTTGTCTATGCAAAAGTGGTTCCCAGTGCTCAGTAATGTCAGTCTTGTGCTACCCCTTGTTCACACTTGCAAAATTAACGGTGGCCTGTCTTTAATGGTCCTTTAGTACCCTCTGGAATCGCTCTGGGCAGAGCGTGTTGGTGTTAATGACAAGTGTGCAAGATAAGGGAAGTTTGTGGTTTAGCAATAGGGCCCATGGCTTTCCATCCTCTAGAAGGCAAATACCAAACTTGGACCTCTTAAAATAAAAAGCTTCCCCAAACCACTGGCTCATCTGCTACTGCCCCCACCGCTAGATACACCCTTTTCTGCCATGTATCCCCCCCCCAGGTGAGGGGATGGATAGAGACTCTGGCTGCCTTTTCTCTGAAGATACTGAGATTTGTGCATCAGAAACATTTTTGAGTCTTATGGAAAGCATGAGACAAATCCAGAGCAGATAGTGTTTCCTCAGGGTCTTCCTAGGCTTCTGAGCTGAAGCCAGGAGGTTCCCACTCTTCTGGCTGCAAATCCAACATTTTTCTTCTTGCTCAACATTTTCTAAATGTTGCAAGTGTTCAAAACTATTGGAGATTTGAGGTGTTACTTTTTCCACATAAGTGTTAAGTTATGTTGCAGCTAAAGTATAGTTATACTATGGTTAGAATTAAAATTTTTTCTAAAAGCCGTATAACCACTAATTCATAATGTTCAAATATTAACTGGATGGAGGCAATTACACCAGGTTGGTGATATACTTAAACTATAAAAATGCATGTATAAAACCCCAGGGATTGTAATACTCAGGCATGCAGGTAGTTTAAGGTAAAAGATTTATGATTATTTAGCAAATATATATATATGTATGACCAGGATAAAACTACATTATAATTGCATTCTTTTATTTGTTTAAAAAAACCCAGAACCAAATGAACAACTGGTTTTTTTCTCTCTAAGATATGGGCTCTGGGAAGTAGGAGAGTTTTGCCCTTGAAGGTGGATAGTTTTGAAGGAATGTGATTAAAAATTGTAGCCCATATCCATAGTAAATCAATTATTCTTTAAATAAATTGAATGTTTATGATGCTGCAGTTTGCAGCTTATCAAGGTGCTTGTAACCTGCCTAATTTATTCCTTGGTTTGATGAGTAATGAAAACATTCTGTGTCTGCAATGGTAAAAATTTGGAATATGCCTACTTATGAGAGTCGCATAATAAAATTTAATGAGGTTACCACAGCTGTTTCTTGAATACTTCTTTCCTTTCTATTAATGGAGAAATCTGTGTTTTGCTTGTAAGGGAGATGCTTAATTTGTCATACAGTTGCTAAGTGTGCCACTGAAATCATTGTTTCACTTGTATGTTGTTTTGAGCCCTGCCAACTCCTTGAGCAGTGTAGGAGCACATTTCATGGCTTGAAACTGCTCTGATACCAGCATGCATGATTTATGTCAACACCCTTTTGCTTTTCAGCCCTAGGATGCTGAAGGGGGATGTTGGGTATGCACTGTGCCCACAGTTGCAAAGCTAAAAGTCTGTAGATGGGAGGAAAATAAAAATAAAAAATACTTGAGGAATTTTTGAGTCTGTGGTTGAGTACAGACACATCTCGGTGCCTGTATTGTAGAGGAGAAATCAGAAAGTTTTCCCTAATCCTTGTTTTGTGATGGAGCTTGTTGACAAGGTGTCAACACAAAGGTTAATACATGACAAAGGGGGTAGGCATGGCACGTGTGCAAGGAGGTGGATGGCACCTCCACCTCCACCAGGTGAGCTGTGGAGCCTCAGGGCTGCCACAGGGATCTGTCCTGTGGGCTCCTGTGGAGGCGGTGCCTGTGCCCCCACCGAGAGCCTGCGCACCAGCTGTACAAACTCCTACACCTCAAGGGCGCTCTCCTCAGTTGATGGACGGTTTCCTCAGAGGAGCTGATGCATTTGTCAGGTATGCTGAAAGTTGCTTTTCTCTTTCACAGAAAACAAGAGCTTTTAGATAGCATGAGGCAAAATTTCCCCCCAAGTGCATTGTAGGTCAGATAAAATTCTGCCCTGTCTCACCCATTGTCACAGTTTGAGAGACAGGTGTCTGTCAAGAAAGGCAGGAGCCTCCCTTGAGATGGAAAATGTAAACCCCTTCCCTCTGAATTACTAGTATTTTGAAATTAAGGAACTCTGAGACAAAGACAGGGCAATAGGAATAACAGTTCTTTACCAGTGTGTGTATAAGACAAACCAACACCAACTGTGACAGTGACCCCGAACAGACCCAGACCCCACTGCAGCCTCCTCTCCCTGCAGGCGCTGCCCCCTCGCTGCAGTTCCGCTCACGGCCGCCAGGGGCGCTGTGGCTGCGCTGGGCAGGGCAGGGGCGATGATTCCCCCGCGGCTGCAGGGGGCGCTGTGGGGCGGCTCGGGGAGCACCCGGCAATGGCGGCCGGGCCGGCAGCGATCCCGGGCTGGGGCCGAGATGTGTCGGGAGCTCCGCGGGCGCAGCTGGAAACCCCCGGGNTCCTTAGGAATTGTATGGGACAGAGTTCCCTAACAAAAGGAGGCAACCCTCAAAGCCCATATACTTCGTATTTGGCTTTATGTATTTTATCTCAACCTGTTTAATAGTTCAATTTTAAATTTTTAAAAAATCCCGTTAAACCTGTTTCATTACTGTATTTTACTGATTTTTGTAACTTCATTGCTAAATTTAGATACAGGAGTTGATCTGAATCGTTGTAAATGTGATTAATGAAGAAATAATTTAAGTTGATTAAAGAGGGCTTAAAATAATGTGATTAGCTTATTGAGATTTGTGTGGCTTATTGGATTACACGTTTTATTCCTGGAGGACTGCTGTAAGGTTCAGAATGAAATTAAATTGGTCACCCTATTTTGCACCCCCTGTGCTTGGTAATCTCCAGTGCCTTGATACCAGACCAGAAGGCACAGTCACACTCAACAATTTTCTTTTGGAAAAGCACAGGATTTCATTTTTGAGTTAATACCTAAATAATCAGGCCAAAAAATAGCACCGAAGTCTGGTCTGCTGTCCATTAAATAGAGCTTAAATGAAATCATGTTTGATCTCATGGGACATTCTTTTGGAAGGAATCAGGTGCTGGTGAAAAGTGATGAAGACTCTCCAGCCATCCTTGGGAAATTGTGACCATTTCAGTTTTACTTTTCTTGTTTAAAGTCTTGGCTTGATTTTGAATGTGATTTCCAGGATTTAAAATAATGTGTCACCAGACAGTACTGATCTTCATGTAATCTTTATATAATTATCTTAATAATCAATGATCCTTGCAGATCCCTTCCAACTCAGACTATTCTGTGATCTGAAATCTATGACCTTAGTCTACATTTTGAGTTTCTAGGGGATCCATAAGGAAATATAATTTGAAAGACTTTTTAAAGCACATTGATTAGGGATTTAATTAAACCACTCAATTGAAAGCATTACGTTCTGAATAAAAGTGCCTAGATATCTCTTAATTAAATCATGAGATGTCTGATAAAGTTTTTCCTTATATTAATGCACATTGTTATTAATATGCACAATATGTGTATTGAACTAAAATAATCTGTAATATCTTACTTGAGTGTGATTTCCAAAATCTTGCTTATTCTTGTGGCACTTGAGAACTTTCCAAATTTCAAGGTAATTTCTAAACTGAGAGCATTACATGATGGACAAAGATATTAGAACTTTTCTATTAGATACCATGTTTCTACAACAAGTATACTGTTTTGTGTGTGAACTTTTTGTTATATTCTGTGCTGATCATTCGTGATGATAAAGTTGGCTTTTTTTTACCCAAAATTTTCTCTTACGTCAGAGTCCTGTAAATAAGTACTGCCCCTTGTGGTTTTAGAATTATGACCTTGTATTTTGCTCCTTACTGGAAGATACTTATTTTTTTATGTATTGCCTGTCAAGCAGTCTTTTGACTGCTGACTCACATTCTGTTATTCATCACTGTTGAAACTTGGCTTTGTATCATCTCCAGACTCGACATGTATTGATTTTATGCTTTTTTCCAGGTCACTCTAAAAATGCTAAATAACAGTAGGCTAAAGAATGGGTCCCTGCAGGATCCCACTTGAAGCATTTCTTCATGATGAGTGTTTCACGTTTATTGTTGCATTTGAAAGTTATCATTTATCTTGTATTTGATCCATTTAATGTCTTCTGAGTTTATTTTTATTGCTGTATCTTCTTAATCAAAATGTCATTCACTACCAAGTCAAATGCATTGCAGAAACCATAATACATTATAGAGCGTATTACAATGACTTTACGTGCATCAGCCAAACTTTTAATATCATAGAAGCAGAGATATCAGAGTAGTCTGACAAGCTCTGTTTTCCACAATGTTGGAAATAGTTAATGCTGTTCATCTTCTTATTGTTAATCAAATATTTTTTCAGCTTTTCCATTATTTTGACAGTGAAAATTACCCACTCAGAGATGCAGTGCCAGTCAAATATTTAGAGGTATAATGAAGGGGAGTACCAGCTGGGCGTGTTTTTTCTTTTGCCAGGTCTTTCTAAACTTATTTGGCTTTTCCTCCTGAGTTGCTACTGGCATTCTGTTATTCTTTTTTGTCTCAGATGCATTCAAAGGAGGTTCTGTAACAGAATGAGGATTTGTACAATGGAGTTCTCATGGGAATGCTGTAGCTGAGATCCCCATTTTCCAGCCCTTGCTGCTACTACCTCTGCTTGAAGACAAAAAGCAGAAAGCATCTTTCTGTCTTCCTGTGGTTTATATTCCCTGCAGGACAATGAGTTCAATCCATGCCCAAGGTGCCCTTGCAGACTAAGAAGGGTTAGAGGCTGTGAGAAACCCAAGTACTTGGAAATAACAGAATATTCAGGAGCAATAGTGGTTGGGAGACATTACATCCCATGAACTGGGTCAGTCCCTTAGGAACTATAAGCCTCCTCCCAACTGGAAGCAGATCTGGTACTTGGGGTGTCCTGAGTGAAGGGGCTTTTTCCTCATGGAGAAGAGCCAGTATCCATGAAAAATCTTCATCCAATGGCATCTTCCAAAGGGTTATATGGAGACATTGTGTGTATGTATTGAAGTGTCATGTGGGAATCTGTTTCTCAGTGCAGATGTTGCTTAATGCATAAAGGGGTAGGTTTCCACTTGCACCTGTGGAAACCAGTTGGATAAAACTCTAACACTAATGGCAGAAGGCACCGTGAAGTGGTAGCCTCATAATAGGCTCTCATATTCTTGTGCTCTTGGAAGCTTTTCAACCTTGGCTTTATGGCCCTACTTATGAAAAAGAAGGGAGAGGTAGTAACTTCAGCATGGTATCGTGCCTGAAAATAAACCCTTCTTGTGTGCTTTTCATTTCCAAAAAGCATTTCCAGATGGAGTCTTTATGTGCTGCTGGTTTTTTATTTTGCTCCAATTTGTCATTTAAACAGCAAAGGTAAATCTTCTTCAAGGTAAAATTGAATAAATTTGGTAATGCTAGTCATTTAAACAAGAAAATGAAAAAACCAAGTACTCAATAAAGAATTTCTTAAACAGCAAATCCTTTTGGTTCAGGTGTTTTTCCTAAAGATCCGCTCCAGGTGTTCTTTTGTATCCCCTGCCAGCCTTACACAACTATACTTGAAAGTGATTTTTAGTAATGAGCAAAAGAGGTAATCAGACAAGCCAAAATTGTCTTGCCTCCTGTTGAGCTTCTCCAGTGGGGACTATTCAGCATCCCAGAATAGTTAAGCTATTGTCTTCACTCAGTTTTCCTGCCTTGCACTACCCATTTTGCAGGATGACTTTTTTCATGAGAAGCTTCTGTAGTTATTATTATAGGTCTTGGTGACAGTCTAGTGCCCATAGCCAATATCTCGGTAATTATGGGGACTTGAGGAAAGCCACTGAGTAAATGCAGATATTACTTCCCCAGGACACTTTTCTTTCCTGTGTCTGAGCTCCCTTAGTTCTCGCTCTCTATGAATTATGATAGTGCTGAGGCTTCTGTGTGGAGCTTGCTCTCGAGTTAATGTGCTGGTTAGTGACAACTTGCTGGCTTTGCAGACATGCCAGTGGGACTATTTTGGTATTTGGAGAATTGTTGGACACTGTGTTCTGAAGCTGTTTCTCATGTATCTGTCCATGTAGTATTTTTGGTCTGCCTTAAGTTTTCTGTTTATTCCATTACATGTGTAGCTAGGCTTTTAACAGTGTGTGTGTGTTAAATTTTGGATCTGGTCTTTGTTCCCCATGTGCACAAATCCCAAATTAGTAGGAATTTTGCCCTTAAGAGGCAACCAAGATTGATCTCACAGCAATAACATCTGCTTTTGCAGTCTTCTGAGCTGTGTGTGAGCCCAAGTGTGACTGGCAGCATCCCCATAGCTGCCTGCACCAGGGATAACGTGTTTTGGCTGTTCAGCCCCTGAGCAAAGGTAGCTGCTTCATGCCATGAGTTGTCAGCTTGGATGAATTTTGAGTAGGCAACCTTTTCTTTGTTGACCTGTGAGTTGTCGCAGTGGGTATCTTTCTGATACTTAGATCCTACAGGCCTTGCCAAGAAAGATTAGAGGAGTGTTACTCCTTAATTTGATATGATAGCAGGAGCTGTGAGAAGGGTTGATAAAATCTGCAGAATGGGCAGTCTGAGGATGGCCAGGACATGACTGAGATTTACAGAAGAAAGATTTGTGTGCTAATGGTGAATAGTGGCTTCCAGTGATCGTTGCTACCTGTGCTAATCATATGCTGCTACTGTGGGTTCAAGCTTTGAGCAGCATCTGATCAAATGGACACAGCCTCACACATGTATGAGATCCAGTTGCAGCCCTGGCCCAGGATTTGACTTGGAGTTTTCTGGGATGGTTTATATAAATCTTCCCTGCTCTGGCTTACTTCATTATAGAAAAACTACACTGTCATTTGTCAACCTGCTACCTGTGCTTTGCATGCCATTAGTGACTCACTGACTTCTTTACTTTCTGTTTAAAGGTACATTTTCCCACCACAAGTACTGTAAAGCCTTCAGATTTTCAGGGATTGGGATTCTGTCTAACTGAAATATCCCCCCAAAAATTATCCTGTAGATTTGTGTCCAAACTGGCACATTTTTAATTAGTTTGTCTTAGAAAACAAAAAGTCAGATAATCAGTTGGGCAATTAACTTGATCATCTGGAGTTTCCAGAGCAGATAGCTTTTAGGATGCACTTTTTGTTGCAGTTTGTGAGGACAGATTAAGCTGTCTGTTACTGATTTCTTAGTGCTAGGTTCAGGAGAAATGTCAAAGATTAGAATCAAACTGGTGAAAATGTAAATTGGTTTTGGGGAAATAGGTCTTAATCACACTTAATGAGTTTATCTCTCAGGATTATTACTGAATTTCACATCCTTTAACAGGAGCCCTGCAGCTCTTTGAGGGTTTTTGGTGTCTTTGGGTAGGTGATTTTTTTGGTCTTCCTTATCCTCCTTAGCAGAATCCTGGAAGACTGTCTGTGCTTTAGAGAGCCTTCAGGTAACTTAATTTCAGACAATAATTCATGAACTTGACCTTTGTGTGCAGGTTTGCTATCCAGTTCTTCTTACTGCCTGGGTTTCTAACTTCACATGGGCAGTTTATGTCCTACAGTTTTGACGAAGAGGGTGGGATGAGGTGGAGAGCATGTTTACGCATGTTTTTTTAATCCCACTTATTTATTTCTGTTAGCTGTTTGATTTAAACAGCAGAAGTTTGAGCAGTCAGAGGTCAGGGTGGATGGGGTGGAGTTTTCCCACAACTGCTGATGGCTTAGTGATCCTACTGTTTATGTATCGCTCCCTCTGACGAGGATGATGTGTTCAACAGGAGAGCTTCTCCTATTTTGGGAGCATACTTAGACTGGTGTTCTGAATCCATCCTTTAGAAACATTTAGAAAATTTTAGGATGCAGTCAGGCCAGCACACAGATATGTCTCTTTGGTCCTTAATGATTTCAGAGCAGCAGTACATATGCTGAAATCTAAGTGCACATTTATGTGCTCTTGTGTTTGAGGTCTTGAGGTATTTTATATAATGGATATTATGCAGGCCCAGGAGCAGGTAGGAGATGTAGTCGTCTTGTTAGATCACCTTATAGGGCATAAGCAAAGAACTGAAAGAAACTGTAGTTTTGAGTCACTTAGAAAAAAGTGTCTTGCCTTGGAAACCCAAGGTTTCCCATTTAAGTGGAGATTACTTTTTGTACTTGTACATTGCATGCAAACTGATCATGTTTGTGTCTGGGAGGAGTGTTTTGTATAGAGCTTGGTTATCTCTGGTAGGAAAGATCTTAGGATGGAGAATCTACAAGCTAGTTCCACATTTTCACATTGATATAGATTTCTCTTTTTGACAAACATCATCTTTGTTTCTGATCTCTCACTGCTACAATAAATTTGGTTCCATCAGTACAAGTGACTGAGGGTAAAGGGCAGTCCTAGGCTGGTTACTGTCCAGTTACGTGAGCAAGATCAATTTTGATAACCTTAGCATTTTGGAGAAAGATAGACTTTCCCACTCCATGATTCAGGGCTGCATCTCATTTTCCTTTTTGATTGCTTTGGTTAATGAAGAGGAACAAGTGCTCTTATATGGGTGAATACTTCTCACAGTATGAGAGACAGGTGTCTGTCAAGA
>VZRX01000123.1:0-79576 GCA_013398075.1 Notiomystis cincta
AAAGAAAAGAAAAGAGGAAAAAGCAAGCATGCATTTCTGATGACAGCTGCACAAACGTGCCTTATTCTGGCAGATCTCTCAATTAAAATCAAGCCACCCTAATTTAAGGGGAAAATAAACACAGGCCTTATGTTATGTGCTTTGCTTTCAAAAGGAATCAGCCTGAGGAGAGGCAGCAGGGCTGAGCTGGGGAGGGTTGGTTGTGAGGGGGAGGCAGGTCCTGCTGGCCCAGCTGCTGCCCAGTGCTCAGGGCTCTGGGGCAGAGGAGCCCCCACCCTGCAGTGGCTCTGGGTGAGGGGAGGGGGCTGCCCCAGGTGCCTCTGGGGTGGACACTTCAGTGCAGTGACCCAGCTCCTTTTCAGCTTAGTCCATATCAGCCAGAGGCCACGAGGGACAGACTGGACAGTCTGCCCTGACACTGTCCCTCAGGGTGAAGAATTAGGAAGTTCAAGGCACAGCCATGTGTTCTCTTGTTTTTCTTCTCCCACACTTCTAAGTAAAAACAAGGACCCTTCCTTTGCACACAGCTATTCTAAAACTCCTGGAGAACAGCTGCTTTCTGAGGGGCTGCTTTCTGAGCAAGCAGGCTGGGTGCCATTCCCAGGAATCCACACAGTCCCTGCCCTGCTCTGCCCTGCTGCAGTGCTCCTGCACTCTCCAGGATGGGAGAGATGAGCCCTCCCATAACTGCATGATGCCTACATCCCTACCTGGGAATAGCAAAACTTGCTGAAAAACCTGCCTGTCCTTCTGCTGCTGCCTTTTTTCCTCTTCTCACTGTATTCATGGTGAAATAAAGAGTCACCATCCACCTTTGGATAAGAAATAGCTGAAATCAAATGAGTTAGCACACAGAGTTCTCACTGTGTGTCCCATGTTTTTCTTATAAATTTAATTATGGAACAGTAGACACTGTCTGTGCCACATAGCAACCAGATAACATGGTATAGGCAAACCTCTGCAATTAATTCTGGGGCTCTTGTAGACCTCTCCCAGCCAGGTACAGCCTCAGCCTGCACAGGGGAACTGCTGCTGTGGTGGGATGGAGGAAACAAAAAACCACCAGCACAGGGATGTTCCCCCAAGCGTCTGGGTAATTGTCAAAGGGTCACATGCCCAGGCTGGGCATCTAAAATCCTCATTTTCTGCACAGAAGGAATCTGCCAGAAGTTTCAGGGGAGAAACAAAGGAAGAATTTAAAGAGTGTAACAACAGGAAAAAACTGGAAACTCTTCAGCATAAGCTCTCATGGATTTGGGTCTGGACTGCAGAGGTTCAAGAGATCAAAGCAGTAGCAAGCAGAAGGGGCAAACCAGAGACAGCATGCAGATAAAAGAAGAGATGAAAGCCAAAGAAAGCTTGGACAGAGGCTGACATTGGTAAATGAGGAACTGGGGCTGGATTAAACGGGTAGTGCTTGATGTGTTGTCTAGTCCCTTTTTTGGCTCCATTGGCTTCTGCTGAACTGAAACTTTGGGGGCTGGGGGAGGGGGGGAATGGAAAAAAACTGCTATTTTAATTTTCTGTCCATGCCAAGAACAGCTTCTGTGTGTGAATAATCTCTGTGCTGCCTGTGGAAGGAGCCTGTGCAAGGAGCTGGGACAACAAGGATCTCCTGGGGGTAAAAGCTGCTCAGGAGGTCAATGAACCCCAAACTAAGCAGAGGCTGCCCAGAAGTCACCCTGGTGGGACAGAGCTTTGTCCTACATGTTAGACCAGGAATCCACAGTTCTTCTCACACCTTGGGATCAGATGTGGATCTGCCCCTCAGACAACACAGAGCTTTTTTAAGCTGGAGGGTATCTTTAGCTTTTTAATATATTTTAATGCAAAGCATTCCTATTGTCTGGCTTGAAAGGGTAACCCAAGCAGGTGCATTAGCAGAGCCCATCCTGGCCTCTTGAGGAGAAGCAATTATTCAATCAGTGCATGGGGGACTGGGTGGATCCTCTGACTGTTGTAGCTCCTCAAAGCCAGCTCCTCTGGGTGAGAAGGTGGGGATGGTTCCTTCTCACAGTTTTCTTCTGTGACACTGCTCACCTGGGCCATCAGCTGGGAGGAGGATGAAGGAGAATAGAGAGAGAAGAAGGATCTCTCAGAAGATGTGGAGCTGGGGTTGTGCCATGGCACAGTGAGTGAGTCCTGTTGCAGGACTGTGGTGGAGGGAGGGACATTTAGGGGCAGTGGGACCTGGAAAGGAAAGGAGCATGAAAGGATAACAGGGTAGTGCTCATTTCTGGGGAACTGCTGCAGTGATGGGTTGTGGGTGAGGCTTTGGTGTGGAGGGAGAACAGGAATTGCTCCTGTCCTCTGAATTACTCTGCCTAAAATGGATTTGAGGGCTGGTTGGGACCTGCATGAGCAAGTCTGTGGTGGTGCTGGGTTAGAAAATGCCATTTAAATGATTCTGTGGCTGGGGTGAAGGGAGAAGAGATGTGGCCTGTGGATTGGTAGATTTTTTTTTTTCTCTCACTCTGTTTCCAGTGTCTGGAAGGATAAGCACCGTACCTTCCCCACCCTCTCCTGTCTGTCCTCGCTGGGGCTCCTGGTGCATCCCCCCAGCTCGGGGTGAAGAGCAGGGAGGATCCACCCCTGCTCGGTGGCGAGGCCCTGCGTGTGCCAAGGTCACCCAGGATGTGCGGGCTGTGCTCGCAGGAGCACAGAACTCCCAAATTTCCCTCCGCGATCTCCAGCTGCCATCTGCTGGTAACTGCGCCCGCGGAGCCTGGAGCCATCGCATCCCTGCCGGGCCCCGTCCCGGGCTGCTGCCAGCGCCGGCCGGGCATCCCTGGGGACCAGGAGCGGCTTCCAGGTCAGCCTGGGAGCAGCAGGGCTCCGGAGACGGCAAAGAGCTGAGCTAAAGGGACCCCGCTTCCAGGTGTGCGGGGGGAATCAATCCCCTTCCAGCAGAACGCTGAAGGACAAGCAGGGTTTAAGTGCTACAGAAAACTCGATGATTTATTGGAGTCTAATTTTTTTTCTCTGGAGAGGTATTAAACCTGCCTTGGGGAGGCGGGGAAGAGGTGGGAAACAATCTGTTAAAATATGTTTCTGCCGCTTTCTGCTCACTTAAGCACAGAAAAGCAAGTTAGCAAAAAGTGAAAGGGGTTATTGAGAGCTTGTCTTTGACTAGTGGGCTTTGGGAGTTGTTTTGGTTTGGTTGGTTCTAATTGAATTGTGCAACCTCTGAACTGTTCTGCTGCATATTTACCAATAAAAATACGAGTCAGGTCTTAGCTCTATCACAAGGATATTGGTTCAGCACATGGACCAGGCAGTGCCAGGCCCTGTGACACCATTCCTGCCTTCCCTGCATGTAGGAATCTTGTAGGTGGGAGGAGAAAAGTCACAGATACTGCCAGGGGTGACCTAAGGAATTTGTTTTCCTGGATTTGGAAGGGGGATTTCCTGGAGTGAACACAGGGAGGAGGTTTCAAGGGTCTCTTGGTCCTTGTGAGCGTCACAACCCAGTGGGTGCTTTGGTTAACACCAACTACATGTGGTAAGAACTGATAGTTTTAAATCTATGAAGTCCTTACAAGGTTTATGAAAATAAATTATGGATCAGAAGAGAAAGATTCTATCAGTCCCACCACAAAGGAAAAAATTAAAGTGTGAGCTTAGGCCTCATTAGCCAGGAGAGAACCCACAGCAGCAGTTCACCTGACCATCAGGGTGGGATGTGTGAGACCTCACAGCTTCCTCTGACACCAGAGCCTCCTCCACCATGATGCACATCCCCAAAAAAGCTGTTTTCAGCAGTTTTATTGCTCACTGAAGACCTTGTTTCTTGGGGCCTTCTTGGAAAGGCACCCTTGGAGCTGCAGCTTGGAAAGCTGCACATTTCAGAGCAGAGGCTTGGCCAGGAGAGGGGGGGAGTGTAAGAGTGGAAAGGGGCCTCACCTGAGCACCAGCATTGGCAATTCTCCTGTGAAACTGGTAAAGTTTATTGTTTTCCCTGAAGTCCTTGTTTCTGGAGTCATGGGAGTGCAGTAAACTTCCCAAATTTCATGCATAGATGAGACTTGCTGCTAGAACTCATTATAATGGAGAAAAATACAAAAATGCACCCTCTGGGAACAGAAACCAGAAAGAACTAAAAACCTGTGCTGCTGGGAAAAAAAAGTCTTCATCATATCTAAGCCAATATCATTCAATTTTGGCCTCCATCTCAAAAATTTTTAAGGCTTGGAGTTGGCAGTAAAAGCTTCACTGATGCTTTGGCCAAGAACAAGGGCATTATTTCCTATGTCCTGGCCAGTGTCCCACACTGTGATTCCCCTTCCATGTACTCAAAATCCTCCCTGGAATTCGAAGTCTGCGGGGGGGAATCTTTATCACATTTTGTCCTCAGCTTCTCTAGGGCATCACGAAACATCAGGGTCCTCCCACGCTAAGTCTCATCACACTGTGCAAGTTGATGGCAGTAGTTTATCAAGTCTGATGTATTCCTCAGGATATGAGCTGCTCAACTGTGATGTAGGAATAATATAAGTCATTGTTGTTATTATTATTATCATGGTGAAGATTAGCATTGGGGATGTTGCTGGAGAATGTTAGAGTCTTTCTGTCTCTTAACAATTATTTTTCTTTTTTGGTAGTGCAGCTAGGTTGGAAGCAGGACCAAAGAGGCCTTTTATTTTTATTTTAGTTTTGTTTTAAGAAATCTCAGCCCTGGAGGGAGCTGTCATTTTGGGATGCTGATTACTTGTGCAAGTTGACAGGGAGCAAGGAGCTCTGTCTGTAGTGATCCCAAGTCCTTTTGCCTAATCAAGCCAACCCTGCAGGCTCTGTGTGGAGGATGTGTAACCCTATCTCACTACCTGACAACTCCTTCAGTTCCAGAATTTGTTTCCTCAGTCCCCAAGAACTGCAGCAAGCCATTAAGTTTGATTTTACTACTTTTTCCTTCTCCCTCCTCCTGTTCCCTCCTCCTTCATTCTCTCAGCAACCATTTTGTCTCAGCCTTCCTTTCTGGTTCTTTTCCTTAGGGATAGTAACTCTGAAGACTTGTACTCACTTCCTATATATTCTTGACCCTCAGAGCTTTTCAGCTTCTATTTTATCGACTTGTCAAAGGAAATTCAGCATCAATTCAAAAATACTCCTTTCTACAAAAAAAAAAGTATCTTATCTGGCCAGTTTTCTTTGAAATGTGATTCAAGTAGAAATGGATCGACAGACTTTGTAGAAAGCTCTTGCTGAAGCTTAAAAGGGAGTCTTGCATCTATAGGGTTTGACTCAAAGACATGGATTTCCTTTCCAGTTCCATGAGTCCACAACACAGCTACTGCAGGGAAATGACAGTGAAATACAGTTGTCTTTCGTTGAGCCTGGATGTGAAAAGAAATTAGATGTGCTGATGGACCCCTCAGTGCAGCAAGGGGAGCTGCTGCCCCTGATGCTCAAGGCTGCCTCCAAGGGAGGGTCAGCAGCTGGGCTGTGCTGGCAGAGGGGCTTCCCTGGGGCCCTGATGCAGATGTGGGGGACACAGGGTGTGGGAGCTGTGTCTGAAGGAGGGAAAGAAGGAGCACAGAACATCATGGGGGAAACCTTGTCATTCTAATAAAAGCTCTGCAGAGCTCTGGGATGAGGCCCCAGCTGGGAAGAAACCATTCCTTCATTGCTTCTGTTGGACTTCAGTATTTCTAGACAAGCAGGGTTGTACCAGACTCCACCTCCCAGGGAGACCAACCACCAGAGCCCAAACACTGACTAACCTGCCACAAGGGAGGATGCCTTTGTCCTGCCTCCTGACTTTAAAAAGAAGGATCTGATTCTTCTTTGCCATTTTTCTCCTGACATGAAGGAGAAGGGTTTTTTAAATAGTCACCAAACAGAGACTGCTCAAGCTGCTGATACCTGTCTGAATTCACAGTTCCAAAACAGCTGCTCACATCTGTGGTTTTGCCATGGAGCATTTTCTTTTGAAATGGGCCACAGAGTGAAAATTTAAATGCCTAGATTGCTTTTTAGCTGTGTTTAGGAAATGCTTTTTGGTTTGTCACAGAGCACAGATAAGAATCATTCATCAAGGACAGTTTTCTTCCCCACTGTGTGATCTGTAAAAGGATTGTGGGAGGTCACAGTGGGAAACAGAGAGCAGCATCCTATTCCCTGCTCCACAGCAGCTCACCAGGTGATCATGCACCACCTCCAGTTTTGCCACTCTTGGGCTGAGTTCCCTGTGATTCTCAGACAATAGAATTCAGGAGAACATTGAAGGGATCTGATGGTTCCTGTGGTACCAAAAGTGCCCCTTGCAGAGGCTGTGAAGCATTGCCTTGCCTGCTTTGCTGTGGAACACTGCTATCCCAGCCACGATGAGTTGCTCCCCCATGGCTGTTGTCATCTTCAGAGAGACCCAGAGAGGATCAAATGAAGTGAAGAAGCTCTTACTGCAACTCCTCCATCTCTTCTGCCTGTTGCTCCATTACTGCTGAGTGTCCATCTTGCTGGTGGTACCAATGGTCACAGCTCACAGCACCTTTATTGTGGAGCATCGCCATGAACATCCTAATTCACTGCTTGGATTGTAGGCCAGAGGTGACTTTCATTTCCTTGCTGTTTCTCAGACCATCATTTCATTTGTACTCCAAACCTGAGACATCTTTCCAGAAAAGCAATACCCAGAGTCCTAACACAAACTACAAATACATCTCTTCACGTCTTACATTCATTAAAAAATGCTCTCATACAAAGATTTATTTCCAGGGCGTTTACTCAGACTTCTGCATGGAGTTGGCAAAGACATTATGTAACAGCTAAATCTTCATTAGTTATATCTGTTTGCTTTGTGCCTTCATGACAATGATGAAAGCTGTAAATAAGTATATTGTCCCATCTTAACAAGGGTAGCGTATCCATCAATAAGGACACTTACTCTGCTGAGATCTTTGCAAGGCTGCAGAGGGGAGTAAATTAAAGGGAGAACAACATCCTTCATCTAAAGTGTCCTTGTTCTGTCACTTAATGTTTTACCCTTGCTAATATTTTTCAAAGTCTGGCTGTTAGTCAAAAAAGTCACTCAGTAAATGTGACATATTTTTTTCCAGCCTAAGTTTGCTTGGTCCTAGAATGATTCTTCTAGGCAGTTATGGCTGGAAGTGTGACCTGAAACTCCTCCTGTGTCTTCTCACCTTAATTTCCCAGCAGTCACAGAAGTTTCCCAGTGGGGTGTGTGGGGATGGAAGGGGCAATCAGAGGATGTCACTCAGTTGAACAGCGAGGTGCAAATCCTTGTTTAGGGCAGCAAATGAATTGTCTGGATAAAGACAGGATGAGATTCCACTCTTAGCAGTCCACCTCAGCCTGGAGTGACTGGTTGCTAACACTACTTTAGCCCAAGGTGTCTCCTTTCACTAAACTCACTTAACTTAGGTGCAGCAGAAGCTGTGTGGTGACTTGAAACTGCTCAGTGTGTCCAGGCTGTCCTTGGTCCACAGGCAGATGCCAGGGTTATGGGCCCACAGTGCTCAGGCAGGGGCCACAGGTGACCTCTGGGAGAGAGTAAGGAGGGGGTAAGAGATGGTCAGTGCCCCTTGCTGGGAGAGATCCACACTCCCAGCTCCCTGCCAAGGGAGCCCAGAATGGGAAGCACATCCCACGTGAGCCCTCCTGCACCTGAGAGTGCACACAGCCTGCACAGGGAGCTCTGCCCATCCCAGGAACGGAGAGGAGCAGTTTCCAGCACACAGAGCTGGGGGCTTTCCCCTGATGTGACAGGGCTCAGAGCAGCCTGCCAAGGGACCGAGATTCCCACTGAAAGCAGCTCCTGCCCTGGCTCCTCGGCATGGCCTTTTATCCCTGCCCAGCACAGGTATCCCTGACTCACCTGGGTTAAAAAAACAGAAGGAGCCTTGAAGTGATGCCTCCAGCTTTATGGGGACAGTCCAGGAGTGAAAATCAGAGTGTGGCCTGCAGAGGGAAGAAAAGAGCTGTGGTAGCACCACCGTGCTTCCCGGGGGTCTGCTCTGCTTCCCGCTGCTCCTCTGGAGCAGGCTCCGAGCTGAATAGCTGCCTTTAAACATTAAGTACATTCAAAGCCTATTCATATCGAACCAAAATTAAACTGCTGGATTTCATTCAAGAGTCATTCCCCTGAGAAAGGGCTGAGAAGAAAATAATGGTTAGCTGAATGCCTCACCCATTCAACACACAGGAAAATCCCCCAGGAGGAAAGGTGAGGAATGAGGCTGGGCTATCGCCTCACCTCATTGCATCGGTATCTGTATATAAGCCAATTTCTCAATCCATTTAGAAATTCACTAATTGTCACTGGAACTATTTGCTGATGACTGTGAAGTAGCTTGGTAATGAAGACGAAGTCCATTTATTCGTTAACATTTGTGAAAATAATTGCCTGTCACTCCACAGAACATCCTTTGCCCCAGAAACACTTGCTCCTCAGCACCTTTTTTTTTTTTTCTGAGCTGCACGCTTTGAAACGCCACTTACAATTTCCAGTCCCTGAAGGGCTCGTTCTCAGCCGCTGTGACAGGAGTGAGGGTGAACACCCCACAAGGGGACACTAAACGTCCTGTCACTTCTGCTGCAAGGAGAGGAGAGTGCATTAACTGTGCTGCAGGGTCTGGCTGCCTGCTTGCAGCTCCCAGGCACTGCTGAAACTGTGGGTTTTGCAGGGCTGCTGCAACTCTGCAACCTGCCCCACACCTCTGCCCGGTGTCACAGCAGGGCTGGGAGAAGCCGTGGATACAGGGCTTGGTGACAGTGGGTCTGTCTCTGGCCAGGAGACAAGGTGGCCCCGGTGACATGATGTGGATTTCAAGGGGCTGTCTTTATTCTGCCCCCTGTTTGCTAGCCCTGCTCTCCGCCTTCACCAGGACAACAAAAAGGCTGCATAAAGCCAGGCATGCACCAGGAAGTGAGTCCTGGAAGGAGGAGGAATGGTTGTTTGGTAGGTACAGGAGTGATGTCTCAGGAGGGGAGGAACGGGGAGAGGATGATCTGTATTCCTCAGCTGTCTGTACCAGTTGCCTCCATGAGCACAGCCAAAACCTCTGCCAGCACCTGATCCTACTGTGGGTGACACCCACACCAGCTTTGTCCCCTGTGCTCATTGGGTCACCCCTCTCCATCATGCCCAGCACTTCCTCTGGCACCTCTACCACTCCCACCAACAGAGGTAACACAAACCAACTCATTCCTTCACTTTGGGCAAGCGAAATTCTGCATTGCCTGCATGGCCAAGAGGCTCTGAGCCCTGTGCCTGGGCTGGGTGGGTTTGCTGTAGCAGGTAACCTGCACATTCGAGGGGCCTCACCAGGTCCCTGGAGAGAAGTGGGAGGCAGAATTTGCCACCAGAGATCTGCCAATTTGCACCTGCTGAGCTCATGCTGCTGTCATATCTTTCTCTCCAAGGGCTGCTCGTTTTTTTGTGAGCTGTGATGAATTTTTATTGTTTCCTGCGTGTGTGAATTCCCAGACCTGTTCTCAGGACAAGGAGCACTGCAGCTCCTGGGCTTAGCAGTGCCCGGAGTGGGAGATAAGCTCTGTCCTGCTGCTGGGACCCCCTGCTCTGGGCAGCCACTCCTTGCTGGGGCTGCTGCAGCAGGGCTGGGAGCAAGGAGAGCCACGGAACAGCAGCCTTGGCTGTGGGCAGGGGCGGTGGCCACGTCCCTAGGGATAGGGTGGGAGGAGCGCACCTCTGCAGCTTCTCCCGGGTGTGAGGAGTGGAGCAGCTCCTGCCCGAACAGGCTCGGGCAGCGAGGAAAGGATGGCCACAAATGCACTCAAGGTACCGTCCGTGTTTGAGGTGCAGCTGCTGCAGTCCTGCCCAGCAGCTGGGCTGGCCCCTACACTTTGGGATGACCCAGTCAGTGTAATAACACCTGACAACATCCTGCTGCCAGAAGCCTGTGCCATTCTGGTGTGTCCAATGGACTCTGGTAGCTCATGGCTCTTGGGAATGGCTTATTGGATGTTTTTACTGGCCCGGAGTGAAAGCTTTCAAGTGTTTCCAAGTGTTAATAGCTGCAGTTACAGCACCGTGGGAAGGTGGGGTGAAGGGCTGGGTCAGGTCGGTCTTTGGGGTTGGTGTTCCTGTGTGGAGGAGGATTCCCTGGTTTGAGAAGACTGGAGGTGCTGTGTTTGCTTCTTGGGCAGGTATTTAATGCATTTTGGGATTAGGCAACTGTCTTTTGCTTTCAGGTGCTGAGGTGTTAAGAGGGAGAAGTGTGTGGGTGAGTGTAAATCAGCTCTGTGCAGGGAGAGCTGCCTGTTTATACCTGGGGATTTAGGCTTCCAGATATTTAATTTCTGGTAACTGTACTTCAGCTTGTTGAAACATTTCAGTCTTGAAAAGCCTCTCGTGGATAATGAGCCTACGGGGAGGCATCGCTCCCTGGGAGCCTCAGACTGGGGAGCAGGGGTGGATGTGGGCCTCATGCTGGCAGTGCAATTAATGAGCAAGTAGGTAGCCAGCATTTGCAAGAAAACTCTGGGAGAGAGTGGAATATAACAAAATGAGAGAGGGTTTTTTGCCTGCCTTGAAACCAAGAACAAGCAAAGCTTACCTGAGTTTGAAATGCCCCATGTGATGTCTCATGGGGTGAGAGACCATGGATAGTGGAGGTTGGGGATGCAGGAGATGGTTCTGCCTTGAGGTCTGGGGTCTGCCTGGAGAAGGCTCTGCCAGCCCCAGTAGGAACCTTTCATGATCCCCCCAAAGCTGTCCCAACAAAGGGGCAGAGGTATGGTGTGACCCACTCCCTGTGCCCTGGTTCAGGGGGCTCGTGCTGGAGGGTGCCCCCCTTGTCTGCAGCCCAGGCTGAGAAATGTCCCTGCTGCACTGAGGACCTGGGCTCACAGTTGGTTGTGTGACAGGGTCCAGCCCCCTCCTCCTTCCTGCCCATGTCCTGGGACACAAGGTTCCTACTGGGCTGGCAGAGCCATTCCAGAGCCTTCTCCAGGCAGAACTATCTCCTACATCCAGTGGGCGTCACCACCTGCGTAAATGGGCAGGAGAAAGGACCACTGGTAAATGGACATGAGGGGGAATGGGAGGAATCCTCACACCACAGGGCTGTGGGGTGGCCCTCTCTGATGAGCCATGGAGACCAAGCTCTGTGGGAAACATTAGCCACAGTCCTGCATGGCTTCTGCTGCCCACTCACACCTTCTTCACCCTGTTAATTATTACAAGGAAACAATGAAGGCCAACGTGCACCAAAGTCCAGCGTGAGTGAGAAAATTAGCAGTTTGTTTGCAGCCATGAGCCAGCCGACCACAGGCACCATGGAGCCTCCTGGGCTGCCAGGGGACACGACTGCATCCTTTGTAGTGGCAGACATCATCGTGGTGGTTCTGTACTTCGCCTTTGTCCTCGGTGTCGGGATTTGGGTGAGTCCCTGAGGGCGCCGCGTTTGGGTCCGCCTGAGCCGGAGAGGCTTTGATGCTCCCTGGAGCCCTCTTGGGTACAAAGGGGTTTGTCTGCAAATGGCATCCTCAGCACAACTGATCCCAAGGCCTGTTGAGCAAATTTGGGGCATCCTTCTGTGAGCCCTCACTCCCACCCTACATGGGACAACCGTGAGATCATTGCCTGGAGGTTGTTCCGGGAACGATGCTCAACTCCTGTGCTGCAGAGCAGTCTCACATCTGGGTGTGGGCAGGCAGGAGGCAAAAGAAAAGCCAGAGTTGTGCTGGAGAAGACTGAAATAGGACCTTAAAAACTTTAGGAAGATTGTTGCTAATTATTTGTTCATTTTGCTTGGCAAAGGCCTCTGTCTGAGATGCCTACTGCGTTCTGCTTGGCTGAACTGCTCTTTCTTTCCCAGTTGGGACATCCATGGAGAAGTCATTAGACAGGTACGAGCAGCTTCTTCCCAAAGCACGACTATCAGAAACCTGCACAAAGAGAGGCAGAGGCAGTGGGTGAAGCCTGACATACTTAACAGATCCATAAGATGTTTTTGGAGCTGATGCTGAGATGAGGCATTAAGGGCTCTCCTGGCTCAGTCTGACTGGAGGGTGGGTGAATGGGGGAAAACGCTTTTCCTGTTCTTTCTCCTGTGCTTCCAGTCGTCGATACGAGCCAGCCGGGGGACTGTTGGAGGCTATTTTCTGGCCGGACGATCCATGACGTGGTGGCCTGTGAGTGAAATGCTTCCCGCTGTTTCTCATGGTTTGAAGGCAATTCCAGGTGTAAGAACAGGTCTGGTGAGGGGACCCAGTCCTTACCTGCTCTGACTGTAGTCTTGGGATGAAGGGGACAGACGAAGGATCCATAAGGAACCATCCCACACATCTTTGCCAGTGGAGCTGTCAGGCCAAAAGAGTAGCTCAACATCTTCGAGCTTTTCCAACTCTCAGTTTCTCTGCTAAAGTCAGCAATAAAAGTGTTCCCATTGATGAAAGTTAGGGAATGCTGGCTGCCTAGCTAGGTTTGAAACTTTTTGGCCTCAAGTCACCACTGATGTTCCCAAGTCAAGAGAGCATTAGGTAATCTAGGAATGTATTATCCAGTAAAAAGCATTTAGACACTGAATTAAAAATAATCTCAAATCCCAGGACTTTCTGAGCCCTTGCTATTTAGAGCAGAGTTGAGTTTATTGACTGATGATGTAAAGAATATAAACTTCAAACCACTGAAGTATAAATCTTCACTATGAAGGAAAAAATAATCTATTGAAGGCGTCTTTTCTTGGGAGTGAAAGGTACATATAAAGATAATTTAGAGTTTGAAAGGAATAAAAACGCCACAGGAATAAAGAGTCTTCTCAGCCAATGCCAGACTCTAGAACCATATATCTCGCCAGTGAGTCGTGGGTAACAGAATGCACTTCTCAACCAAAACACAGTTTTTTCCTTTTTTCCTTTGGCTGTGCATTGCCCATAAATTCACTAGGCTAGATTTTCAGCCTCTTCCACCAGACACACATACAAATCTGTCCTTTCTTAAATGTTCTTTATACTTCTGTCTCTTCCAAGTGACACTTAATGGAAAAGCTTAGCTTGATGGTTTTCTCTAATTAGGAGGGGGAAAACTAAAAGATTAATTGAATATTTTTTCCTCAATCTTGTTCTTTCAAACAAGATTTCTGAGGTGGGTTTTTTTTTGTTTGTTTGGGTTTTTTTCCATTAAAAAAGCCCCCAGACAAGCCCCAAAACATTCTCACTACTTTTGGCTCCAACCACAGGTGGCTACAGGGGCTGCTGGATACAGGTCAGCTCTTGGCTCTTCTGAACCATTTTAGGTTCAGAGCAACCTCTAATGCTGTTCACTTCCCAGATTTATTTGTCAGAGCTGATTCCACTTCTGCAGCTCTCCTGCAGGCTCAGTTCCTTGTGGCCTTCACCTTGAGTACATGACCCACTAACCTGCATTTTATTATTATTTTATGGCAGTGACAGGTTTCAGCTCTGCATTAAACAGCCTCAGCTAAGCCCTGATATTAAATTGCTGCTCCTCTGCAATGTATTTTCTGTATTTCTATGTCTGATCTACATATCAGGAAAAGTGCTCCCATATCTTGAGAGCACTGGTTGCAAAGTCCTGTTGTAGCAGCTTCTTTAATCAAGAGCTTTGTCAGACAGACAAGAAGTCAGGGTCGGTGTGGGTGTTGATGTCATATTAATGTTTTACTTTGCCCAAAGGTGAGAAGCAGATCAGCTTCCACCACTCCTTATTTCACGTGTGGCAGTAAATACTAAGGAGAGAAAGCTCCTCGGAGGGGATGTGCCTAAAAGCAAGCTGTAGGATGAAAGAGCCTGACTTGTCCTTTGGGTAACTTTGGATTTGACCCTGAGAGAGGGTTGATGCTGGCATGAAGAAAGGAGGTGAGGCTTTGTGCCAGAAAGAGTAGTAATTAAGTCAGATAGTCTTTGCCCTGTTTAAAAAGCCTTGGCTTCTAATTAGGGTGTCAGTGAGCCATGCCAGGGACAGCCCACCCTGCCCACAGCCTGCAGCTAAAGTTCACCTGAGGCAAGAGCACTTTCCAGCCTGCTGCAGAGCTCCATAGCTGTGAACCTGCCTCAGACACTGAACACAAAAGACGTGCATGCTCCTGGCAAGTCCTTGCTACGGTTCAGGAATTTTGTCCTTCAGGAGGAGCTCCAAGAGAGCACTGCTGTCACCATGGCTGTGTGACCCAGCACCACACATGGTCAGAGCAGGGCTCAAAAGAGGTGTCAGCAAGACATGGGGAGGTAGAACAAGGGTCAGCAGGGTCAGAGATGGCACCTTGCTGACTGATTAACAAGGGAATGGAGAAATCGTCACGTTTCAGGGACACTGAGGAATCTGTGGTGACACCAGACTGTCCTCCCACTGCTGTGTCCCTGTAACAGGTGTCCTTCTCTGGAGAACCACTGGCAAAGTGAGCCCTGATTCTGAGATCAGGCTTTGCACTGGAGTGGGGGCAGAGAAAGGGAGCAGGAACATGCTTTAAGTTATAAATATGTAGGGTTTTTTGACAGGAAAACTCAACTCTCCATTAGCACCCAGCTGCCTAACTACAAGATGAGATGAGATCCTGGGGAAAGAGAGTTCCTGGGGCAAATGCTTGGGTTGATACAGAAGTTCTTTAAAGTGACTGTCTGAGTTTCATCCCTGTGTTTCAGATTGGAGCATCCCTGATGTCGAGCAACGTGGGCAGTGGTTTGTTCATCGGCCTGGCGGGCACTGGAGCAGCTGGGGGCCTCGCTGTTGGGGGCTTTGAGTGGAACGTAAGAGCCACTTTTGTTGTCAGCTAAGATGTCACTCTTTACAAAGGGCCTGGGGTTTCTATCCAAAATCAAGTGTTTAACAGCATCAGCAGCAACAAGTGCTCAATTCTCGGGAGAGAAGCCTCCAGACATTCCGACAGCCTTGGAAACATGAGATCTTTATTTTAGTTTAAGTGGAATTCACTAGACTTATTAGGTCTTTGACCTTCCAAGTGGTACATAGCTGTGTTTTTAAGCTTTAGCCTGCACTGTAGAAGATTAAAATAAAAGATAATGAATGCTGGAAAAGTGGTTGGATAATAACAGGATCCTGGGTACAGGGAGTTAAAAAAAAAAGCAGCATGTGCTCCTAAATTCAGTGTAAATCCATGAGAATCAGCAACACTCTCTTCACCTGGCAGCTGCCAAAATGTGGCATCTCTGGGGTGAACATCTGGGTGTGAAGGCAGGTCTCATTCTGCCCTGTTGAAGTGGCCTGGAAAATTGCCACTGACACCACACAGAGCATGAAAACCAGGCCCTTGGTGTGTGATGCTAATGAAATTTCTCAGCTGACGAGGAGTGAGATTAGTGCCAGCCTCACAAGAAGCATCCCTCACCTAATTCTGAATCTCCTGCCTACCTCAGCAGAGAGTGTTAATAGTGCCAGGTACTTGCAAAGCACAGGCAGGGCCCACCAAAAGCTCTTTCCTGGGGTGTGTATTCACTGCAATGTTTTTTTTCTAGACCATTAAGGTCACCTTTAAATCCTTTTTGAAGAAAACAGAGACTGTGTTCAGTGCATGTAGGACATAACAATATTGCTGTACTTAAAGGAAATCTATTCAAGTCACTTTAGGAACTTGTGAAGACAAGATTGTGTTTCAGGGCAAATCTAACTCCATGAGTTCAGATTAATTTATTTCAGATTGGAAAGAGAACTTAGATAGGCCATTACTCTCTCTCCCTTTGCCATGGGACATCACTCAGCTGGAGGGATCATATGAGCATCTTTCACCTCAGACAGGCTCTGCCTCTGCAGGAGCCACGGCTGTTCTCCTCAATCAGTCACAATCTCTGCTCACAGGGATCAGGGTTTTTCTGAAAACTTAAATAACTGATCCAAATAAATGTAAGGATGAAAGATAATGGCCCGAGACAACCATAAGATGAGGTCTGATGATCCAATGGCTTTCATTTTCCTTTAAGTTCTCCTGTTTGGGCTTTTGCTGGGAATCAGAGAAGAAATACATGATGGGAAATGCCTTTACACTTTCCAAAAGACTCTTCACCTGTGGCAAAGCAACTAAAGTGCCTCTTTATCTACCAGTGACAGAAGCACATCTGTGCCAGCCTGCAAGGAGAACATCCCAGCAGAGTCTTGCTGTTGCTTATTTTTATGCTCCGCAGGGACAGTCTGCTGCCTCAGCCTCATCACTTGCTAATCAAGCAACAAACAGATGCTCCCATCCTGCTCTGAATCACTTAACTCTTCACTGCCCCACCATCAGTGGTTTCAAAGGCCACCAAATACACCACCATCTTGCAGAGAACCAGAGCAACAGAATACACCACCTTGCTCAAAAGACCAGGGAATGGAAGAGCATGTGACACTCATGACAGAGAAGCACAGGACTTAGAAGGAGAACTTCAAAAGCTTCTAATTGAATTGTAATAATCCCTCCAGCTGCTGGCTCATCTTCTGAGCAGGGAGAAAAAGTCAGTCTGCTTCTCAAATACATTGCATGTACCTTTCTGCTTTCTCAGGATGGCCACTGACAGACGAGGGGAAAGAGCTGTTGCCATGTGTTGAATGCTGTGCCTTTATTCCCTGTCTCTTTAACAGGCCACCTGGACACTGCTGGCACTTGGCTGGATCTTCATGCCTGTTTACATCGCAGCAGGAGTAGTCACCATGCCTGAGTACCTGCAGAAGAGGTTTGGAGGGCAGAGGATACAAATCTACATGTCTGTGCTGTCCCTGACTCTCTATATATTCACCAGGATATCCGTACGTATCCAGTCGAGCACAACCCTCGTGTCTAGGGCAGGCATAGGGCATCCTGGAACAAGGCAGGGCTGCTCAGAGAGAGCCCAGATGTCCTTGAAAGGACCAGCCCAGCTCCCAGGAACAGTAGCAGTGTGTTAGTTGGCTGCTTCTGCCTCTGTATTGATCATGGAGACCTTTCCTAAGAGAGAGACAGAGCCCTCATTAAACAGCAACGCACAGTGAGAACTTTACAGGGATGTGCAGCTAATTACTAAACAGTGTAAGTACCACGGGCTGGCTGGCTGCTTCTCCTCTTTTATCACATCAAACCTTAGGCAACAGAGACAGAGGAAGGGCAGCATTACCCCATCTGAAAATCTGGCTGGCTGCATCTTGTAGAGATGAAATTCTCTTAAATTATCGTAAACCTGCTGTTGTTCTTGTAGTTGAGTTTCCAGCATTAGGTATTTTATGGTTGTTCTTCTCTCTTTCCCTCACTTGTGTTGCACATAAAGAGTACAGTGAAAGGGAGGCTTAAGACAAAACTCAGCATCTTTTCTGGATTGCTTGTAGCATTGTACCCTGCTGGCAAACAAAACTCAATGTAGCCTACTGGGTATTTCCCCCCTTTAAATGCCATTCAGAAAAAAGCAGAAGTTATGCTCAGGTATTTACTAAGAACTACCTATGCCCTTGGAGGGAGAGGAGTGTATTTGAGAGTCCATTACAGGGACAGAGGACGTCAGTCCTTTGTCTCCAGCTGATTATCCCAAGGTCAGTGCAAGTCAGTTTTCACTAGATCCTACTGAAGTATTCAGATGTCAAATTGCCTTGGGAGACACTGACTGGAGCTAAGACACTCATGTGGCTTCAAGGTCCTTCTCCCAGGCTTATTATGTCTTAACTCCTGGGAGGGACATCAAGAGGAGTCCCAGGCTGGGAGTGTGGGATAGATTTCCTCCTTTAATGGGCAGCTCTTGGCCATGTCACCCAGTGCTTCCACCACT
This sequence comes from Notiomystis cincta, assembly GCA_013398075.1. Lineage (NCBI taxonomy): Eukaryota > Metazoa > Chordata > Aves > Passeriformes > Notiomystidae > Notiomystis > Notiomystis cincta. The sequence continues at coordinate 17,665 of VZRX01000123.1, forward strand.
GCCTGCAGCTTTGCTCTGTGGGATCAAAGCATTGCCCCTGGTGGCAGAGTGAGCGAGGTCTTGCAAAGAGGCACTCGGAGCCTCCTTACCTGAGAGGGATAAAGGGCAACTCTCTCCTGCAGCAGCCCGGGGTGTGCACAGCCTCACAGCCAAGGCCTGGAGCAGAGCTGTCTTTCAGAGTGACCTTCAGCAGAGCAGTGTTTGCCAGTGCTTTTCAGAGCAGGACCCTGGCCCCCGTCGCTGCAGTTCCGTCTCAGCGGTTTCTCCTCTGCGCAGCCGATTCACGCGTGGCTGACGGATGTGGCTGGGGGAGTTTATGGCCATGACAGGTGCTTTCTATTAAGCAGAGCTATTGTTTGTGGAGAGCTCATTTAGCGGCTGGCTGGACAGCAGGCACTTGGTTACAAGAAGGATTTTTCTCCCTGTGCCGTCTGCCCAAACACAGGTTAACAACCAGGGCACTGCAGAGTCTTCTTGGCTTGCAAAGAAAACAGAGGTCTCAATACACAGTGTTGTCAGAGGACTGATCCTGCACGGCTACAGAGGTGGTTGTGCTTCCTGCTGGGAAGCCAAACCCCAGAAGGGGCAGCGACTCCTGTGGTGCACTGGCTGTGCCTGTTGTGTCTCAGGCCTGCAGAGGTCAGGGGTTGCATTGGCTCTTTGCTTTTAAGGTGCTCGTTTCAGACACAGCAAATGGAATTCTCACCCCTTCTCCCTTGGCAAAGGCCTTCACCTGTATTTCACTCCATACCAGACATTCCATACCAGTCCTTCTACCTGCTTTCCCAACATAAACATCTCCCCTATCACCTTCTGCAATTTCAAACGATCTTATCTGTGTAATTCCAGGTTTCACCAGGTTTCTGGTGTCACTCTTTCTGCTAGAAGGTCCAAACAAAACAGAGCTTATGGGGGTTTCTGTATTTCTAGTGAGGTCCTCAGCAGGTATAACCTGTTTTTCTGGAGTGACTCTAATGTGCTGAACTGCAGGAACAGAAAAGCCACCTGTTGACCTTTTCAGATAAACAAATGGTACAAGACATCAGTGACTCTTTAGGAGTCTTTCAAGAGGGAGTGTCTCTGGACCACAAGGCCATCAAGATGTAGCCCTGGGAAAAATAAGGTCTCTGCTATTTCCCCTTCTTTCCCTCCTGTATCTGCCTGTGGATACATGGGCTCTGCTATCCAGGGATGTCTTCACAATCACCAAAAGGAGTGACAGTTTCCACCAATCCTTCTCTGTGCCAGCCAGGATTCAATGACATGAAGATGGACTTTATTTTGATGACTTTTTAGTCCTTAGCACTTTCACCCTGCTGCTCTCCCAGATCCTGAAAGCTCTGACCTGGAGGAAAGTTTTTCCTTACAGCACAACAAGGTTCAGAGCCAACAGCCCCAGCAGCTCTTCTCCTCCCCTTCCAGTTCACCTTCGTGGTGTCCTCCCCTGTCAGTGCTTTGAGCCGCAGAGGGCTGCAGGCTGCTTTATTAGATTTCACTTGCACGAAGCACTGCTAATGCCAGACTGCCCTTGGTTTTTTCATTCCAGACAGACATTTTTTCCGGAGCATTGTTCATCCAAATCTGTTTGGGCTGGAACCTCTACTTGTCCACTGTGGTCTTGCTAGCAGTGACTGCTGTCTACACCATAGCTGGTAAATAGCTGATTTTAAAGGACATATTATAAACTGGAGCCTAGGATATAAGTTTCCCATTTCCTACAGAGGGGAAAGAGTATTCAGGTCCTGGTCTGAGGGAGGGATTGCCCCAGTTGCTGGTAGTATCTGCTCTGTCACTCCCAGATATTGGAGAGCTTTGGCTCTTTCCCTCTCCTCTCTTGGCCCAAGGGAAAGTGGTACAGGAGGAACATCACTGCTTTTGAAGGATTTCCTAACTCTGCACAAGGCTCCTGGCTCCCTCTGTGCAGGGAGTTACCACTGCCCACATTTGTATTTTATTCCCTTTCTGTGAAATTAGCAACTTTAGCTGTTAAGATGCTGAACTGCCTCCAAGCCCTCTCATGAACATGGAAAACCCTTCACGCCGTTCCTCATGGGAGGGCTTGTGACAGCTGCAGGCTCCAGGGGACCAGCTCAGTGCCAGCTTCTCCCAGTGGGTCTGTCCTGAAATCACAGGGCTGGGGCTAAAGAAAGCTTTTCTCCAGGTGGGGTGCCTGTTTCCCTGTGCATGATGCCACACTGACTGCTGTCTCTGGTTCTCCTGGCAGGAGGTTTAGCTGCTGTGATTTACACAGACGCGCTGCAGACCCTGATCATGGTGCTGGGAGCTTTGACCCTCATGTTCATAGGTAAGAGGACCCTGCAGTGGCACCACACATCAGTTTAGTGGTCCCAAGGCCACTAGACCTTAGCAGGGTGCCTCACCCTTTCATGTGTGGTGCAGAAATGAGTTTTAAACACTCACAGAAGTGGTGCCAGCACAAGTCTCATTCTCCAAGCCATCCTACTCGCTTCATCCTTTGCACTAACTGTATGGAGGTGAGGCTCTGGATAACTTCACCTCACTGGAGTTGCCAGAGAGCTTTGGAACATTGCATTCTCAGAGCCAAATTCAGCTCTCATTAAGCCCCTGTCAGTTCAGAGTAATCCTGCTGACTTTCACTGTTGACTTTTGGAGTTACTGTGGATTCATGTGGGCGTAACTGAGTGTTATAAAGAAATAAAGAGCAACAAGGAAATGACCGTCGTCAGTCTTTGTTTGAAGCCTTCTTGGCAAACAGAAATATCTAAACTAGGTATCCCTTTTTTCAAGTTATACCTTCCTACTCTAGCTCTTGGAGGGTGTATAAGTGAAGACAAGATGCTGATGACATTGCAGGGATTAGGATCATGGAGATTTTCCTGCCTTGATCCTCTTCCAGAATGTGTTGTTTAAACCACAAGGACTCTGTGCAAAATCCAGCTGACTTCTGTAGAAACCTTGACTGCAAAAAGCAAGGCTGGAATGAAAAGTAAAGGAGATAAGAGAAAGATAAAAGAAAAGTAATCACGAGACTCAGATAAGATAATAACTTTGCAGAATGCACCAGCCCCTAAATCATTGACATTTTCTTTACAGGATTTGAAAAAGTTGGCTGGTATGAAGGACTTCAGGAGAAATACAGCACAGCAATACCAAAGATCACGGTCCCAAACACGACCTGTCACGTCCCACGTGCAGATGCTTTCCATTTGTTCAGGGATCCCATCACAGGAGACATTCCCTGGCCTGGCCTTATATTTGGTCTCTCTGTGCTGGCTCTTTGGACCTGGTGCACTGACCAGGTAGGTAAAATCTTTCCCTCAGCAGACAAACCACCACTCTTATTTTCAGTCCACTCCTCATTCCGTGGATCTGTGAGCTGAAAAATCCCTGTGCCTCAGTGTGCAGGAGTTGCTATCTTTTTTACTGGTCTAGACCAGAATGTCTAACTCCTTCCACCTTCTCAGCAAGCTGCTAATTTTATGCACTTCTTAGTGCAGTGGGAACAGGTTGTTTTCATCCATCTTTATCCCACTGTGGGCTGGTGAGTACTGGGAGTCCTCATGTAGTTAGCACGACAGGGATATAAAAATGTGAATCTGGAGCTGGCTCTGCTGTGACCTTGAGCAGACCTCCAGACAATATTCCTCCACTCATATTCCCAGATGTCTCGTGTCCCTTATTCCTTTCCAAGCTACAAACAAGGAAAGCTGCGTGTGTTTTTCAAGACACGGTGCTTCTGTACTTTCAGATGGGATAATTATGAAACCCCACCACTGAGATTTTATCAGACACCCACAGTCTGCTTCATCCCATGTCTCTTGCTGCCATGCAGCTGCTGTCTCCAGCCCTCAAGGTGGCTTCATTTCAGTCAAGGGTGAAATTATTCCTGTAAAGGAAATTTCCACGCTGCCCTCTGCTGTAGCCTGTGGACTGAGCTCTGAGCGGTGGCAGCAGGCTGCAGTCAGCGAGGTGGGAAAGCTGTCCTTGGCATGCAAAACACCCTGGGATCCTGAGGGATGAAAGTCATCCATTGAGAAGGAGAGACAGGGAGAGGATGGATCCTGCTGTCTCTGTCGTGCTTCTGTTTTATTCTCTGCTCCCTCTCTGCACTGATTGCAGGTGATAGTCCAGAGGTCTCTCTCTGCCAAGAACCTCTCCCATGCCAAAGGTGGATCAGTGCTGGGAGGATATCTGAAAATCTTGCCTATGTTTTTCATTGTCATTCCAGGAATGATCAGCAGAGCTCTTTACCCAGGTAAGCTTTCCCACCTTCCTTGACATGGGACTGGCTCCATACCTGCTGTGACCACTAATCCCACACAGGTCTGCCAGCACTTCTACAACTTAGAAACTACTGCCCTGCAGGCATGTTCATAGAGACTCCTGATGCACCATGGTGCTCCCAAGCCCTCCCTCTACCTCCAGTTCTCAAACAGTGGCAAAAATCACCAGAAGTTGCCATAAGGGGCAGACTTTGCCATTGGGGGCATATAGCTCCATGCTGTGGACATTGCATCCATCTGTCTATCTGTCTGGAGTCAGTGAAATTAAACTCATAGAGCACTGAGGTTATCCTTCAGATCCTATACCTAATACCATTAGGTATTCTGGAGAGTTTTAGCAATTTACCATGCAGGTCCTGGTGGATTAGGCTAAATGAGCCTCCCTTATATCTGAAGGAGCTCTCATTGCTGGTTTCCCCAGAGCCTTCCCCTTTCCAGGAAGAATACCTTGGTTAGAAGGACCACTCCCAGAGGAAAGAGCCTATCTCCCAGATTTCCTAAATAGGAGTAAGTGAGCCTCCAGCATCCCTGGGAACCCAGCTGACAGGTTCATGGAAACAGTCCAATTCCCACAAGTGACAAATCATCAAGGATTACAGTTATGCAACACCCAGGAGAGTTTCAGCTGTATCCTGAACAGAATTTCAAAATGTCATCTCCAAGTTTCACCTCTATTATATGATATAAAACGTTTTCCAGCTCCACTCATTGTAGCTGTATTCAACCTCTGACTTTATATGAAACTGCACAAGGCATCAGGATTTGTTCTCTCGATCTGAACAACCTGTGGCTCAGTGGGGTTTGCACTGGCTGCCTGTTGTTTCTCTGTGTTCCACAGATGAGGTGGCCTGCGTGGACCCAGACATCTGCAGAAGGGTCTGTGGAGTTCCTGTGGGTTGTTCCAACATTGCCTACCCCAAACTGGTGATTGAACTCATGCCCGATGGTGAGAAACACCCTTGTGGAGCTGGGCTCGAGCCAGGCTCTGCACGGGGAGACCGGGCTGCCCTGGCCCTTCCAGGGTGTGGCACTTACTGCAGCCCCCAGGCAGAGGGATGGCAGAAACAGTGCTCAGAGCCCCGAGGGGTAGTCCTGATTCCCCCCGTGCGCTTTGCTCCCGCAGGGCTCCGGGGTTTGATGATTGCAGTGATGATGGCAGCCCTGATGAGCTCCCTCACCTCCATTTTCAACAGCAGCAGCACCCTCTTCGTCATCGACATCTGGCAGCGGGTCCGCAGGCAGGCCTCGGAGCAGGAGCTGATGATTGTGGGCAGGTCCTTGCATTTATTTATGTCTTGTTCCTCTCATCATCTGTTTTGAGTGCAGCGTTTACATCTTCCAGGCTGGGTTTGCTGAGAGAAATCTGGTGCCTGCAATATGGAGCAGGAGAACAGCTTGGGAGGGAGCACTGCGTTTTTCAGCTTCATTTTGGATAGGTCTGGTCAAGGAGAAACTCTGAGTGTTTCACTGAGCTGAGCAGATAATTGCCTCTCTCCTCTATAAACTTATTATAAATACTGCTTTAAATGTAACTTTTAGAAAAGCCAAAAATTCTCTGGAGTCATTGTCACCAGAGGTCTATAAAAACATGTTATTTTTGCATCAGGCAGGAGTGATATGTTGCAATTACTTCTTTTTTTTTTTTTTCTTTCAGGGAAAAGTGCAGAGCTGAGCCTCCCAGCTCTCTGTCTCTGTGATAAGTTGTAGTGTCCTTTGCAGACAAGCTTTGGTGCTGCATTATATCAGGGGCATATAAAGTTCTCCTCCAGACAGGAGAATTTAGGCTGCAGTCAGTGTGTTTGTGGAGGTTTTGCTCCCCAGTCATCAGCATTAAGTTCTAAACTTTGCTGAGAGGTGGCTGAAGGCTGCAGACAGGCTCACCATGGCAGAGTGGTGGGAGGACAAATCCCTCTTGTTCAGCAATATGGACAAACCTCTGTGACACACTGCAAAGGCAGAGGAAGGTCACAATATTCACCTGAGACCCCAAACACAATTTTAATAAGGAGCAAACGAGTTGGAATTTGGCAAAGGCAAGAGAGTGAGCACATTACCTACTTGGAAAGGTGGCAGAAAGATTGCTTCCACAAGCTTCCAGCTCCCTCTTTCTCTCACATCCACCAGCAAGGTCACTGAAGACCACACTCTAGGACACACCAGGCTCACCATGGGAGAACAATTTTCTCTTTTCATGTGTACACAAGGAAAGGTTCATGAGAGTGATCTGTGGATTTTTTTCTTAGGAAATTCCAAGAGCAACTGGGAGTGTGTTTTGTTGCAAATCTAGCTACAGAGTTAACACAGTTTTATCTTCCTCTTTCAGAGTCTTCATCCTCATCCTTGTGGTCATCAGTATTCTCTGGATCCCAATCATTCAATCAGCCAACAGTGGAAAGCTCTTTGACTACATTCAGTCCATCACCAGCTATCTGGCCCCACCAATCACAGCCCTCTTCATCTTGGCAGTGTTCTGCAAGAGGATTAATGAGCCTGTAAGTGAAGTGTCAACAACCAATTGATACACGTATTTAATCTGATAAAATAAATAAATATCTCTCCCCTCAGTACTTAGCCTTTGAGAATCTCTAAACTCAGAGCCAGTCCAGTTCAAGTTGACAATTAGACAGCCTTTCCCTGGCATGCATTAGTGGATCTTAGCCCAGTCTCTAGTGGGTGTGGGTTTGCTTCTAAGAAGTCACTGCAAGTGCTACTCCTTGGCAGTCCCACCTGAAAGCATGAAAGGGAAATTGTTCTGCCATTTAGGGACAATGTGTCAAAGTCTCATTTGGGGAGCGTTGTTAGGAGGAGATTCTTGAATTATTTGTGCTCCATGTGCTCCATGTTCAAGGGCAGAGAGAGAAAATGAGGATTTTTACCTGAAAAAAAATCCCCTTTGGTGCACCTCAGTGTGGGTTTCCATCAGGCATAAAAAGTCTTGGGAAAGAAGGAGAGGAGGGGGAAAACTTCAACCAGAGGTAATTTGCAGTGACCTTTTCTCTGTGCTTGCCTTTTCTCAGGGTGCTTTCTGGGGCCTCATGGTTGGCCTTGCTGTTGGTCTGGCTCGGATGGTGATGGAGTTTGTCTACAGCCCCCCATCCTGTGGGGAGGAGGACACAAGGCCAGCTGTGCTAAAGGACATGCACTACCTCTACTTCGCCCTCATGCTCTGCATCCTCAGCGCCATCGTCATCGTCCTCATCAGCCTCTGCACCCCACCAATCCCTGAAGAAAAGGTAAGTGACTTGCACTGACACCCCTTTCCCAGAGCCCCCCTCTGGATACCAAAAATCCCTGGGATCTGCCCTTTTCTGTTCCTCCAGTGGCTAAGAAATGGTGTGTAGTGCATATGCTGCCACGAAGCCCTTGCTCCTCAGCTCTCTCTGTTCCCCAGGTCACAGAGTGTTAATGCTGCTGAGCACTGAGTGCTCCAAATTGAGTGTGAGTTCCCATGCTGTGCCCAGGGCTGGGCAGACACCACAGCCCATCATAACTGAAATAGAAAGAAAAGAAGAAGGAGAAGGAGATGAAATCACATTACAGAGCACTGCTGAGGAGGAATTAAATATATCTAATTGTAGCATCTAGCCTGTTTCAGCAGAGCCAGCATCAATCTTGCAGGCAAACAAGATTAATATCTTTTGCAACATGGGCATTTAGGAAAATAACATTTTGTCCCAATGTGATCTCAATTAAATTTAATAACTTTGAGGGAAGCACAACTTTCTTTTACTTAGCACATTAAAATGGTGCAGAGTTGGGAGGTTTTATATTATAAAACCTTAAAGCAACTCTTCCCAGTCCCAAGTTTTAAAGCAGCTGCCAATATAACAAAACTGCCACCTACCTCCTAGCAAAGGTTACTGGATAGATTAAAAAGACCTATTTTTTCCTGTCTAACTGCATGAGAGAGAAAATGCTATGATGGCATCAATCTGTTGCTTCCTCATAACTTGTAAAGCATTAACCAGCTCCATCAACGTTTGATGGAATGTTATAGGTGTCAAAGACACCCTGCTCCTAAAGATTACATGAAAGCAGGTGCTCAGATAGGGGAGAGGAGGGGGAGAGGGGCTGTCTTTGTGTCTGCTTGGAGATAAACTCTCAGCTTTTATTAGCTATCAGAGCATCCACATGGGAGAGAGAAATACTGGCAAGGAGGCACCATTAGTTCTGCTGCTTACGTTGTTCATGACTGCTCAGGGGTGGCCAGATGGTTGCCAGCAATTAATTACTGTGGTTTAATGAGTTCCCACTCATCATCTGACCTGTGATAGCTAAACATGTGCAGTGCTCCCTGCCCACAGCAACAGCAAGATAAGATGCATTAACACAGCACTGGTGAACAGTGAGCATCAAACCAGCAGTTCAGGAGATGGAGAAACTGGCCCCAGCACCTCCAGGCTTTTTTGTCTGACCTCAGAGGTATGAAAACATTTAAAGCATCTTCCAGGAGGGGGAGTTCAGGATGGAGACCACTGTAAAAGAATTAAGGAAAGAGAGGTTATGATCTTAAGAGATTCCCCAGGGGAGATTTTCAGTGGTATTTCTACTGAAATGTGTGAGTTTATAGGTGCTGGATCTAAGTGACCTTATCTGAGACATTCTTCAAAGAGCCAGGGGTATGGGCAGGGAGGGCAGGCTTTGAGCAGCTGTGTGCAGTTATCCCAGGGGAACAAAGGATGAGAGCTGGTGGCTGCCCCATCTCAGGTACCTCTGGAGAGCCAGGGAGGGAGGAGAGCTTTCTAAAGGGCAGCACTGCCAGCAACTAACATCAGCTGGACTTCTCTGGGGAAATATTCTCAACAGGGATGTTCAGGAAAGCCTTTTGGCATGCCATGGACCCCACATAGGGCTGAGCTCAGTGCTTGAGCTCTAAGAGATTCTGTTGTAGAAAATGAATGTGAATTAATGATACTGCCTGTGGCAGTGAAAGGCTGGACACAGGGACCCAGATCAATCATCTGAAATTTGTGATGACCATCCCATGTGCCCCTGACCCTCAGTATCTTCCCACCACAAGGAAAATGGGATGGACTGCCAGGAAGTTCGTGCCACTAAGCAGTTATTGCCTCTTCCCATAGCTCAGTAGGAATGGGAGAGGCTGTCCTCATTTCTTTTTGTCTGATTCCATTCAGTTTCTACTATTTATCCCTGCCTTCAACAGCAAAAGTCTGTCCTTGTTCCTCAGAGAACATCCAAAGGGAAAGTGTGGGGTTTAGCTGAAGTAGGAGACACCATTGCTGGATTTCTCCCTGTCTGGCACTGAGTGCCAGAATCTGAGTGGGCAGCACTGAGACCAACATTTTTCCTTTTCCTGGGTCAGACTCACCCCAGGTTTTGCCCTGGACATGAGCAGAGCTGTGGCTTTGGAGTGTGGCTTTTCACTCCATGGTTTCTCATGGTTTGTCCCCTCATCTCCAGCGAGTCTGTGGCTGTGCTGAGGTGGCTCAAGGACAGAAGTGTTTGGGGAAGGAAGGGCAGGAGGTGGAGATCAGGGTGGACATGCCAGACTCTGACTCTCTGGGCAAAAACTGGCCCTTGGCCTTTGTGTTTTGCCATTATTTACTCGGCATGCAAATGGGCAGAGCTGTGGTGAAGAGCCTGAGTGTCCCTGTGACAGTGGGAGGGGGAGGCTGTGCTGGGTGTCCTGAGTGAGGATCTCTGAGGCTCTGGTGCTTCCTGGTTAATCAGTTCCCTTCCTGAGCCTTGGACATTTCTCCCCTAAGACTGGCACGGGGCTGGTTCTGCAGTGCTTGGAGAAGGAATGATGGAAGACACGGTACAAGAGCTAGGAATTGTGCCATTTGTTTTGTCAAGCAAAAAGAGTAGAAAAACAAGCTGGCAAAGACAAAGCCAAGGAAATGCAGTGATAGATCATACCTCAGCAGATGTAAATCACCACAGCTCCATTGCCTTCAAAGACCAGGAACAGCTGTTGAGCGCAGTTATGTCGCTTTGCACCAGCTGAGGATCTACACTGGACAACTTTAAATATTGAATATCAATGCTTTTGAGATAGTAAATGGGCAAAAGGAGAGAAGAGATTTGTATCTGATGTTAGAGTGGTACAGCTAATGTTCCTGGCTTTAAATGAATTACAATCTGAGAACTGCAAGCTGTAGCATTTTCCCCTGCTGTTTTGGACACTCTCCCATCCCTGTGGTGATTGATGCTGTGCTGGAAAACAAGTATGCAAGGAATTTGTTTGGTATGCTCCAGAGTTCATATGTCTTCATTGTAGGTAGTCCATATTGTGTCACGCCGTCCTTGAAAACCCTGCAAAAGAGCTTACAATTAAATTTGAGACTGTGAAGCTGAAACACAACTGTCAGGTGCCAGATGGCATTTTGGAACAGAAGGATTTATTCTAGTTTACAAACAACAAAAGAAAAACTTTGCTGAGTTCTTGCAAACTCCCTTGCCCAAGGAGACTGTGAGGGTGAAAAGGGAGGGGAACAGCCCACAAAGCACCAGGTGCTGCACCAGCAGATCAGCTCCCCAGGGGTCAGGGCTCACCCAGACAGGCTGATGGATTGGCAATTCCACCTGGTGTGCTCTGGGGTTGGGGTTTCCCTGTGTCTTCAGGTCTGCCTTTAGTGTCTCCTCTTGGTGCACAGCTTGGGAGGAGCACCAAGCCCATCTGGCCTGGCCTGAGCCCACCCTGAGAGCTCTGAGGTGCTGCAGATGGAGGTCCCAGAGGAGCATTTGGTGCCACTGAGAGCCAGACATGCTCAGCTCCTGTGGGTGCTGACAGGGGGAGGGCACAGGGCAGATGGGAGCAGAGCCACAGGGCTCCTCAGGAGCCAGCACAAGGCTCCCTCCTGCTCCCTTGCCCTTGGACATGGTGGCCTCTGGCAGCGCTTCCCAGGTCCCAGTCAGTAAAGCTGACACAGCTCCCCTGTAGCCAATTCTTGGTTAAGTATTTTCCTGCTTTCTCCAGGCACCCAAAACACGTGCCACCATCTGCCTCCCCTCCCCATCCCTTTGGGAGGCTGTGCCAGGAAAGCAGAGCCAGCCCCTGGAGGCCTCCATGGCCACATGGAGCTGCTGCTCTGCCCCACACAGCAGCACAGAGGAGAAAGGGAGATCTCAAGGAATGCAGCCAGCCCAAACCCACCAGAGCTCAAAGCATTGGTGTGAAGCCCCACCAGGAGCTCTCTGGGGTGGTGGTTTGCTCTGTTGGGCCATGGAAGAGGCACCAGCTCCTGGCTTGGTGATGGGATGATGCCATGAGGTTCCCTGTGTCTCTGCTGCCTTCCACTGGGAATTGTTTCCCTCTGGTGGAGTCTGAGCCCCAGGTACACCCCAGCCCTTGTAGATTTTGCTGCAATGTGCAGAGACATTGATTCAGTGACACGGAAGAAGAGAAAAGGAAAAAAGTTTTGGAAATCCTTTAGTACCCTGAAACTTTACTGTGTTCCAGTGACATTTCCTAAGTGATTTAAAAAAAAAAAAAGAATCCCTGAGAAAGATGAGGATCATCAAATCAAAGCAATTTAGCACTTCATGACAAGAAAGATTAGCCCTGCCCAATGCTCATCTTGGTTGAAAATGATTTAAATAAAGCTATAAATCTTCTGGAAATTATGCAACATCTTGTGTCAGCTGGAAGCTTCTGCCTGGATTTGTGTGTGCAAATTCAAAGATGAAACTCACGTTACTTTGTAAGTGACCCACTGGAGAAGTTCATTTCCACAGGGGCAGAGCAGGGGGAGCTGCTCCTGGGGCACGTGTGTGACTTTGCCTGCCCTGTGGCCACCACTGCACCTTGGCCCTGTCCCACGTGTGCCCTGTGCCCCCAGCGTGGGCTGCAGGGGGAGGGCAGCCCCTGGACCTGGCAGCTCTCTGGGAGGGCTGGATGAGCCTGTCCCTGCTGCCTGGCAGGGCAGGGCAGGGCAGGGCAGGGGGAGGCACTGAGATCCTGGCCATGCCAAGGTCAGCCCCAGCAGCAGCAGGCCTGGCTTAACCCCGGATCCCTGAGCCCCACAGCTGCCAAAGGGCCACTGAGGTTTGCAGGATTGATGTCTGCTGTGTGCTCCCTGTGTTCCAGGGAGCAGACTCTCAGGCTTGTTCCAGGATAAGAGCTTCAGAACCTGGGCTTTTGGAAAGCAGACTGACCATCCTCTGTGGCTTTCTGCAGAGACAGGCAATGCCTTGTATTGGTCCATCAGAGAAATCTGAAATTTAAAGAAATCTTCTGAGGGCACAACAGCTGTCTGTGACTGATTGTATCCAGAGAGGGTATCTAGGCTTCTTTTTTGATTTATTTTTGTTTATTTGACTTTATTACCATTCCCTGTTGGAGTGCTGCCATTCTGGACACAGACCATCATTATTTCAGATCAATCACATGAGCCTTGCAAAGAGGAAGCTGCTTCTCCAATGTCTACTAAAAGGTCTTCAGAGACAGGAGTGGGACAGGTTATTTAAGAAAAATAGAAGAAGAGCAACCAGACTATTTCACATTTTTTCCCAGCTTTTCAGCTCCAGCTGGATGGTACCGGTGGTGGGCACCCATGCAGGAAGAAAGGGAGGAAAAGTGGAAGATTGCCCCAAACAGGACCTGTGCCCCACAAGGAGGGAGATGTCTGGGTGGTCACTTTGGCACTGCCAGGCAGTGACCAGTGTCTGTCTGTTCCACTTTGCAGCTGGGCAGCCTCATGTGGTGGACCAGGCACAGAAAAGCACCTGCCATAAACCTGAAAAACACCAAGAGTGAAGCACCACAGGTCAACCCAGACGAGAGAGAGAGAGACCAGGTCACCATTGCAGTTCCAAGAGACAAGGAGGAGGCAGGTAGGGGTCTGGCTGAGAACAAACACCCTCATGGGCCTGGGAGTGCACTGCCAGGGTCCTGTGCAAGTCCCACAAGCTCGTGAGGGGCCACCTGGTGCAATCACTGGAGCTGGGGCTTGTATTTACAGTTTCAAGGGTGTGACAAACAAAAGTGTTGTGGTTCTTGGTCCTCTCAACATACCTTGATGTCACAATCCTTGAATGGCTCAGAGGAACTGCCATTCCTGAAAAAAAAAGGAGCACTAAAATAGCAGCACAGTCTGAGGGGGCCAAGAGACCCCAGGAGCAGACATGTGCACTTTGTGGATGTCCCAGAACGAACCCACAACCCTCACTTTTCTCATTTCCATGATGCCAACAGTGTCTTTTCATCTTCCCTTAGGATGCAAGCTGTGGATAAAACTCAAACCTTAAATAGCTGTGTGTCCTACCAGGGGCATTTGATAGGAAGGAAGGCAGAGAAAAGTGAACTTAAAGAGTCATCAGGAGACATAACAGTAGCAGGAGATGCTACATAGGCAAATTCTTTTCAGAGTGGACAGAGCTTTATTCTGCAAATCTATTAAAAAATGCAGCTTTCTGGTTTTGAGCTTAAGCTGTGAAGGTTACAGAGCAGAAACCTCAGAATAAAGACACACACACGATTTCTTCACTCCCTCCATTTGCTGGTCAGTCCAAAGGACACTGGAACCAACCACAGCCAAGCTAAAACAGAAGTGAACATCTAAACAAATCCCTTATTTTTTCTTCCCTAATAGAGTAAGTTCAGGTTTAAGTAGAATGCAGTCATTCAGCATTATTTCTTACTTCTTATCAATTCCTAGTTCAGTTCATATTTTTATAAACAAATATCTTCGTATTTTGGTAATTAGCAGAGATGAGGAAGGAAATGTGAAACACAGCAGTTGACAGTTTAATGAGGTTTTTTTTCTGGGTAACACCTTTTTTCAAGGCCCTGTAACATCCTGCATTTCAAAAAAAGGTTATATTTGGAAAGAACAGCGAGTGAAATGCACACAGCACAGGACTGACAATTAAAACCCACACTTCACCTGGCATGCCATGTGTAATAAACAAGCCAGGATGTCTCTAAATGGACCCTCATGCTGTCAGGAATCTTTAAAAGTGGATGGAATCTGGGTTGGGGAGGAGGGGGAAGAGGTTTGTTAATTAACTAATGAGTGATTGGTATTGCAGTCAACTGACTGCAATCAGGCTGTGCTGTATATGGTCTAGGGAGAAGTTTTCCTTTTCCTTTTTTTCCTTTTCCTTTTCCTTTTTCCCTTTTCCTTTTTCATTTTCCTTTTCCTTTTTTCCTTTTCCTTTTCCTTTCCATTTCCCTTTTTTCCTTTCCCTTTTTCCCTTTCCCTTTTTCCCTTTCCCTTTCCCTTTCCCTTTCCCTTTCCCTTTTTTCCTTTCCCCTTTTCCCCTTTCCCTTTCCCTTTCCCTTTCCCTTTCCCTTTNCCTTTCCCTTTCCCTTTCCCTTTCCCTTTTTTCCTTTCCCCCTTTCCCCTTTCCCTTTCCCTTTCCCTTTCCCTTTCCCTTTCCCTTTCCCTTCCCCTTCTTTCCATCATCTTGCAAGGTGTCTCTCAAGCCCCACTCCAGACTGGTTTATGAGCCTCCAAATGACTGGGAGAAGGGAGGGAAGAGTCCCAGCAGATCTAACAGCCATGTTTTGGTCCCTGTCTCACAGCAGCCAAGCTTCCCTGCTGGAAAATGGTGCTTTTCTGGTTCTGTGGTCTGCCCACCAGCCCCAGGCCCACCCTGTCCCAGGAGGAGAAAGCTGCCCTGGAGCAGAGGCTCACCAGCATCGAGGAGAAGCCCCTGTGGAGGACTGTGTGCAATATTAATGCCATTCTCCTGATGACCATCAACCTCTTCCTGTGGGCATATTTTGGCTGAGCTGGGGTCAGGAATGGCGTGGCTTTGGTTGCTGTCACCTTGCTGTCTCAGCTGGAAGCACCAGGGGACAGAGGCCCTGGTGAGAGTCCCTGAGGTGCTGGCACACGGCAGCACAGCCCTTCCCTGGAGGCACCGTTTGCTGGCAATGACTGTGGGGCTCAGTTTCTCCCTGAGGGGTGGCCAAGCCTCAGCACTGATCACACCTGGGATGCAGGGGATGTGTGGGGAAGCATGTGGGACACCTCAGGAGGTCTGGGGTCACATTTAAGGGTGCAGAGGTGAACCCAGCAAGGAGTAAAGGCTTTGGAAAGCCCAGCTGTGGCATGGCCAGGGCCTCTCTCAGGGCTCACTTTGCACTGCTGGGCTTAGAGGAAGGAGTTGTGGTTTACACTGGCAGGGGGAAGGAGACTTAAACACTACCTGTGGTTTTTTATATGGCCAAAATTTAGGTGGGATCACAGGTGGGCCACTGGATTAATTCAGCAGTGACAACCTCAGCTCCCACAGCCTCCCCACGACCTGTGTGGGACCCCCCCACCCCTGGTTGGCATCAGCAGTGGGGACAGGGGGTTTCTTCCTGCACCCTGAGCCCCCCATCCTGCCCTGTGCTGCACGAGGGCTGGGCTCACAGCAGCCTGAGCCTGTTTGCTGCCCCTTCACAGCATTTCCAGCAATAAAGGTGCCTCGGTGACCAAGCCAGTCCTGCCTGTGGGTTATTGTGGTGATCTGTCCTGCTCTGACACACAAAGGGCTCCCTGGGACCACAGTGACCTGGATGTGGCAGGGAAAGGAAATATCCTTCCTTGGGGCCTGCATCAGGATCTCACTTTCAGAGCAAGTTCAGGCTGCTCTGCCTCACCTTGGTGCCGTCACAGAAGATGGCACAGCCAAAATCTCCGAAACCATGAAGAGACAGCAGCTGTTAACCCACTGTTATCACCTGTGCCTGGACAAGGCTGAAAATGCTCACAGGGATGTGACTCCACATCCAAAGGGCAGGTCCAAGTCACCATGGGCTGTGAGGGGAGGTGAGGGCACACAGAGAAGCACAGCACCATAAAGATGAAGAAAATGAGTCACGAGCCAGCAAGGAGGGAAGAAACAAAGCTCTGTCTCCACCTGGCACAGGAAGGCTGAGCCATGATTCCCCTGCTTATCCTCAGTTCAGATGGAGCAGGATGGGGTGGTGCTGTCCTCATGCAGGTCACTGAAGGCATTTGCTCATTCTGAGAGGAAAAACGAGATTTCCTTTGCACAAGGGAGGTGTCAGCCCCAGGAGCCGCCTGTCCATCCCCACGGGAAGAGGCACAGGACACAGAGCTTGTCTTGCCTTTCCAGTATTCAGTTTCAAGGAGGTGGTGCCCAGATCAGAGGGTGCCTCAAAACATTTAGAGAAAATCAGGTTACCAACTGTGATTAATAGCTGGCAAATGTCTAATAATAACAGGTACATTTTAGTGCATTTAGAAATATCAGGGCTCTCACCTCATCACCCTGGGCCACAGAGACCCTCAGCAGCTCTTGGCTCAATGGGTTTATTGGCTTTTTTGGTTCACATATCCCCTTAAAGTGAGGGAAAGCAAAACAGAGCAGGACAAGGAAAACTGGGGCACTTTTTGAACATTTGAGATTATTTTTTCCCCTAAGAAAAAATCAGTTTTGCAGAGAGTAGAACTGAATTTTACTAAGCCTTTCCTTTTTAAATTACAAAATATTTTTGACCTTTGGTTATGCGATGAGTTCTTCACCTCCCCAGGGATCCTTGAAGATAACTTTTGCTTTAAAATGATGATGTTGGTGTTGGTTAAAAAACATAATGCACATTGAGAGCTGTGACTGCTCTCTGAGCCTGGCCCTGAGGAGTGGAGGCACCCACACTGCCAGCTGCACTCCCAGGAGGAACATCTCCCATTGGTAAATTTATTTGACTTCACTACTCTGCTTTGAAGCACTGAAGTGAAACAAAAGAGAAAAGAATGATTGGGGAGGGGGAGTCTGAGAGGTTTTGTTGAAATAAAGCAAAGTTGTCTCAAAATATCTTGACCTTTGCTTGTATTTTCTAGGAAAACAATGTAATTAGCTGAAAAAAAAATTAAAACCAAATCAATGAAAAAATGAAAGCCCAACTGAACAGGAGCACTGTGCAGCCTGGCTGTGGCAGCAGGGGGTGAGTTGTGGTGTCCTAACAAGAACACATCACTCTCAGGCTGTAACCAATATCCAAGTGCATTGGCAGCAGATGTTATTAATGATGCCAATACATATTTTCTTATTAATCTTCCATACTAGGCTTGTGTCTATCTGCAAATGATTATCATTCATTTTCCTGACAAATCTATCAAGATCATTTATTACTGTTCGGCAAAGGATCTTCTTTTAAACAAAGATTAATAACATTGCATTTTATCTGGCTGGCTGAGCCAAAGGAAATGAAATTAACAATGAGCCCTACAAACATGTCATCACTTTAATTTACCGGAAAATATTTTAAAATGTTATTTAAAAGAATAAACGCTGTGGTGGGCACAGTTTATTACAAAGGGAAGGAATCAAACCACAGGCATTTCAGCAGGGTGGAGAGTAAGCAAACAGGGCACTGTGAGTTCTCTGGTTCCTCGCCCTGGAGGTCTGGGACAAGGAGGGAGAGGCACCCACAGCCTTTTTGGCGTGCACAGGTGGGCACCTGCCCAGGGGAATTGCAGCTGGAGGTGCCTGTTCCTGAGTTAAAGTGGATCCTAACCAGGATCAGAACCCTCATTCCTGCAGGGAGCACTGCCCTCCCTGTGTTCCTGCAGAAGGGAACTCCACCAGGGTAAAGCTCATGGGGCTCTCAGGGAGAGGAGGGCACCTGTGGGCTGAGTGCCAGCATCCTTCTGTATTTTTGGTCCCCAGGAGGAAAATAAACTCATTAAATTTATGTGGTTTAGTTTCCTTTCTTTGTACTCTCTTCTAACTTTCCCTCTTTGAGTAAAATAACAAAATAAAAATAGCAACAACTACAATGACAGCAATAATAAAAAATATAGAACCAAAGAACCTATCAGAATTCCCTTCCAACTTTTACTGGTACAGATCTAGAATCCTTCAAGGGCAGTGGGGAGGCCTATAGACACCCAGTGGCTCTTTAATTCCTGCCTTGGGACCCCGTATCAGGGGCTGCTTTACAGCACTGGGGATAAGGCATTGGGATGGAGATCATCAGGAATGGTTCCTCTGCCACTCTCTGGTTTAGACTAACCCAGCAAGCTTTAATTCTTTATTTTTAAAATTCTTTATTTCTTTATTTCTGTGGGAAGGACCAGGGTAACCATTTTAAGAAGCCCATAATTACTGCAGCATGTGTTCCAAACAGAAATGCTGTTCTGTGACTTGCTCCTGTGGCTTCCACAAAAGCAGCATCCAGTTTAATATTATGTGTAATATGAGTCCATAACCAGCTCACACAGTGCAATAGTTCACTTCAGTTTGAAGAAAAAAATATTCTGCTGGAAGCACTGCAAGTAGCAGTGTCAATTTTTCATTAACCTACAGCCACTGTCTCTGTAGACTTACAGCTATGAGTAAGATTACTGTTATAATTTTTTCTGGTCCCTAAGGGAAGGGGAAAAAAAACTTCTCAAAACTTTTAAGGTCATTAAAAATCCACCTTTAAATTGGAGGTAGTTTCAGTTTACTTTCATATTTCAAAATCGAATCTTAGCTGCAGCCTCACATCAAAGCAGAAATGTCAGTTGCTTTGTTTCTACTTCTGTGGAAGAAGTTCCAGCTTATACACGAGTTGAATGCCAAGTAAATAGATTTTCCTGGGGAACAAAGGCAGCTTTCTTTTGTTTGTTTTAAACATATGTAAATAGAGTCCCAGGGGCTGAGCTGCCTGTCACTTCAAGCAGGTTCACACTCATGTCAGTCCAGCTGGTGATTTCTGACCGACCTCAGGTCAGGACTGCAGAAGTTTCCCTCCCCACTCCTCCACTGCCACATCAAGCAGCTGCTCGTGCCCTTCCCCTCCGGCCTCACACCTCAGCAAAGGGGAAGCAGGCTAACACAGATTCCTTTTTTGCCACTTTCTTACTCTTTGGGGTTTGGTTTTGTTTTTAAGCTCTAGTTACAGAATCACACAAATACTCTGCTCCTCTGTCAAAGCCACCAGGGTGGTCCTGAAATCTCTGGGCAGAGCAGAGCAGTGCCTGGAACCCCTGGATACCTGCAGTGGCCAGCTGGGCTGTGCCTACACACCTGCCCTGGATTAAAGGCACAGCCCACTGGTTCCTGGTCAAGATGATGGAAGGCAGGGAAGAAACAAGAATGGATTGGTAGGAAAAATGACCTTTTTTGATTTTAGGGTGTTTTTTTAGCAGGAGGGCACCATCACTCTTGAGCTTCCTCTGTTCAGTACCAGGCATTTTAGGAGTGCAGCGTGATCCTCACAGAGCCAGAAGACACCGAAGAGGAGCAGGATCCCTCCACACGTCCTTGGTGCAAACACCTCTCAGGGCAGGGCTGGATCCCTGTAGGAGCCACACACTTCAGGACTGGCCTCGATGGTTCTCGTGGGTCCCTTCCAGCTCAGAAACTTCTGTGAAATCTACTCACTCACTTTTTTAAAATTTAAACCAGCAGATCAATGCAAAATCGAGCACTTCATGCCTGTCATTTCCGAATGACTCGGGTTATATCTCAATCTTCAGCACCTGTTTTGGGTGTAAGACTGGGTAGCACCGAGGGATGCATCAATTTATAGGCTCTGCAAAAGCCACAATTAAGGAAAACCCTCAAATACACGAGAAACCTCAATTTTGATTGGCCACATTCCCATAACTTATTGATAATTCAACTCACTCGAGTATTATTCAGTGTTTTCCTTCTCCCTGCTTTTTTTATCTCTTGACAAGTTTACAAAGAGAAGAATGGAGCCGAGCTGAGCTGCATTCCATCCAATCTGCTGCCTCCACAAGCGGCAGAGAAGCTAAATGAAGCCCAGAACATATGGCACTGTGCTGACAGAGCTCCCAAACTGGTTCTGCATGAGCAACAAGGAACATCTTGAAACGCACAAGACATATGTGTTTTAGGAAGAAGATTGAAGTGTTTCATAATAAAACAGGACAAAGTGAAATACAAGTGCTGTATAAAATTTTAATTAAAAACTGGTTTTACCCCTCGACGTGAATATACAATATGTTTCCCAGATGGATTTCATATTTAAGTATTATCCAAACCAGAAACATAAATGAGACAAATAAAGCCTTCAAAAATGGCACAGAGGCTAAAATGTATGTAAACACTAGATGACTGTGGTGAAAACAAGGCAGGCAGGGAAAGCAACCTCTTAGCAAGTGTTTACTACTGGAATACTGAATGAAACAGTTCCTACAGATACAGTCAGGGTAACAATACAAACACAAGCATTAGAATTCACCACCACTCAGTGATGTAAATGGTGCTTTTGTTACTCAGGAGTTGCACAGGTTATTTCCTACACTGCTAATTCATGGTATAGAAGAGCATCATTCATGGCACTCTCCACGTCTGCCCTGTCCCAGCCTCCCACCCTGCTCTGTGGGAAGCTCTCTCCATTCCATGCCATCAGCTCCACATGGTTACTCAAAGGCCTGGCCACAGAACAGAATTCCTGTGCTGGATCCTCAGGATCAGTAAATCCCTGTGAACCAGGAGGGAGATTGTTCTGCAGCAGCAAACTCAGCTCCCTGAGGAGGTGAGAAGGTGGCTCAGATCCCCACTGCTCAGGCTGCAGGGAGTTCTCTGCTGGGCCAGAGGCAATCACCCAGAACTGGAGGGAAATACACATGAAGAAAAAGCACAATCTCCACATAGCTCAAGCAAAGAGAAAGATTACAGTTCCTTTATGCTGCCATCCAGACAAATTATCACCACACTTCAGAGAATTTCTCACAAAGATAAAATGGGAACAAACCCCATGCCTTTAGCAAGCCAACACTGATAAAAGGAGCTACAGCCACATCTTTAAAGGGCTTTGGTTGATGGTGGTTTGAATTCCATGGGGAAAGCAGCAGAAACCAACAGTAATCAAGGGGGCTTGTGCTTAATAGTTCCTGTGCAATGGAAACAGGAATATTGGGGGTTTCAATCACTTCCCACAACGCTGCTGCATTTGTTGGAACTGAAAGGAACTGGGCAAAGACCAATTCTCTGCTGCTCCCAGAGACATCACCTAAGGCAGACACCCCTTCTGTCAGGGAGGCAGCTCATCAAGGTCAGCCCTAGAAATGCTGTTCTCTCTTAGCTTCAAGTGTTCTCACTGGAACCAAGAGGCTCAATTTCATTGATTTGAAAGTTTCCTCGAGTTCCTTGATTACTAAACAAATCTCATGAGAAATTCTCAGCATCCTGATAATGATCACTCCATGACCACTGAAGTAATTAACACCATGGCCTTTCCTATGACCCAGAGATTCCACACTACCAGATTTGTACAGCAAGAGACCACTGCTAAAAGGTTGAGAATTTTGTTGCATAGTTCAGAGTTTCAAAAAACATTTCAAGCTTAAAAACTGGGAAAAGCAGAATTATGCACCAATTATTAGAATTATTCCTCACACGGGGAGTGGGAAGGCAGAGATTCCTTCCAGCTTACTTTGTCTGACAAACCCATGGCACACCACACAAAAATCTCCACTGTCACATTTCACCCTTTGTTCCTGGGGAGAGGATGACAGTGCTGGTTGGTACACAGAGCAAATGGCACTAAGACATCAGGATGAAAAAAATAATTTATATTAAAAATAAGAAAAAAAAGAGATCATAAGAGCAATCAGAGGATATGAACCTGGATCATGCAGGAGACAGAAGCTGAGCAAGAGACCAACTGCAAAGATTAGCTCCTAAGAGCACATGTAGTAAAGCAGCTCATTATCTTTTCTAGCCCTCTCTGATCAAGACAGAAATCTATTAAATCTGATTAAGATTTGTTTAATAATTGTCTGATTAAAACATAATAAACCTGGGAAAATTAAAATAAAGCCTTTTTAGTAACCTGGAGATGAGATGGGACTTTTCAGCCAGGCTTCCATAAAATAATTTCTTTAACATTCACCTCAGGATCCCAAAGCACTTCATAGTCATTTAATTAAGCTTCAACAGAGCACAAACTCCCCATTTTACAGCTGAGGTAACAATGAGAAGGAGTTTGGAAAAGACTATTTAATACTGAGCCGAGCTAAATGTTCTGTTATTTTACCCCAAAAATAGATTCCAAACATCTCCAGGTAGATTTCTTTCTCCCCTGACAATTTTGGCAGCCTCTGAAGTAATAGTAAAATTCAAACCTGTGATGCACAATCTAAAGGACAGCCCTCATCACTTCCCAAGCTGCTCAGCTTTGAGCATAAACACTGTTCCCCATCTATCTTACAAAGCTGCTCCTACCTGTTCCCATTACTCCAGCCATCCCTATGCTTCTTATCCTCAGTGGAGCAATTTAAGTTCCTCTTTCTCCAAGTCAAAAACTTAGATAAGGCAAATCATTAAAGAGTTTGACATTTTTGCCTTTAATTCACATCAGGTCAATGACTGAGTGATTTCCAAAGCAGCTACTCCTCAGCCAAGGATCTGCATTTCTTCTCAACACAGGCAGGCAGTTTGTCTAAAGCCAGCCCAAGATCCTGAACTGCACCGAGTTATTCATAGGAGAGATGGAAGGGAGCAAGTAGGAAGCAGAGTCTGACTCACTAAAATGAAAGTGATTAAAATATTGCACTGATTGCATCCTGCAAGCATCACTGGATGTGAACAGCTTTGGGTGAGAATACTCGTGGGTTATAATAACCTGGGGAGGGCAAGAGAGAGACACAGACTCTACAGAAAAGCACTAATTCACTCCTAATCTGGCCCATTATTGCCAGATTTGAGTAGGCAGCCTTCCTTTAGGAGCTAAAATGCCGGGGGTGGAATTATGCCATCCCACTGTCACTAGAACTTTGTGGATGGCAAAAGATAAGGAAGGAGCACAGAAGATGCTATTTAAAGCTCCACTCAGGAACCTAGAAATTTGCATTTGATAGAAGGGATTTAAATTGTATTAGAAGGCAAGGTGCACTAAACAAGTACAGTTTGTTACTGTGTTGGTTCAGTGCCTGAACCTCCACTTCTCCCAGGCTGCAGGGGCAGAGCAGCAGCCGTGCTTGGGGCTGTGTGTGCTGGCAGGGCCCCCTGAGCAAACAGGGAAGGGGAAAACACTACAGAAAACAAACTGCCTTGAAGATTTGGGGGACAGATCAGAGTAATTTGGGTCTGAAGTCACATTCCAGAGGAAAGTTTTCCATTTACCAAACTGGATTTCCAGCACTGCTTGGAAGAGAGCACTCTTTGCTGTATCACGGTGTGAGCTGTGGAACGACTCCGACCCAGGAGAGGAACATCTCCTGCAGCAGCTGATTCAGAGAGACATTAAACACACATCTCCCTCCCAGCTGGAGCAGGGCCAAAGACACTCAGAGTCTGTCTGCTCCATTTGATGTTATGCTGCAGAAGAAGGCTACACTGAGAATATTCATACTGGTCCAAATTCAGTAATGACATTTTTTTCTCCTATCCAGTTTTCACCTTTGTGGAAGAATTTTCCATCTTTGATGAGAACTGAAGGTTGCCATATTACCATATGCTTCCTTTTTTAGCTAGGGGAATCAAACAGATATACTGCAGCTATCCCTTGGACCCCTGGAAAACATCACCTTGCTTTTTTATAGCGGCCCCCAACGTTTCTCATTCCCTCATTTCTTGAATTCATGGCAACTTGTGCTCTTCATCAAATATACAGAAAACCCCACAACAACCCCTCAGCATTCAGGCCTTCTCATGAACTGAACAAACAGGGACTGAAATGTGCTGGATTGTTGGGGAGGGAAAAATCAAAGAGTTTTCTATGTCACAGAGCCAGATCAGGCCAAAGGGGAGCAGCCAGTCTTCAGAAGACTAACTTTTACTCAGCTGTGACACTGGGGAGGGAATGCACAGAGAATATTGAATGAAAACTGCAGGATACCAGGAGAACACTGAATCTTAGGGCTCAAACACATACAGGAAACTGCAAAAAGCTTCAGGTTTCAACAGATTAATTTTACACCAAAAGCTTGGAAAGTATTTCTCAGAATCTGCCCTGCTTATTAAGGATCTACTTCAATACAGCTACTCCTCTGAGCAGAAAGAAAACTATTCCTTTGTGGACTAATAAGAGGTCACTGGAGGGGCCAGTGAACACCAGGTCCTGGTAGCACAACCCTCCATGGCCTCCTTGCCTTCAGGGGCACAGCTTGGGCAAGTTTTGCTTTTCCCTTCTGCAAAAAAAAAGTGTCCCGGTACCTCCCAGAGTGACTCGGCACTTCTCCATTGCAGGAGCTGTGCCATTAATGCCCTCTGAAAGCACTAATGTGCTAAATGGCAGCAGGGACAGGAAGTTATCAGTGTTAATCCACTTCAACTGGTCCAACAGTTACAAGGAATAGAAATGTCTGTATGTGAGACACTTCCTCTGAGAGTGCCCTTGCCTGAAACAGCAGCACACAGCCCTTCCACGTGCTCTCCCACCAGCGGAATTGCTCACCAACTGCTTTCTCAAATCAATTATGTTGTCTCAGCATTAAAGGAGGGAAGGCAGAATAGACCAACTTTTTGTTTATGTAGGCATGCTGGCAGGTTCCAGTCATATGCTGTGCCATCTGTACTGCTAACTTTATCCTCCATCTAATCACAACAGGTAAAATGGCATCAGTGGAGCTGACTCTGTTCGCTCGGAGAGGGAGGCAGCCAGAACAGGCATTTGTTTTTTCCACATTCTGAGGGGAAACAGGAGATGGACACTCTTGCCCTTTTAAAACATTCAGCTTTTCAATGGATGGGCAATTTGCCCTGGTCTGCTAATGTGGGATCTGCTCAGTGCAAGGCTGAAAAGGTTCCATCCCTGGGGAAAGCATCGAACTGCTGATGAACATTTGGTGGCCTTTAGCAAAAACGAAGTGATTGCTGCCAACAGGATCCCAGCAGACCGGGAAGGACAGGCTCCAAATTAGGTGGGATTGTGATGCAGGAATTTCAGAAGGCCTGTACAGAACACAAGGAGCTTGCTGACTAGCTGTGGTCTTTCCCCCTGCACATTCCTTTCTTATTCATATTTTTCAAAATGACAAGTGTATTGGCAAATGTCATGGCTGCATGTAGGGGAACATGGAAGCTTTCAAATGCAAAGGCTGTGTGAAGACGACCTTTCATCTCATACAAAGGCTGCTGGGCTGGGTAGTTTTCTTTTAAACTCTCACAGTATTAGAACACTTGTGACTTGAAACTACTTCAAATACATGCCTATAGGTCCTATAGAACCAGAGTTTGTGCCTTTTTCCAAAATAAACAATTCAAAGGCAATTGTCTAGAAAACAATTCTCTTTGTCCCAGGTGGGTCACTTTTAAACCAACACTCACATTCACCTTCTCCTTTAGGTGCCCTCTCTGACCACCAGGACATATTGCTTCTTCAATCAATTCTGTTTATGTTGCTAAATAGGTTTAGATATTTAATAAGAACTGGCTGCAGCTGAAACTTGAGTTGATGTCAGACAGGAATGTCCAGCAGACCTATTAGTCTTCAAAGGACTTCATGTTCAGAGCCTCAAAGGAGCAACACCATCTTGCTTAACTGTGGAGGGTTTTTTTTGTTAGGAATTATTTATTTCTTCTTTTGGGGGGTGGATGCTAATAATTTCCTTTTGTCATCCCAGGACAAACCCCCATGTCTCCAAAACCCTGCCCAACCATAATGACACCTTAAAAATAGAGTACAAATGCTGTTATATAAAAATAGGTTTAGTTACAAATACTGTACACCGTGTGAAAAGGTGAGCTGCTCTCAGGAACGTGTTTCTTGGCCTGAAACAGCACCAGCAGCTTTTTCATACATGTTTCTGTATATTTTTGCGAGAGTCTCCTCCAAGATTGCTCTGTGAGGCTTCTCTTTGTACACAGCTGCAGGACCAGACCAACATTCACCGTTATCCAAGTGAGCAGGAGTGCTCTGCTGCACTGGAGAACTGTCAGAGGAAAGAAGATAAGAAACAATGATCAAATCAAGATATGGAAGAGGAATCAGCAGCAGAAATACCAATGTAGAGCTGCTAAGCACAGATTATCTTCCACAAACCAAAATAAAAACTGCACTGCAGCTACTTTTAAGAAATGGGAACCACCCCATGTTATTCATTCACACAAATCCTCCCCCACTTATCTGAGCACACTTTCTAATGCCCCTCAAATAGAATTAATTTTCAGAGACCCTGCAGTAGTTTTGCTGTATTTTTGCAGGCTATGTGACTAGGCAAGAGCAACAGAGTAGGATTTTTGTGTCCTTTGAAGGTGAAATTGTAACCACCAGCAGCTATTTCAATATGAAGACAATCTATCAGGGGGACATTAAATTACTCTGGTTGCAGCCGTAAAGTGCTCTATCGGAAGCATCTTGAATTAAGTATTCGACCAAATACATTTTGATATAGTGGCAATCCAGGGTTCCTTCCCCACCCCATCTTCTGTGTCACTGTTTTAATACTAAACACAAATATAGGCTCATCTTTCAGTTGCTTTGAGAAATTATTTCCTAGATCTATGAAGTGAAATTTATACTCTGAAAATCATTACAAAACACTGACAAGTCTGAATAGTTTATATCTAAACATCATGACTATTTGCTTCCTCTTGATACTTTCAAAACAAAGGTTTGTGTCATATAATTAAATGAGCAATTTCCCTGTAATAAAGCATGAAACAAGGAGCTCAAAAATCATCAGAAAAAAATTACAACTGACGTGACATTTTTCACATCTGCTCAGAGATTTAGGCACTTAAGACACTTAAAAATTAGGACTGAGTTATCTCCAGACTTTTGCAAATGTTCTCAGTCTGGGAAATGAAACTGGAAATGCAAAGCTTAAGGTGACCATCTTCACTTAGGAAATGGATTACATTTCACAAGGAAGCTTTACAGCTTCTTATATATTTTCATTTATTAATGACAGTGTCTTCTGCAATCAAATCAGTACTTAAAACTTCATCCTCAAGTTAATATCAGCCAACATGTGACAAAATTGAAAGAAACCTTATGTCAAATCTATGAATACATGTACCCAGCTGCATCAAAACACAAGGTTTTCACTTAACAAAGAAAGGTAAGAAGAGGACGATGGAGGATCAGTTTTCTAAATTCACATCTTTAAGCTTCCACTGTGCCATGGAAAAACAACAAGAAGGAACACCTCCTGCTTTTAGATTTTTTACATTCAAATATTAGGGTGATGCCAACGTACACCAAATAAAACAAGACCTCTTGTGTGGATCCAATATTGAAAAAAGAGGAAGGCCACTTTCACACTTATTCAAAGATTCCATCACTTCAAGTCAGTCAATGGCATGGGGCAAATTTAAACCTGTTCGTCACCTCGAGTTAACTGTGCTTCACAGTCTGGACACAAAGAAACCAACTACCCAGCAAAATCAACAGAGAAATTATACAGGCCTGTGTCAAATGCAGACAAGTCAATACTCTGGGGACTCATCAACAACAGCAGCTTCAGCTCCTCCTTCCTGCAGTTTGTGGTACCTCACTTCTGATGGAGAATTCTCAGGCCAACAAGCAGGCACAGCCCAAGGAGTCAGCCTTGTAACTATACAAGCTCTGACAACAAACAGCTCTGACACTCTTTTCCTTGGAATTCATTTCCAGCAGCAGCCTTGTGCTTGCCTTTTCTTCTCCTCAAAGCTGAATTTACCTAGAGACACTCAAAATCTAACCACTTTAATTGCAGTAAAGACTCAAAACCCAACAGTAACTTCTACAAGTTCCTTATTCTGGTACTGACAAAGACTTATAAAAAGGCTTCATTTTCTCTTCTCTTTTTGGAGGTGTGTGTGTTTGTATGTATTTCCATTAGCCAGCCCTCATGCATGAGATATCTGGACAAAGATGCAGCCAAGTTAGGGAAGAGTCCTTCTCCTGCCTCAACTGGAAACCAGCTGACAACCTGAGCTAAGCAATCTGGGAATTACACTCACAAATCATATTAACAGCAGGATTTCTGCACGCAACTCCCTGCTCTGAAATACCTGTCATATGCTTTTGTTCCCTCATACATCTCCTTTAAGAGTCCCAGAAGTTCTTTTCTGAGTGAATCATATACTAAATATTTCACAAAACACAGACCTTTTCCTTACTCCCAGTGGTTTTCAATCATCCATCCACTTTACTGCCAGCATTTGGTCGACAGTCCCCTGTCCTTCCATGAACTCTGTCTCTGTCCTTGTATTCTGTTTATGAGCACTGTGGCAAACACTCAGCAGTCTGACTGTCCTCAAGTCCTTTATGTCTCACCCCCAGTGCTGCCAGCCTCTAAACCCTAGGAGCAGTCCTTTCCCAACCTGAGTGCCACATTTCATATTCCATCACTTCAGGATTCTGGAGTATTAGGGTTTGTTTTTCATTTTTTTCATGGTCGGCTGTTTCAGCATAAATCTCAAAGTCCCAAAGCTGCCTGAAAACAAAAACTTGCACTTTCTCTCTCACAAACACATCCTACACAGTTTAATTGCCCCAGCTGGCAGGACGAAGGATAGGGGAGCAGAAAGGCTACACAGAATACAGGAGTGAGCACAGGTAGAGGAGACACAACTGCAGCAGCAACTTCACAACCATATGGAAATCAGAGTAATCCCTTGCACAGAGGGGATTACAAATCACAGGGATTTTTTTAAAAGTCTGCAAATCATAAATGAACTTTTTAGATCTAACAAATTGCAAGTAGAAGTTTGCTATAGTACCCCTAATAGAAATACCCTCCTTTCAGGGGTATACAGTGGTGATTTGGGGTGCCTTTGTTAGAAAATGGTGTGTGACATTTAATTATCAAAATAAAATCTTTTCTAATGGCAACATCCCTCAAATATAGCACCACAGTTCTAGGATTTCTCTCTTAAAATGAAGAAAACCAGAAAAGCCATAGGAGCCCCCAAAAGATTTACATTACCTAGTATCTTTCCTCCAATAGGTACCCAAAACACTGTACAAATACTGTGTGCATATACAGAGAACATCAATATTGGTAATTTCAACTACAGAAGTTATCAGAATCAATCCAATTGGCATCTTATTAAATAAATTATTCAAATTAATAAATGTATGTGAGGGGTACACAGAGCAATTAATCTACATAAACCAGGTTTTTAAGATCTCAGGTTTCCAAGACAGCTTCTGAAATAAGGCATGCAGAATCACTAAATAATACTATGTAAATTTGCTGTATTTTTTTGAAAACAAACTAACAAAAAAAAAAAAAACCAACCAAAAAACCAGCCTCCAATCATATTATTAAATAAATTTATTTTTGCACTCTTGTAGTTTTAAGGAAAAAATAACCACGTGCTTATTTTAAAAGTGACATTTGCTCTCTGGTTGACAAATTCCAAAAACTTCTGCCCAAGAATCATTTTTATAGCCAAGGCCAGTTCCAAACCCAGCATTTTATGAAAACTATACTGACACAGTGCCAAACAACATCAAAGGCATGATTATATTTAACTGTATTTTGCTTTTAGGTGAGAAAGCTTAGTTTTGAGTAACACCTCCCGAAACCTTTTCCCTTATATACAATATAATACAGGAGAAAGCTCAAAATGGGGAGAGAAATTTTTAGCTAAATGTAAAGGGCAATATTGAGTATGACTTTTGTCTTAGCCAGAGAAAAACTCCATACCTGCTCTGCAGCTCATTCATGGTTAAGGGCACATTATATGAAGGTTCTCTTGTCTGAGGCAAATCATCCTAAAAAAACCCCAGAAATCAAATTCTCATTACCTTCGTTTCTGATTACAATGATCTCATTTCAAAAATACTTTCTTTCCATTTAGAGGACTATTAAAGTGCTTACATTTCTTGGGGGAGAAAGGGACAAAGTGTAATGAGCCAAATGCCATTTATGAACACTTTTAATTAAGTTCAGTACAATTCAGCTAATAATTTTCAGGTAATAAACTGGAAAGAATTTCTAGACAGTGCAGATCTAGAGAACTATGCAGACAGCAGCAGCTTCAAAAATCCTCAACAAACACATTGGCAAAATGCTAGGAAACCTACTGCTTACTGCTTTTGTGTTCTTGCAGAAAAGGGGAAAATGAACCTAAAACTTATTATGTTATCCATTTCATGTGTTTAACCAGGCAAAAGCATTCCACACATCTGAATTCTTCAATTTCATATCCAAGGCTGAGTACATGCTTACTGAACTTTAAAAAAAATCTGATACACTTAATGACCCTTCAGTCAGGTACTCTCAGTTGCCAGAATGCAGTTTTACCTTTCAAATGCTACCTAGACATTAATTAACCCAAATTTGCCCTCTTAAGTAAGGAAGAAACAAAACACCCATGTGGAGGGAGCTCATCTGAGAGGGGATGGTAGAAATTCCAGCACACACAATCATGTTCAGTCTACTCTGAAGAGCAAAGATCCTACTTAAGGGGTGATATTAAGTGATGCTTTCAGCACAAGTCAATTGCTGTAAGGATTAGTAAACAAAGTCATCTTTCATGCTATAGGAGAAATAATTGGAAAAAAGACTGCAGTAAAAATAATCACACTTGCTGGTAACACAGAACTGGGAGAAAAGACAATAAATATAGTGGTAGATGGCAATAAGATGCAGAGCAAGCTGAACAGCAGCATATGGATGAGGAAAAACCTGAGAGAATTTATAGTGGTGAAATACAAGGTAATAAGTGTGTTTGTAAACAGGAAAGCTCTCTTCCTTCAGCAGTCACAGACTACAAAGCACTGAAGAGGAAATGGGGTACGGTGGTAAATAAAACTCTGCAGCGTTTGCCAGAGGCAAATTATGTTCTGGAAAGCAAAAAAAAGATGGAAACATTATGATACTGTCAGAATGTCACAGCAGAAAGGTACAGTGGACACCCCAAGGAATCTGCAGCAGAGCTCCAGTCACACTATTTTTGCAGAGCACTATGAAAATGAAATTTTGGAAGACACAGCTGGATGCTTCTGGGAATGGTTATTTAGCATTAGGCTCTTTGGAATGAAACAGAGTTAGAGACACTTT
The DNA here is from genome assembly GCA_013398075.1 of Notiomystis cincta. Classification (NCBI taxonomy): domain Eukaryota; kingdom Metazoa; phylum Chordata; class Aves; order Passeriformes; family Notiomystidae; genus Notiomystis; species Notiomystis cincta. Next base: position 48,752 of record VZRX01000123.1, read on the forward strand.
TTAACCTTTCGAAGTTTGAAGAGGGTCTAGATTGGAGCCAGAATCTCTCATCACTTTGCCAATACAATGGCTTTACTACTCCCTCATTTTCAAGACGACCCATTCACCTCAGCCATCCACTGTGCAACACCACAGCCTAGATTTTGGGCCATGTGGGGGAGAAATCCAAGCCCTTGCTGCACAGAGAACTGATTTTTTTTTTCTTTTTTTAATCAGGTCAGCTGCTGTTAGCACAGCTTTCACAACACAGCTCTACACAACTATCCAACACGTCAAGACTTCTCTGTAGCATCCTTCCCTTCCTTTTGCTCAGTGGGAGAAAACAGAGTGAGAAAAATGGTCCTTTGCCAGCACTGGTTTGATCAGACCCAATACCTCAATAGCTGGACTTTTTAGGGCAGAAACACAAGGTTTCCAACAGAAGAGGAAAAAGTATCATCTCTGCTTATTAATCCCTGTGAGGATGCAGTGTTTTATCCTGGAAGTGACAAGGTGCACCAAGAGAAAGCCAACAGAAAGTACCACAATTCAAGAATTCCATCAAAATGCTTGCAGAGTCTTTTTGACTGTATGGAGAGACCATGTAACCAATCATCCAACTCTCCTTATCACAAAGTCATGGTCTGCTCTTCAAGGAAAGCAGTCAGAAACCACTGGAGATAGTTCAGGCTGTGCAAGTGTTCATTAAATGTAGCTGCTGGACTGTCAGGAAACCCAGTTTGTTATCTTAAGTTCATTGAAACATCAGGGAAGTATTTGACATGATTTGAACCTATTCTGAGTGGCTGAAACACAGAAAAATGTCATGGGCAAATCTTCTATTTGAGAGGCAGCAGCTCTCAAAATCATAACATTCATATACAAACTCAGGGAGGTACAGCATGAGCTAGATCCAACAGTCTCAGTATGCATGAGACAAGGTTTGTCTGAGTTTAAAACAAAACCCATGACAACTAAGCTAAAAATAAAGATTGAAGAGAAATGAGAAAATAATCAGATTAAATGAGAATGAGGTGAGGCAATGAGCTGCCCAACAGGGCTAAATCTGGGGGCACAAATAAAAATATAAATAAATAAAATAAATAATAAGGACTTCAGGGTGAAGACAGATGTTCTTTGATCCATCTTGCAGGAGTGGACCAAGCCAACCAAGATCTGGGTTTCCTGTAGCCAGTGGAGTCTCCCCATCCCAGCCAGCACAGCACTGCTGCACCTGCCCTTGCTGTGGGGAATGTGAGGGGGGACATCAGGACTCCACACTTTTTATCCCAATTCCCACTGATAAGGGAACTACAGCTGAGGGGAAAGGTGGACAGCTGGGGACAGTAGCAACTTAAAATTGCACCAACATTCAAAAGCAGATTTCTGTCAACATTCCATTTTCTAAGAGAGAAACTGAAGCAAAAAGAGATGTCTTTCTCCACTTTGGGAGACTTATGTCTCTTCTAACCCATCAATAACATTTCTGAGTTAGATTGCCAGAGCTCCTAATCATCTTATATCATAATCATCATTATGATCATTAGATCATAATCATCTCTCATCTTTACATCCTTTTCATCCTACCTTTCTTTTGCCTCACCTCACGTTCAAGATTCTAAATTCTCTGCAGATGAACAATCTTCTTATTCAGTTAGTACAATGCTCTGGCATTTTTTGAGAAACTGTGTTTCTCAAAATCACAATAGGAAAAATTTTTGTCTGTCTAAAACCACACCTCAAAATTTCATCAAGGGTAAAATATTCTGTTCCCAGGTGTAATCTCATTAGACAAAGAGCTCTGTTCATTGAAAGCCAGGTAATTAAGGGGAAAAAAGCACACATCTGAAGAATAATATTAGCTCTAGAAACAGCTGGATACATGCAGCTGCTGATGTGCAGCTGCTCAACATGTTAAGCCTTGATGTTCTACACATCTGTAACATTTTTTACTTAAACTGGAAGTGGAGAATCAGAATATAAAAAAACCCACACCCCAATATAATTGTCCTCAATATAAGCCACAAGAGGGTTGCCTGTACCACTTGCCCATAAAGGCTGAAGATAAAGAGGCTTCTGAAATCAGTGTGGAACAGTTCAGCTCACACACCAAATCCATATTTCTACAATCAAGGCTGTCCCAAAGGACAACATTATAATAAATCCAAGACTGTAGGCACAGTTCTCTTTTTCAGCCATTTTGGAGAAAAGAAAGGATTTAGTTTGCAATCCAACTTACAAATATTAGGCGCTGTCTAGCACTGTGTGTCCTTAAAATATTTTTCACTCTTTTATGGATCTCATCTCCATTTGCTGGTGAAGGCCAAGAAGTGCTAAATCTGCAAGAGGAAGAGGAAAAACAAAGTGAAGAAATATTTTCTTGTTCAAAAACTCACTGCTTCAGATTTCTTTTCCCTTTTAATTATGAAGTATGCATTACTTCCTTCTGTTTGCAGCACACACAATGTTTCGATTTGATTCTTTTTCTCCTCTGGGGTACAAGTAAAGAAACATTTCAAAGCACTGCATAAAACTGTGTAGCCACAACACCAACAGAAGATGAAAAACATAGAAAATGTTGATTATTTTGTAACTTGAGTAGTATTTCTGTAACATTTGTGTGGTCCCTACAGAATAGAAAAGCTATACTATTCCCAGTGATAAGGTTTCATTTCCCTCTCTTTAAATGAAGTATTGGACACATGAAGTTCTTTTCACTGGAATAAATCAAAAGAAAGGTAACCCCAATGCATGCAAATTGGAAAACACATGGAGTCAAAACCCTGCAATTGCAGTCTTTATTTCACAAGAGGAACTGCATTTTAAGTTGGGTTTTTTTTTTTTTTTTTAATATTAAAAACTAGGTAGCTTGCTTGGTGTGAGTAACTTAAAACAAACAGCTACTTTTGGATTCTACCCTGTTATGTTTTGGACCACATTTTTTCCCACTTTACTAAAAAAAGCTCTCATCCTTCTCAGCAAGTTCAGACACTGGCAGAAATTTCATATCAATAGTTATTCTTAGTCTCTTAAGGGAGGCAACTAAGATTTTAAGAATAGGATCGTTTTCATGCTAACTGCATGTTATTACATTAAAAAAAATGTATTTTTTTAAAAAAGAGACATCAATAGAAGGAAAAAATAAATGGAGGAAAGTTATGAAATTCTTACTTATATAATCTCATCACACTGGAAAGAAACAGAGCACCAAATGAAGATTGTGCATCTTCATTTCAACGTTTCCTCAGCTCTGAGAGCTTGACTTTGCACCAAGAAAACCAAAACTCATGATGTGGTATCATGCTAGTGTGAGCATGGGTCACTGGGCGAGCTGTGAGCTGGCAGAGCAGGCACGGCAATCTGAGCTGCTGAACAGCAGCCAACAGCAGCACGGAGCTGCCATTCCCTGGCTGGATTAGGAGCACCAGGAACACCAACATGCTTTGGTAGCTTCCCAAATTTGATGCAGTGGAGAAACAGAATGACTCTGAACCCTGAGATTCCACAGTTTGCTCTGTACAGGGACTGGGACTGCCAAGCTCTTCTGCCCTTCTCTCTCCAAGTTATCACATTCTCTGCATTATCCAGTCTATCACTCTCAAATCCCCAGTCTGATCGTGCCTGGCTCAGTTCACCTTCACCAAACCTCCAGAAATTTCAATACAGCTAAAGAACTGCCCAGCTGCTTTCAAAAAGAACAAACCAAGTACACAGAGAAAGCTCCAGTACAAAGCAAGCAGCCTGGCAATGTTAAAATTAATGGAAGCAGGGTCTTGAGAATGGGAAGTGCCAGATTATCTTGAAGGGCAAGGAGTTCTTTGCAATCTTTTGGATCATTCCTTTTATTACCAGAGGCAGAGACTGAAATATAACTAGAAAGTGACCATTCTCTGCTTTTGTGTAATCTTCTTCTATTTTCTTTTATCTGACCAACTTATTTAGACTCACTTATTGTTGCTTATATGTCCAAAATATCTCCCTTGGTTCTAAACAGCTCCCATATTTTCAGCTTATTTGTGAGTCTCTTTAAATCAATTCCTCTACTTGAGAATGCTTCTATTTTTCTTCAAGAAAGAGTGCCAAGAAATGACAGAATATTGGAAGTATATAACATATAATCTATATGGGGATGTATTTCCACATTTCTAATGATTTTATTGTTGTTTATCCTTGGATCACTACAAGCAGGAATTTTCACCAAGTTGGCTATAGCATTCATATCATTATCCTGAGAATTTTACAATTAATTCCAAACCCCAAAGCATGTATGGCAAATTCATACTGTACAATTCCTTTGCATACTAGAATCCAGCAATCTGTTGCACTAAAAGAAAGTAAAATGGTTTGTGAATTTTGTTAGGGGAGAAAAGCATTGCCTTTAAAGAAACAGAAGTCTAAGTCCCTTAAGCAGGAAGGAAATGTTCATTTCCCTAATGCAGTCAAACCTCATTTGATGTACTGCATTACAATGCATGTGCTCTACCACCTGTGTTTTGAAAAAAAAACACTTTCTTTTTTTAAAAGAGGAGAGGTAAGGGAAAGGGGCTGCAGTGGTACTATCATCCTATGGCTTCCCATTAGCATTTACAACGTTTACTGATATTAAAGGACCTCTGAAATGCACATTTAAAAATCTGCATCCTAGATGCAGCAACAATGAGTCATTTCCCATTTGACAAATAAAAGATGGAGCAATGAAGTCATGGCATTTTCTCTTATTTATACAGCAGCTGCTGTTCTTCCAACATTCAGGTTGCTTGCTCTGAGAAGTTAGAATAGATTGCCTTTGGGAAATAAATTTTATGAAATTCGTATGTAAGATTTCAGATCATTGTTATTAATCATAAATTTACAAATATCCTTGGAGATAAATGTATTTACTTTTGGGGAAAAAAAAGAAAACCCAGCTTGCTATTGTATTCAGTTAGAAAATACATGGCTATGCCTGCAAGAAGATTTAAGTACTTAATTCGAGAACTATTAAATTCTTCCTCCAGGTGATTTTATGGATCAATCCACTAGTGTGCGCTGTGGTATAACAAATGTTGGCCACTCACACAGACACCAAACTTCATTTACCAAAAAAAAAAAAAAAAAAATCAAAACCTTAAGTGTGATTAAAAATGGTATCAGCTTGTTTTTAATTAGCTTTTCTAGTATTTTTATTGTCTAATTTTAGCAACAGCTATAGAGTCTAATCCATGTTTAAAGAATAATGTTAATATTTACCAACTGAAGCACAAACTAAAATAAAATCATGCCTGAAATGCAAACTAAAATAAAATCATGCCTGAAACACAACAACTATAATCTGAAACCTTTTTATGATATTCTAACTCTCCTATTGGAAATACTTTATAAAACAGGCTTTATAGCACAGCTTCTTGGAGTATAAATAAAGGGGTTCCATTTGCCCAAAATCACCAACAACCCTTTAAAACGACCAGCTACTTATTTATGTGATTAAGGTGTCACTATCATATTGCAGTGTTCAAAGGAAAGTCATTTCATTTCAATGACTGTTTGTCCTGATAAACGAAATAAACTTCTACAGCTGTATTCTTTGTCATACTTTCAATTTTCCCTGGGACTTGCAAACATTCTGCAGTTACATCAGTTTAAATTGTTTATTGATTCCAATAGATTGTATAAACACTTTGGAAATATAGCTCAGTGACCTAGAAAAAGCCAGATCAATCAGAGAACTTTTCAAGATTAATTTCAAAGATGTTGTGTTGAGTCCGATCAAGGAAACAGAACCATTTTCCCTTGTAATGTGACTAAAAGGCATTTATTTTCTTTTATGAGATAAGGATTTTTTTTAAGGTCATACAGACAACATCTACCTTGATGGAACAAAAAAAAAGAAGCCAAACAGACAGTGTAGATTTTGTGCTAAAGATTATTTTCATGTATAATTTTATCCATTAGGATGAAATACTCCATTAGAAATGCAAACAGGATACATCCACCCATGTACTCTACTCAAACAGCAGCTTGCAAACTTGAGAGCTGTAATAAATAGGAATTTTTAAATGTCAGACAATCCAATCATCCACTTGCACATAGCAAAAACATTAATATCACATTTCAGCAGGAGATATTAATATATTTCACATCAGCAGAATTAATGCCAGAGCCTTGTGCAGAGTATTTGCAGTGGCTCTCATGACCCCTTCCCCCAGCATGGCACCTCCCTGCCTTGGGAACAATTCTGTGCATGTGGCCTCCACGAGAATTCATCAGCTTCAAAGACACAGACCTCATGCTGAGCAAAACCCCATGCAAGGACAAACTAACAGAGGACAGAAATCAATGAAGTCCTGTAGCAGCAGACTCACAACTGGAGAGAACACTCCTGTAATTGGGAGGAAGAAGGAGGAAGAACACTTAAGGCTGGGTATAAGCTGAAATAAACACAATCTGCAAGAACTTACACATGGAGCAGGAGAGAGTCTCAACAAAACCAAAAATATTTAACTCTGAAATAAAAAACCCACCTCTCATATTTTGTATCTATGCAGGTATTTATTGAGCATTCATGGGAGGGAAGGACATTGCTTTATTCTCATTTTAGAGGACATGAAGTGGTAATTCAGTAGGATGGAGCTGGTTTGCAGAGCATACCAGGCTGTAAGGAGGCACAGTAGAAAAGCTGAGCTACACTTCAGAGTTTTCCTGGTCTGTTTAGTCAAGGACACAATTTTGCCTTGCTTCTCCATAAAGTGACCAATGGCTGTGATGCAGCTCTGAAGTGTTTTAGAGGCTCTGTTTGTACATAGCAGCCTGAATTGCAATGAAGTCACACCAACACAAACCCCCTACATTCTCACAATGTTGGAAGTGGAGGAGGGTGGCTGCTTTCACAGTGGCACGATACTACTACGAAGCAGAAACAACTACACACATACAGGGCCTTAAATCAAAGCACAGAAACCTAAATATTTGGAAGCAGAAGCTGACAGCTTAGCTATGTACCAATTTGCTCTCTCTCTTCAGTAGGAAATGAAAAAAAGGGGAAAATTTCTCTTGCTTTCTATGTAGCTGCTCTTACTTTCAAAAGCCCTGTTTACAGTTGGGCCTTGAAGCACTTGGGACACATTCAGTGCTGAGCTCTGAAATTAGTAAATGCTTTTTTCCCCCTCCTTTTCATATCCAGCCCTTAAAACTGTGGCCATATACATCATGTAAAAAGTGAAACTTAATGGCAGACAGCTTCCGAAATTTCAATGTAAGTCAATACTCAGCTGAGCAGTTGCTCCCAAAAGGTTGAAGCCATTGTGCTACTAAATCATTGGTATGTCACAAATTGGCTGCACCTCCTTATGCTCTTTAGAAGCTTTTCCATTACCTTCTGTCTTCTCTGAATTTATTAATTTATACACAAAATGGCTCTGACAGCAATCAATTTCAAATTTACTTACTGCTGCAGCAAAATCAACCAATGAAGATGACAAATAATACAGATGTTGGTCAAAAATATGAAACAAGGCTTAGGTACTGCTCACTTTTGCAGAATGTGGTATGAAAGAACTGATTTTCAAGTGCTGATTCCAGAAGTTAATATTTAAAGGATGCAAAATAAGTAAACTTTCCCAAGAGGTGAGACTGGTAAACCCAAAACCTTCCTACCAAAGTAAATCCCAAAAATCAGAAATAATGACTTTTGGAAACAGACAGCAAACCTAGGTGCAGCCTCTCCTGAGAGCAAGCTTTTTTCCTAAGAAGTCTGCAAGACTTTTCAGTGTTCTACTGTGTAGCAGAAGTTCTCAAAACTTAAAACATACCCTCTCACAGAAGCAAACCCTGTCTCAGGATGCATGCCAGTCTCTAAAGTATCAGGTGAACTACCTGTACTGCATTTTGCTGTGCAATATAAATAACCCCCCAAATCCTGGGATGACAGTTTTCAAGATCACTGAAGCCAAAAATTGTGGTAACTGGTGTTTTCAAGGACTTCACATAAGATCTAATATTTCATTAATATCTATTAGTATCTGTCATTATCACTACTAATATCTAACTTCATGCTGTTATTTCCCTATCACTTGGAAAAAGAGAATATAAAAAGATGGCAGTAAAACAATAGAGGAGTATTACAGAAGGGCATCTGATCCAGACACTTAACCTCTGTCTCACCTCAAAGAGAACTTAGGGTTTTGTTAAATTTTATAGTAGGTAAGTTCACATATCAGCAGCATAACCAGAAGAACATGAAAAAAGCCATCGAACTGCACTTCAATCTGGAAACAAAAGCAGCAGCATGCTATTTCCAGAGTTGGAAAAAGACTCCTTTGATCCCAAATGCACAAGAAGTAGCTTGCCTCTCACATAACAGAAATAGTCAAATACTCCCATGATTGTTGTAGTCTCTTGAGGAAAGGATTTTTCTTGTGCCAGCACACAGCTCTGTTCAAAGGACTTCTTGACCTTATGGAATCCATCTCAGTATTTCTCCTTTTCTTTCTGATGGGTGCTTTGCTGCAGGTTTCAGTGCTGCAAGGAAGGCTTAGCTTGTAAGTCCCCAAGAAAAACACCATGTTCTAGGAGTGCAGGAGGATGTCTGTGCACCATGAAAGCAATGACTGCACTCCAATTTTGATTTCCTGAAGCAGCACTGAAAGAACAGAGTATGAATGCTCTTTCCCAAAGCACCCAGGATGCTCCTCTCTGCACTAAAGGCCACTGATCTCTGCACAAGCAACCAACCAACTGCCTTGGAACACTTGGGGCACTCACCACGGGCAGGAACTCGAGGGTCTGTGTGCCACTGGTCTGCACAGGAGCTGCAATTTAACCTCACAGAACCATGGAATAGTGAGGGCTGCAAGGGACCTCAGGAGGGTTGTATGGCCACATCACTCTGCTGAGTGTCAGCTTCCAACATCAGTAAATGCTTTCCTTACACCATGTACATAATGAAAAATGTAAAAAGAAAGTATGAAAAATCAATATTCAAAACTTGGCTGTCTTGTTCAATAGCAAATCTGTTTACAGTTCTGCTTCTGATTGAAATCCCAGAGGAAAAGAGGAGAAAGATTGATTTGTGGTGTCTCTAGCAGGCACAAAGAAAGGGACTGGAAACTGCCAGGAAGGATACAAAAGGACTCAGAGGACCTTACACAAGACCCCAATTTCTGTCTCACTGAAATGTATTGCAATGGCTTAACAACTACACAGCAGGGCTCTGGGAAGTACTCCCAAGAAGGCAGACAGTCACTTCACACTACTTTAGAAAACAAAAAAAAAGGGAAAAAGAGGCAACTAAAGGTTGAGGTGGGGAGTCAAGTTTCATATTGACTGTGGGTTGACTAACATTAAAAAAAGTAGCCTGGATATGCTAAGCAATTTGTCTTTGTAATTCAAAACAAAATTGAGGAAATAAACACCAAATACTGTGAGATAAGACTCCATATTCTTGCAATTACACTAACACTGCTTTACTTTCAGTGCACTGATTTCCTCTGTATTTCTATGATCTGAACATTTGCATGCATTTCCAAACAGTGACCTCTACACCATGTTTGTCATTCCAAGTATAACTCTCAGTACACAATCAGCTAAAACCATTGTTATCTCAGCAGCATGAAACAGAGATCAATTTTTTTAGACTGTGCCCTTTATTTCTCATTTTGATTTTTTTTTCTGATGACAGAAGTAAATGGTTACATATTTTACATAAAGAGATGTTACAGCTCTGAAGAGCTGAGAACATTTGCTTTAATAAGAAGAAAAAACATAATTTCACAAGATCAGAAGTCTCTTCTGGAGAGAGGCTCATAAAGAGAAAAAGCAAGAACATTCAGACAAGTTCAAGATTAACTGGCAGATGAGTAAATTACTATGCATGTAACAGCAGCTCACAACATACAAGGTTTTCCTGCTATCAGTAGAAGGCACCTCATCAGCTTTAAATAAAATGAGTATATAATTTAGCCCCAGCCCCTCCAAAAGGAGTCCAGCTGAAAAGAGGAGAAAAAAGTTACCATGACAATATCTCTTCTCCAGGTATGGGTAACTAATGCACAAACATTGTCAGAGGAGAGTGGGGAGGCAGGCAAGATGACAAAGAAACCTCCTTCAAACCCCAGATACATCCTGATCTCTGTGTAACACTTCTCAAGATACACTATTACACAGAACAACTAACAAACAAGTTCTCAAGCAGAGGAAGATGTTAAAACACCAACTTGATCTTTGTGAATATTAAAAATTCAGTCTCCACCTGCCATCTGTCATTTTTCTTTTTAAAGAAAAAACTGAGACAGTTCTTCTATTTTGGAAGCAAGCATTAGGCTGTGTGTAGGCTGTAAAATGCAACCTGCAAGCATTGACTAACTTGGTACCAATGGTAACAGAGTGTGAACTGGTCACCAAAGCACATCTTCAGCATTTAGGATGGGTCATCAGTTTGACCCTTAGTTTCTACCAATTATTTTATGTATTTGCTTACTCAGGTCTAGCTTTGCACACAGTTTTTCTGTTCCCAGAAAGTCAACCAGTAACTTGCTACTTGAATGTACAAGAGAAGAACCAGGAACATGTTCTACTCAGCAGGAAGCAGGGAATACTCTCCTTGAAGGACTGGAGGGCTTAAGCATAAAACTATCTGCTGCTTTTGTGACATTTCTTCCATCCTACCCTCATAAGACACTGAAACTGAAGCTTGCCCAAAATATTAACCCAGGGACTGAAATCCACTAAATTAAGGGACATCTGAAACTGTCCCCAATGCAGTCACACTGAGGTCAGTGGAGATTGCTAAGAAAAATAATTTAAATATAGCAATTAATACACACCCAATAGCTGCAAAAGTCCACACCAACTCAAAAGATCAAACTGAAAATCTTAGGACGTCAACAAAGTGAAAAGATTGGAGAATAACACTGAGTAAATTAAAGCTAGCCCAAGCATGTTATGCACACCAGTCACACATCTGAGTACAGCTCAGCCACAAGTACGCGCTCAAAAACACCTGTGAGAAGTCAGAAGGAAAAAACGTTTCCAAGTACCTACTGCAAAGCTTACTTGACATTTTTACATATCTGTATTTACATCCCTGAGATTCCAATCACCTCTGAAACAGTGATGATTCACTTAAGTGATGATTTATTCCTTCTCTATTTCAGATGGACATTGGCAGCCTAAAATCTGGGGTGCCACCCTTCCAGAGATTTTCATTGTCATGTTTTTAGGATTGTAACCATTAAGCAGAGAGGTGATGGCAAACACCGAAAGGAAAAGTCAAACAACACCACAGCTGTCACAGGAAGATTTTTCAGTCTCTTCAGCCTTCACACCTCCAAACATGCAAACTACAGTCATGCAGGCACTGTTATCATCCACTCCTGTTCCTAATTCCAGAATGCCATGAACAAAACCAGGGCATTACCTTTCCCTCAGAGAAGATCGACCGAGCACAGAACTCAGGGAAGGCTCCTGAACTGCTGGAGGTGCTGAACGCTCCCGTGGAGCAGCAGAGTGGGACTCTCTCTTGGTGGGTGGATCTGAGCTCACATCCTCCTTGCAAACAGCAGAACTGTCCAAGCCTTTTCCACGGGTAGATTTTGCCTGAAAAATAACCCACCGAATTAAAATTTATTACGGATATCAAGATGTACAATTTCCATGTTTTTCTTTCTCAGTCCAAAAGGTTACAGATTGTACATTCTTTCAGGAATATCTGTCTGCTGAGGAAAGAACAAGGACCCTCATTTCATACAAAAATCTATGGTCTAAAGTAAACCAACGAGTCTCAGAGGAATCTGTTGGTAACTAACACATCATCTTATGTCAAACTCTACTGTAACAGCCCTTTTATCAACTTTTCTGAGTGCACAGTTTAAAGGTTTATCCTTCCCAGGAACCTCACAGATTCAGAATAATGCCTGAAAAGACTTTGGAACCCATGGAACAATCCAAAAGTGGCACAATGTATTAGACTAACACGGTACACAGAACTACAATCCTTGGCAATACAAGTTTAGAGTCTGACAAAAGTGTGCTTAACATATGTATCAAGGTTTATCCTTATAATTCCCTTTCTTTCTTTCTCCCTGTTATCATCAGTTTTCCCAGCCATTAGGAAATTTGAGAGGGCACATATAATTAAACGCCTAAACCCACAATTTTTACAGTACTTCAGGAACACAGGCAAAAAACAACTAAATGAGGATGTAAAGAATAAAACCCTCCAAAACCCAAAACAGCCCTGACAGTAATCTTCAGATTCTTTGAATACACAAAGAGGCTAAAATCTCAAAAAGAAAGGATGTGAAATAATATAACAGTGGCTTTCCAGTTGTACCAGGCTACCTTTGCTCACAATTCCAGAATGAAGGATGCTCTCAGAATAACTGGTAAGGCAAATGCAGACTGACTTTAAAGGCTTCTCTATGGTCTTGCTGCAAGCCTTAATGCCAAGGAAAAGCAAATTCTGTATGTGGAGGCATAAGCATCTTTAAAGAGTGCTAAGTTTCCTTCTACTGTTTGTAAATAATCTGTCAGCAGGCTTTAACTGGGCTAGATGAGATTTAAAATATCCCTTTTCTTGGTTTTGATACTACAGTAGATAAAGTTTCAAAAATACCTATGCAAGACAATCCAAGTAGGATTGGGTAGCTTGGAGCTTCCCAAAAAACAGTGTGTAAGCAAAAACACTTCAAAGTACTCACTTCAGCTTTCTTGGGTCTGTAGGTGCCAAGAGGAGAAGGATCTGGAGAAAGAAGTCCATGACAGAAGAAATCAAAAAGACATTTGCATTCCCTAAGTTCTATGAGATCTTTTACAAAACATCTTATCTCTCCTTCCACACAAAACTAAAGTAATTTACTGTTATGATACATTGTCTCCTCAGTATATTTCAGGAAATCACTTTCTTTAGCTGAAAACCATGAAACCCATGAAAACCAGCTTCACACTGAATGGAATATGTTTGCAATAATGAATCAGTGTAGGCACCATCTTCTGCACAGAGAAAGTGGCACATTTTGTTACACTATTCATTGCTTAAATCAGTACCAAAACAAGCTCTACCATTCCTAAAAATTCCCATGTACATTACCTTACTAATCCTCTCTGAACAAGTTCCCCTATGACCATTCCTCCCTCCTCCTATCAGCTCTGCATTCCTCCCTTCACCACTGACTCACAGACCCAAAAACAGGGAAGAAAGCCCAGGGAAACACATGGAGAAACTCAGGCCCATGCTGGGTTACGATTTTGCACCAGTGTCAATATGCACCTCATCCCCAAGGGACTGACATTTAATTGGCCTTTTTGATCTGTTCTACCAGTTTGTACTGAACAACCCTCACATTGTAACCCAGGAAAAGCAAAAAAGGACTAAACTGTACTGTCTGCATTAAGATCTCTAATCCTAGGAACCTGTTCTCTTCAGAAGTTACAGTTAAGCCTCAAGACACAGGCAGGTGACCAGTGAATCCTCTGGATATTAATACTGAGGTAGATTTTGGTCCCCTAACTACTGGCCAGAAAGCACAGCTCATTTTGTAAGTGTGCAGTGGTATCAGATGATCTGGTCTGTTCCATTCCCCAGCTATCACAGACTGGCAAGTCTGTTCCCAAAGGGGATGTGAAACCTTTAAATTTCAGCACCCAGTGCAATGACAAAGAACAAATGTAAAATAACATGTTCATAATGATTTGCTGTATAACAAATTATAATTAGTGAGGAAATGAAATAAAAATGAGGCAGAGCACACATAAACAAATACTGATGAGACTCATTAAAATCCTCATATTGTCAGACATATGCAGTAAAATCAAGTTTTAGGGCGCTTTCTTAAATTTCTCGTCCCACACTTTTTATTAAACTCTCACTTACTGATACCAAAGGATGCTGAAGCAGATATTGGAGCACATCCTGGATGCTCATTAATAATGGTAAGTCACTGATCCACTATTCACAAATACTGCTGAAATAAACATTATTCAATTTTGAAGCAAAAGAGTCCTTGAACTTAAAAATAATCAATACTCCAAGCCTGATCAACATACCCCAAAACCATGGTGCAGATTTTGTCCACCATCCAAGTCAACAAAAAAGGTGGAGTGAAACAGAGCATTGGTCTGGGCTGTGGAATCCTCTCCTCCTATTTTCATATCATGTAGAATTATGTTCCAAGCTTCATGAGGTAAAGAACTATTCAAGGGCACCTTCTGAAGCAGTAATTTATTCAGTATTCTTCCTTTTCCTAGCAAGAACTAACAGCTTTTTCTCCATCATAGACTGACATTTTCATAACAAATAAAACCCTAAAATAATAATAATAAGCTCCAAATAAAACTGCTTCCTGCAGAAATCAATAGTAGAAAATACTGACCATGAGGTGCCTTGGGCCAGGTTTCTGCTGTGCTTTCTCGTGGGGAACACCAAAGATGAAGTTTAGCACCAGGACTTGGCTGTCCAACCTGAAACAAAAATGCTCAGTATCAGATGTATCAATTCCTGTTTTTTTCTGGTTTTGTTCATAAGATCACAACTAGTATTTTCTGAAATATTTTATTTTATTTAAATACTATTTTAGACTATTTTCATAACACTTGGCTCATGTGCATCATTAGCACATTTCTCCTTCATCTGTAATGTCTGCAGTCTTTTTAAACAATTCCTGGTATCTCATATTTATTCTAAACAGCTCAGATCTCACCAAGAGAGATCTGAATCTCTTCCTAATTAAAAAGTTACATTTAATATAATCCAATTTTAATCTTCATGTAACACAAAATCTCCAGGCCAAAAGAGTTCTCAGCAGTAAAGATGCCCTAAAAGGAGCACTCTCAATCTAGAAAGGCCATGACAGTCAGGATATGCTAAATTAAGAGACAAGCTTTCTCCTTTTTTTGTACAAACATAATCAAGCATTGAAAATCAATAATCAGTCTTAATGATGCTATAATTAAACTGTGAACTTCACCTATAGATCAAAAACCAGAAGAATTGAATAAAAGGAGTTAAAAGAAAATTATTTGAGAGAAACAGTAGATTGATGAATGATTAATGACTTATTAAGGCCATTTTGAATTTCTAAATGGTAGCTATATGTAGAATAAAACTTGGAAAAGAATTCTAAATGTATTATTAATTAATTAGTACTGATACTAGGCAAAAAGATAAGGTAGAAGCAAACTATTTAACAACTAGATTATCTAACTGGTTGTGGTAAGTGCCCAGAATGGTAGACAAATCATCATGTCACAGCACAGAATATGAAAAATCCTATTTCTGTGCCTACAGATTCAGAGTGATTTTCTAAAAACAGAAGATTGTTGCAGTAAGAAGAAAAATTAAGAAGAGGAAAAGAAAATATGAGAACATGATCCTCCAGGTGGCTGGGAAATGTAGCCCCTTCATTTTATAAGACTTACACACAATTTCTTTAAATAACTACCTAATTTCAGAACAATTTTTCATGTATGGCAAAAAGTCCTTATGTTATGAACTCTAAGTCAAAGTGTTTGAGATGTAGCTCTGAGCAAAGGAAGTGTTCCAAAGATCACAGGATGCCAACATAAAAAAAAGTTGAAAGAGAGGAAGTGTAAGTGTTCATAATGTGACTAGACACTCTTTCTTTAAAGTCTTATTCAGGAATTTTTAATACTAATATCAATTACTTCCAAGCTGAATTTATACACCTATTATCCTGTCTAGTGTGCTGGAAGAAAAGAAATGGGGCCTCAGAGAATTTAACCGAGATATTCATGAAAGAATTTGATCTTTGTCTGTTACTAAAGCGGATAAAAGAAATTTTATTTTAGTTAATTTTACATTTAAATCACCCTATGACAGACTGTTAAGGAGAGGAAAATTATTCATCTAAACTAAGAGCTGAATGAATTTTCGGAGCGCTATTTAGCGAAAGAACAATATTTGAACTGAGCTTAAGCTGGAAGCACCTTGGAGCCAATACAAACCCGTCTGATTACAAAGGGAGGTCTGTCAGTGTCTCTCCTGAACTCGTGAGGGCCCAGGTTCAGATGGGCCAGTCTCTGCCTGGCCTCTTCCGAGAGCTCGCACATGCGGCGCTTGGTGTACGGGGACGGCGAGCGCGACTTGGAGGCGATCGTGGGCTGCTCGTAGCTCTTCACTGCCGAGCTCTGCCTGCCCTTCTCAGCTGGAGGAGGGCTTTTCTTTGGTAGCTTTGAGTGCATTTTTTCACTCGGGGGTGAATGATGCACCCAATTCACGTTAGCCTAAAGTGAGGAAGAGAAGTTATCTGATTTGACAGAGTGTAGGATAAAGATCGCTGAACATAATGCAAACAAGGAACCAATAATTTTACCAGAAAGAGATGCCATGGCAGCTGAAGTTCCCCTCACAAAACTATAATCAAACAGCAATGTAAAAACCAACATTTACCATTTCCTCTGAAACCAAAAGAAGGTTTAACCCCCAGTACTACATGTTAGATGTTAAGTGTGTGATACTTACTCAATGAGCTTTCTCACACAGTTATAGAGACTGTAAAAATTAAACTGATTTTTGTCACAAGTTCCTTGAATACAAACTCTGCTTGAATTAGATATACACAGATTTGAAGCATATTTTCATCTGTTTAAGCTCTTATTTTAAAATTCTTACCCTTTAAAAAAAAGACATATAATTTAAAATAAGAGCCTATTTAATAGTTTAAATTATATGCATTTAGAGTTGCCTAAAGCTCCAAAGGAAGTGCAACTCTAAAATTTACACTTTACTGGATCATGGTAAATTTACTAGTTCTTTAAAGAATGAAGTTTAGTTGAGAAAAACAATACTCTTCCTGTTAGAACTTTTGTTTTTTTTTTCAATCTGGAGCTAGTTGACATTAGCCCTAAATCTGAATGTTGCATTTACTGCTTCAGTTCAGAGGAATCCAGAAATAAAATGCCCAGCTTGCCTTCAAGCCCTTCCCTCTACACCCAGCCACCAGTGTTTGCTCAGCATTGAGAGAGTCTGGACTTGGCAGCACACAGAATTCTCCTACCACTCTTTCTCTGAACTCCCACTCGTGCAGCTGATATGAGGCACAGCATGGACTTGGCCCACACAAAGCCAGACCTAATTCTCTAAGACTAATCTCAGCTTCCTTCATCAGAGGCAGGTGGTGCTGCTCCTGGCTCACACCAGCTGGGAAACTGGACTTTAACTGCAACACAAGCAAATCTGACTTCCCATTCATAGGTACTTTTAGGAATAGTTTAAATTTTAAATCAAATTGCCTTTATTCAAGTCACCTTCACTGAAGCCACTTTTCTGACAATGACAATTTTCACTGATTTCTAATTCTCCTTCTGTCTCGATACATTTCATTTGCTAAATTTGGAAGAAACTTCTCATTGAAGTCATTAACAATGCCACCAACAGGTCAAAGTCACCTAAGTGTCTCTGCACACCAGCCTTCCTGACAACCACTCCATTTTAATGATTCTGCACCATTTTTCAATAGTACAGCAAAAAAGGGAGGACATAAGAGTAACTTTACATGACAGCTTGTGCCAGAAATCCAAACCGAAATTCCAATCTGTGAGACCAGAGTGCTACTTCAACTTTAACTTATACTCAGTGCAAAAGCAGCATTTCCAGATTAATATAGGTGATAGCCTTTTCAACAAAAATCTGCATTTCCATTACTGTCAATGATACAGTTATGGAAAACAATTAAATTAATTGGTTCGGTTTAATAATGTACCTTCTCTAACTTCACCTAGTTTTCATTGTCCTTAATTTTAAGTGTCAGTAACAAATGGTGAGAAGGCATCTTCCCATGTACAAATACACCAGGGACTGACACTTCAGCTGATCACAGAACACAGCAGCTGATGATTGTTTCAGATTCAAGGAACTCTCAGCATCTACTGTCATGCACCAAACTCACTCTTTACTCATACTTGATTAAAAATTTAATCAAGTTGTCAAGCACCCACGATACCTGCTTTAACCACAACAAAAGAATGAGAAAAGTTTGAAGTGAGCAGCACATGCAAAAATTGGAAGCAAGGCTATCAATATTAAATCTAGAAATTAAATTGCAAACAATTAAATTGTGCTAACCTGTATGTGACTCCTTCCTGAGCTTAACGGACTGTCTGAAATAAGGGAGATTGTAGAAAATCTCAATTTTGGTGCAATTCCCTAGAAGAGAGACAATAATTGAACATCAAGCTCCAACTCAAGATAAAGGGTATCAAAGAGGTAAATGTCACCTAATGTAACAAACCATTCCTAATTTTCAGCCATTTCCTTTGTTAATTTCAGCCTTTAATAAAGATAATTAGAAAAGACAGAACAGCAATGGTAAATGTCAAGATGCTAACATTTGCATTTCTGACAATTCAATTACAGATGATTACACTGCTTTCGTACAACAATTAAGGTCTGACTTTTATTTTAATACATTTTTTTGTCAAAAGCGCTTTTAAAGATTTTTCATGCCATGCTATATGGCATCAATAAAAAATTCAGTCATGCTCTACAAGTTTCATTAATGCTAACTTTGTAAACTTGTTTGAGAATAATCTCAGTTGTGCCATCTCTTTTGTAAAAACATTTTGTTGGATCAGTCAATCACGCTAGAAATAACTATTCATTTGTAACAGTATGACTAAGAATATCCTTCATTCTGCAATCTTTAGAGTAGTCTCATTTCTGTGGTTGTCTTCCTTGTTCCACAACCATCTTCCATCCCCTCACAATGCCCTCCTGCCCATGGGGCAGCCCTAGTTTGTCCCACTTGGAATCAGTGGGGTCCAGCTGGGCCTCCTGGTCAAGCACAGCACAAACATAGTAATGGCCAGCAGGTCCCTCCATTTTCACATGATTAGAAGCCTCTGTTCCACTCACCTTCTTTTAGTGCAGCCATGGCTAGGAACATTAAAACCTCAGAAAACTATTGCCTTTCTATTCACTGAGCATCAGCCAATGCATTCAAAATTTACTGGGTGCAAAGGACAGGGATTATGACACACAAGCATTATTTCCCAAACAGCAGCATTAAAAAAGGCATAAAAGAACTAAATGCCACATATGCTATAAACAAGTGGTAATCATCCATGTGTATCTTATACAGCTCTGCAGAATCCAAGAGAGAATCAAGTGCCCCTAAAAAATTTTCTCTTCTTTCAACATGGACAGAATTTGCTGCCTGAGGAATCTCAGTGCATGGGCATTTGTGCACATGAACACACAAAAACACTGAGACATGGAAAGGAGCTGGGTCTATTTGTGACTCTGTCCCACATCCATAAGAATTAGCAGGAACTTCATGAGTCAAGTCTATTGATGAACCAAACTACCACCTGCCTAAACACTGATTTCCCATTAGGGAATATGATCTGGCCCCAGGATAGATTATGGAAATGAAATGACAAAAATGCCGAGAAAGCTCAGTCATAGCAATTAACAGAGTCCAGGATTCAATCAAGTCAAGTTATGGCATATAAAAGAGGTTTTATGTCTGATCATCTTTAATCAACTAATTTTTATTACTAATGAATTGTCAAGTGCTATCAACAATTTAAAAAAGGACACATCAGAATTAGTAAGTCTACTATATAACGCAACAATAGAGCACCTACTGCTCTTACAGAGACTGGAAATGATTACAAAATTGTGAAGTGTTCATACCTAAAAAATTACACAAACTATGGTTTCATCAGAGAAATAGTTTGTGGAGAGGGAATATGGGAAGGCATTTGAATGCACAGGCAAGGATATGTCAAAAGCAACTCAGGCCAAAGCTATCAGAGGACTTGCTTTGTTTTCTGCAGTTCTCAAACTAGGGATTGCTGTAGGATATTCAACATAGAATTATGTAAAGACCATCATATATCCCCAAACACATCTGTAAATGAAAATCCAGCCAGAAAGTTTTTAGGCTCTCTTCTGCTTTCTGGCTTAGTGGTGTCTGCAGCCCCAAGCAGTCCTGCACCAATCATTGAACAGAATGGACATAATAGCAATTTGATCACAGGAAAAGTAAAAAGGTGATTCACATTTAGAAGAACACAAGTCTAATATGTGCTTTTGACTGTAAGGAGCATGAGTGCAACTGTAGCTCAAAAAAGTATATATGAATATAACAAAAGGCCTTATACTGGCATGCTAATGGAAGACAGCATAACTAAAAAGAAACTGTTTCAAGTAATGTAGCAAATACTGCATGAAGGTGGGAAATGGAGATAAGAACATCTGTAAGAAATCACTACCACAATCCAGGCATAAGCATATTCTGAAAGGCAAAGGTTGCAGAGAAATACAGAAGAGCCAGCAAGAGCCTCACCTGGGCAACACTGGACCAGGAGAGATAACTCGAGGCATGTCTTGTATGCACACTGAGTTTGTAAACCTCCTAAGACATTTAGCCAGAGACATTATCAGCCAAGTGCCAGATTTCTGGAGGAGTTCTGATCCTCTCAACTTGGGATTCCTTCCAACTGACAGATTAGCAGTGTTAATCAGACACTGCTTGTCACTGCCTATCTGAACTCCACAACCATAACCTTGCTGTTGCTACCTTTATTTTTTTAATAAAAGACAAATTTATTGGGAATCAAAGTGCTACTGAAGCACAGCTGCCATTCAAAAATATTCAACACCTCAGCTGGCTATAAATAACTTCATGTGGGAAGAACATGTGGGCTTCAGTAGCACAGGAATAATGTGAGGGTTCTCATGACCTTGTTTAACACTTCATTTTGCTTAGCATTCACATCCAGCACTTTGTGCTGACAGACTTAGCAGGAGACACTTGCCAGTAAAGCTCAGGGAACACTGGAAGATGGAGGCACTTGAGACTGCATTTCTACTGGAGGTAAAAATCCTTTCACAGTTATTCCATTTGGCAAATGAGGAGAGGAACAAGAAGTTCCTTTTGGGAGCCTCCCACCAATGCCATCAAACACAGCTTCTGCATTATTCCTGAAAAAGGGGTCGTTATGCCAAAATCCTCTCATAAATGGCACTTTCAGCTATGGAGATGGAACAGAGCAGCAAAGGCTTCTGCAGTCCCTGTTCCAGGGCACAGATGGATTTCCTTTACACTGCTCCCAAGGACACGGAAGTACATTTGTGTCTTACATCAGTCGACTTTTAAAAGCTACTACAGTGTCATCATTCATCAGCTACACATCCAAGTTACTCTGACCACATCTTCTCACAGCTCACAAATTATGGCACCTTCCCTTTTTGAGAAAATAGATAATCTTTTGCTTTAAAGAATTCAGTTTGACAAAACCCATCAAACTCCTCTAGCAGCTCTGCTTCTACAAAGATTCGCTATTTTCTGTTCACAAAATATCTAAAAACATTTAGCTAATACCACCTCATTTGTTCCTACCTTCCTATTCTTTCTCAACACCAGGAGAATACCTATTCTATGAGCAGTATGAAAGCAAAAACAGTCCCACCCCCTCTCTTGAGCCACACACACCACGATGCATGGGATGAGCCCTATCAAAGAGATACTATGGCCAAAAAAATAATGGTTGTTTTTGCAGGGACAGTTTAAGCTACTGCAGAATCAGACATTTTGTAGCACAAAATCACAACTTTAATTAATTCAAATGTAACACAGCATTAGACACCAAATTAGCACTTCTAATTACAAGTGTCTGGGCAGTTTCCAGGTTGCCCTTTCAGGGGAAAGATTACACCAGCTAAAAGTTACCAGTGAACTGTAATCAGCACTTTCCTCCTCCCACGTGCTTTTAGTCCAACCACAATGGACAGGGTAATTGACTTCTTATCCAAATGTCCTGTCAATCCACCAGGAAAACTTGACCAAAATAGATCACACAAAGCAAACCTCAAAGCACATCATCACCATCCTCCTTAAAGTGCCTTCCTGGGTTATTCTGCTGACAATTAAGATTCAACAGTCAAACTTCATGAAAGGGCAGTGTGAAATGAATTCATTTTCATTTAATATGTACTTGAGCCCTTATCTCCAGAAATTAGCATTAATTCATTGCGCTCATTCTGCCAATTAGCTGTTGTTCCCAAATGCTAGGGAGAGGGACCAAGGAGGAGGGTTACAAGATTTCTGTTGAGAACCATGAAGTCAATATGACACCTCATGCATCCCTTCACCCACCAGCTGCACCACAGATTAAACTGAATGGAGATGTGTCACGGTGCCACACTGCAAACCAAGTGGAAACTAACTTTTTCACATTAAATAATTTCTTGAAGCATTTTGAAAAAAAGATTATACTTTCCCCGAAGTTCAACTGTGGATTTGTACATTCAACACCTTAAAATGGCAAAATCTGTCAGAAGTAATCGCTTTTCATTTGAAGCAGTTCAAGGGGTTTCTTCAGTGAAGCAGACTGTGTCATAAATACAATCCAGAGACATTCACTCACTGTGAAAGACGGGGACCTCTTCATTAAAATCTCACGCTCCAAACCACGGTGCCCATGGGTAAGCTTAGGGTCAGGGAACAGGAAATCTCTTGTATTTTCTTCATATGTAGCTAGAACTTTTCCTGCTAAAAAGAAAATACATGCTTTAATTGGAAAATAGACAAAGCCATACAGCACAGACACCACACACAGAGCCACGTTGAAACCAGGATGAATTTTGCTCTTTACAAATTAACAGCATGGCTCTAAAACTCCTATCACACTAGGAAATAACCTCATCAAGTTAAAACAGCACCAAAAATGTGCAGAATCTACTATGAAACTATGTTTCAGTGTTACTGGAAAAAAATTTAAGGAAGATTGTGTTAACAGTTCTATAACAGATACATGAAAGGCTTTCTTTGGGTAACTTTTCAGTACTTTGCTTCTTTCTTTCCCTTCCGTGCCACAGAAAGAAACAGTATTTTTTTAATGGAAACCAATCCCTTATGAGAAACTATCATTCCATATTACAGAACAGTAATAGTAGCAGAAAGAAACACAACCAACATCAAAATAATTATTTCAAGATTTTCTCAATAGCTGGCTTGCTACTTTAAAAAAAAAATTCGTTAGTTAAACCTTTGAATGTATTTTGTAAAAAAAATGTAACCTGTGCTATTGCAGCCATCTTGCAAGCTTATGTTGGGCTGTATCACACCTATCTCTGAGCCCTGAAAATAAATTCCTTATGCAAGATCTTTTACCTTCACACAAAAAAAAATCCCCATTCACTACATTTCTTCAAGTAAACAGTCTGGTGAGCCACCTGAGAGAGGCAATAGTTTCCTTGAAAGTACTGAGGACAAGTGACAGAGAGTGCTTTTAATACCACAGTTTCCAAATGAGTCCTCTTTAAAACTTGACTTTATTTCCAATAAAATGCAGATTTACATTATTCATGGGAACACTTGAATTTCATTAAAATAGATTTTTATAATCACACAAACCAATAACAGAAGTATGACAAATCGCTATTTATTATCTTCACACATCCCAAGAGACCTGTAATACTTATAGTGAGGATAAGAGTTCTCCCAATGGTCACCATTAAAATGGAAGGAAAAAAAAGTGTCATTCTGAGAACAAGATTATGCACTCTGAAATTTCACAGACAGCCTCTCTGCAAGTGAATTGTGATGCAGTTAATAATTATGCACTGGATGATTTCAGTTTATTTTCCATTTTTAAAATATTATCACTTTCCTAAGCCTGAGTATGATACATTTAAATATTCAGTTATTATTCTCTTTCAAGAATGAGATCCTCTTGATCTATTAACATTTTATATTCAGAGGACTATTTGTTGAAGGGCTTTCTATGTTGTTTGTGCGTTGGAGAAAGTGATTGTGCTGTAATGGGCAACATTCTCCTGAAAATTCACCTATTAAACTGCATAATTTATGAAAAGACTGATACAATACCTGGAGGAATGAGCTGTATTAGTTCAAGTACTGCTGTGTCAACTAGAAGGGAAAAAAGTTTTTTCATGAGTTAAAAAAAAAACTGAAATGAAAATTCCCATAGTCAAAGCCCAAGAGAAATGGATCACTGATTTAAGCTTCACAGCACTGTACATCACTGCACTATTTCCACCACACTAAAAATAAGATAAAATTAAGTACAGCTTGCATAAATATCAAAGATGTACACAATGGCATTAGCAGGGTACAAATGACAACACTAAATCTGACTTAGAACTTGGTAAGTTCTATCTGCTGCCAAGTTTGTCCTCTTTTAAAGAAGATTATGCAAGCTTTGCCCCCTTTACAGATAACTCCCAGTGTGAGGGTGCACAGTCCTGCAGTTTGAGTTCAGGTCGGGGTTTTTTGTCACCACAATTCATTATACACATGTAGCAAAACATAATCTTCTTAAAAATGAAAAGAATAATTTTACAAAAATTGGAGGTTTATCTTTATATAATTTGAAAATTAATCAAATAAATAACCATATAAAGGAACTCACTACCTATCTGGATAACCAGGTGGACTTTCAATCACTTTTGACTTTTTATCCTTTTCCTGTTCCAAAGCATGTAACATTTATTTCTAGAGGCATTTTTTTTAGATAATAAAGTGGTTACCAACTAGTTTTTCAGAGAACAGGCTCCTCATAGAAAAATTATCACATACTTTAAACCTCCAAAACATCTTTAGAGCCCATAAAAGCAAGATATTAATGGATACAACACGATATAGAAAAAAAAGGACCTACCTTCCAGTAACTTCACAAGGTCCCCAGGATCAACTATATCAGCAAATGTCTGAAAAAGAAATAATAATAACAATAATAACAATTACAATAATAACGATAATAATGATAATAATAATAATAATGGCACAGTCAAAGTATTCAGATGGACCTTTGGGGGAAGAGAAGGAAAAAAACCCCAAAAATCAATGCTATTCCTTGCCAAGATTGTTGTCAAGAGTCCTATCCCCACTAGAAAAAGAAAGGATACTAAAATTATTATTTGGAACATGATCAAATTTATTGAAAGCCAGTAGTTCTTGTTATGTATTTTCTATCCATGCAGAGTATTTAACTTGTGAAAATAATTTATTGTGAAGAGTTGAAGTTGTAAAAGTAAGCACTGTCTAAGAAAATTTCAAGAGAGAAACATAAATTGCTGATGTACTACAATTCTGATATATGAATGTTCTCTAATTTATTAGTAATGCTTTAAGCTTCATTTTCACAGAGGTGACATTTCAGTCTACTGTTCAGGTTTACTTTTTTTAACCTGAATCCCATGTGAACAGATGGCAAGGAATAGGGGAGGATGTTGCACTGGATGGAGGTCCCCTTCATTACAGTGAAAATGGCATTCAGTACATCCCCCTTAAGAAGTCTGTGGTATGTCTGCCTCTAAAGAAGGATGGTCCTTTCTGCTCTTCAGTTTGGAATTACCACTGTTTGTTTCCTACCCACTTCACCAGGGCATCACTGAAGTTTACTCAGCCTGGTTTTCAACGTGCTGAGGAATGCTTAAAGGAAAAGAACTAGAAAGGGCAAAGTATTATTATTCATAGGTAGTGAAGAAGTCAGATCATATCTGTAAGATACTGTGTTTCATTATCCCTGTGGTACTAATAATGAAGCTAGTAGGGACTCAGAATATGTGATAAACAACTATAAATTACAAGGCCAGAGTACCAATCTGGGAATTCTGGTGACAAACCATGAAAAAAGTATCTCAAAGGGAGTAAGACATCACCAAAAAGGCTTGAGCTGCTATTTTATCTTTCTACTAAATTAAGTTGGCTCTCCTATATTGTATAGTCTCTGTTCTTCACCTTGCCATAATTTCTGGAACAAAAACATTCAGTCTCTTCCAAGCCAGCAAGACAGATAGTGAGGAAAGACAGTTCACAAAAGAATCAACAAACACCTAAAAAGCCTCATCATACATTAATATCTTCAGTACACGTAATTCTCGCGTTCCCATATGGAAAATACAGGCACACTCCTCCTTTGTGCTGGAGAGTTAAAATACTGCACCATTCTCAGTACTATTATTTGTGCTCATGGGTTTTGCAGGCATTTTTTGTGGAATTGGTGATGGGGTTTATTTGGGTTGTATCAGCCCCTGACATATCTTACCTTTTCAAACACTAGTCTTTCTTGAAAGAAGAGTGGGAACACTGCAGGGACACATTCAGTTCTTTTGTACTGCCCAAGTACAAAGACACTGAGATAAAGTTCCTGTTTGTCTTTCAGCAGCACTCCAGGACAAGTTATCTGTAGGAGTAACACACTCATTAAACAAACTGAACTTTAGCTAGACAAGCAATGGCTGTTTTCAAGATAAAAATGAAACAGTCAGGACTGAAACGGTTGATTTCTGAAAGTCAGGATATAACAGGCTAGAGCAAAAAAAATTCTTCTCTAAATCAATTCTATTTGTACAGACTGGCCAGGAAAAAAAGTCACCATTTTAAAACAATCAGGAAAAAATCCTTCTTGCTTAAGCAAACACACTCCATTGCCTCCAACCAAACCTGAAACCCAATGCCAGGTTAATGGAGTTAAAGGCATGCACTGCCTGTGTAAGGCAGAATCAGCTTCTGTATGAAGACTCTTGTAGAATGAACTCTACATGATGTCAACACTCAGAACCCCACACAAACTTCAGCCTAACTACAGAACGCAGCTGGTAAATTTACATGCTTAGATATCCATACTCTGTCCAGCCACCAGAAAGGGGAAGTTTATTTGCAAATTTTCTGTAAATGAGAAGAAGCAACCGTTGTTCACTACTACCAGACACATTTCTTCCTTTCTCTGGGAAGTCTGGCTGCCTTTAAACTCAAGGCAGGGAAGGCTCCTTGCTAGGCTGCCACATTCTGCCACAAATCTCTTAACTTTCTCTGCACGATTCTTAAATTCTTTAAGAAGATTTTCTATTTTTAAAACTCTGATGAACATCAGACATTCTTTCTTATGCTCTAATTGCAAGAATGTACACAACTCACTGCAAAACTACTTGCTATTTTCTACAAGCCATGTGGATTTATTTTATTCCCCTGACAGAGAATTGACACCTTTCACTTAAAGTCTCATGCTCATTTTTTATCTCAGTATTAGAAATATGAGGTTGTCTCTTCCAACATAAGGTTTCTGGAGAAAGTGTTCAGACTTTCAATTGCCAGGTAGAAAGACAAAGGAGGGGAGTGATGGGAATTAAAATAAGTGGTTTGGTTACAGTCTCCTACAGCCAAGTGAAGATTTTACTTGAGAAAGTCTGACTGGATTTAAAAGGAAACTAGATAAACAGCAGGAAAAACGCCTTCAGGTGGAAGAAACAAAAGAAAACAAAGTGTGATAGATCTTTACAGATGAAGTATAAGGTAAAAAATAGTTCTACTCATAAACATCTGAGAAGAAAAAAAAGAGTTTCCTCTCCATGTAAATGAGAGCTTCAAATATACAAGAAAAGTGCCAGAATAATGGATAACCCAATTGAAACAGTCTGTCAAGCATTAAACAGCTTGTATGACACTCATGCAGTTGCAAGTGTGAACAGGAGTGAGAGAGACAGATTTCATTCATACAAGGCAAGATCCCCCAAACTACATACTACATGTCATATCAGCTTTACTTCTCACTTGTGTCTTCGACATTTCTGTAGAATTCACAACCATTTTTAGCTGGAGTTTTGTGCCTTTCACTTTAGAGAAGGCAACCAATGTTTGCCTATTTACTGAGATAAGTAAAAGACTTGCAGATACTGGAATGGGCAAAACTGCCAACAACAGGTGCTGTTTTTCTGGCTATCTTGTAAAAGGAAAACAAATTCTTGCAAATGAGCATGTGGGCCAAGACAGCACATGGGGAAACTTGTGATTCTACTGCCCTGGAGATAAACTGCACAATTTATTACCTGGGCTGGAACACCAAATCTATGTGGCCATGTAACTTTAAAGCAGTTCCAAAAATGAATGACACATGCATATCTGCAGTTCATGACACCTATTTTGTAATAGACAGAGCTGCATAACACTCAGGAGACAAACTGAAGCTCTTATCTGACTTCAGGCTGCTCCAGCAGGATGAGGGACTATTTTAAAGACTCTAAGAGTGTTATCTATGGATCAGCTAAGGAAGAGGGATATCAGTGCTTCAATTAACTGACCTCAGAAGCAACCCCAAGGACTGTAAGAAAATTTTTAGGATAGTGTTATCCTGGACATCTCTGCTGAAAGGTCCCAGGAGGATGGAAAATGTGTACCAGCCCCACTGTTGGGACATCATAAATAGCCACAAAGAAATCACTGAATTAAGCTCATGGAAAGGAACAGAATTCTACTGATCTCAACCTTCTAAAGCACTGATTACACACAGTCCATGGCAGGATAAACCAAACTAAAAAACTACTTAACCTTTGAGTAAAGCCTTCCATCTGAGAAGAGGAACAAAGAAAACTACCAGCAAGACAAACCAAAGAGCTGGTAGACTCAGATTGGGAAGATCTTGGAATTTTATTAAGTTAAAGGGAGCAAACCCCATCTGTATCCTAAAGCAAGGGAAAAACAAAGAGGGCAGAACTTCTGACACAACTGGACAGACTTCAAAGAGGGTTAAGAAATATGCAGAGCATGGTAAAAGGGCAGGAAAATGGATCAGAAATTTGGACAAGATTTTGGTCACAAATAAAGCAAAGAAAGAGAGAATTAATGGACACAGCATAAATCAACCAAGATGTGAAAGCTAACAAATCTATGTCCCAAACACAGCTGAATATTTTGCCTTGGTTTTAATAAAATTTAATGCAGGAGAAAAAAGAGAATTTAAAGAATTAAACAATGGAAACACAAGTCACCCAATATGCACTAGGCCTGGACCAAGAAGCCACAGGGAGGATGCATCATCTTCAGCACAGGTTGTGAAAGAATGTAATTTTTCTTAAATGAAATGTAATGAAAACAGGGAAGGTAGAATCTGCTGAAAAATAACAAACATAAGGATCATGTGAGACAGAAAGAGAGACCTGAAAACTGGTAACCTCATTGATTGAAATACTTAAATATGCAAAAATAAAGAATAAAGATATGGATGGAAACATCACTAGAAAAAAGTTCATCAGGGCATCTTCCATAAGAAAAGATCAACCAAGCAAAATACTACATTTTCTTGAAAATCTATTTTCTGGATAAAGAACATCATATAGTACTATGAAAAATTATTATTTATGATGAAAAAGGTAAGAGTAGTTAGTAGAGGAGTTAGTATCAAAGCTGGTACAGAACTGGCCAAAGGACAGTATCAATAATGTGCAAAAACCAGGAGGCATCAAGCTGAGGATACCATTAAAAACATTCCTCTCTGTATACTGGAATTCATGCCTTTTAACATTTTTAATGACCCTGACTCATATTAAGACATACAGGATGAAAGTAGTACTTTTTTTTCCCTACATCACCTAAGGCAAAAGCAAGACCCTATTTGGAATGTAGTGTTCAATTCTGACCCTGATCAACGCAAATTCAAAGTGGAAGAGTAGCTCCCATCCCTAAGATGGTTAGAAGGCTGGCACATCCATCATAAAAAATACTACCAAAACCACCAGGTTGCTTTAGCTGATAAAGATCATCTGGGAAATGAATGAACTGCTGCCCAAAAAACACATTAAGCAAGCAAACACCAAGGAAAAAGTTCCTTGAGTGAAAAGCCAGCGTTGACATTCGTGTAAGAGCAATCTCTTCCCATTCTTATTTGTAGCCTTGAGAGCAGGGTAAATAACAAATCCCCCACAGCTGAAAACCTGACCCTGGGGAAATGTCTTCCCTGTCCTCCCTCCTGGCACAGGAACAGCTCACAGCCAGTGGGAACAGAAAAGGAAAGCACATTGCTCCGCTCCAGGAACCAGGCAGGCCTTGGCATTGAGAAGACAAACACCAGCTGTTGAGACAGCAGAGCAGCCGCCAGAGTGACACCCTTGCCATCCATGTGTGGAAATGCACAGCTCTGCTTCGGAGCAGCCACTCAGGTTTGGGAACAAGGGTAGCTAAGCAACCAGAATACCTGGGCAATTTCCCAGTATGTACTTCCTGGTTGTGCACTTCACTTTTGTGGCTGGCATCTCGTGTTTTCCCCCCAGGAGCAGGTATTCTCACAGACACGGCAGCACTTGGCCTGGATTACTTGTCCTGGGCCAGGGGGTAAGGAGCCACCCACTCCAGGGTAACAGGGCACGCAGCTACTTCTGAAACGTTCTCAGGAGAATGATACAGCTCCTGACTGTGCTCCCAGCTGGGATATAAGCAGAAAACTTTGCAAAGTGCAAAGAGTACAATCCTAACATGATTACTGTCAGAACTTTCCACTTTCACGCTTTCTGACCTCACCCCCAGCCATGTAACACCCAGGTATTCAGAGCTGCCCAGAGCCACATCCTGCCCCTCACAGGGCGGCATTTGCCACGAACAAGCATCTTTTCCCTGGGTTTTGTTTTGGTTTTGGCTTTTTTTTTTTTTTTTTTTTTTTTTTTTTTTTTTTTTTTCCCCGAGAGTGCTTTTCCCCGCACCGTACAGCTTCCCAAGAATCGGTGTCTTTTAAAAAACACGTTTTCCACAGGAAAATGAGAACTGTAAAGCGGCGCGGCTGCTGCTAGCCTCAGCGGGCGGGCGGGGGCACAGGGACAAACACCCCCCACAACTTTTCCACGGGAAAATGGGAGCTGAGGAGGGGCACGGCTGCTGCCAACTCCAAGGCGGGGGCGCAGGGACCGGCTGCCGGAGGATGCCCGCACACAAGGGCTGGGGTGCCGGACGGAGCGCGGCCCCCGCCCGGCAGCTGGGCCCGAAGAGCCNCTCCGCCTTCCTCGGGGGCGGCTTCCCCTCCTTCCTCTCCCTCCCCTCCGTCCGTGTCCGCCCCGCCTCGCCCTCGCCGCCGTCGCGCTGCAGCGGGGAGAGGCTGTGCCCGCCCTGCCCACACGCG